>JAJIBD010021686.1:0-486628 GCA_021461705.1 Cryptotis parvus
CCTTTCCCAGCAACAAACTGTACTACAAAGGCAGTAGTAATTAAAACAGCATGGTATTGGAATAAAAACAGACCTGTGGACCTATGGAATAGAATTGAGTATCCTGACATGGCACACCAAACATGTGATCATTTTAATCTTTGATAAAGGTGCAGACGAGTCATAAAATGGAGTAAGGAAAGCCTCTTCAACAAGTGGTGTTGGGAAAACTGGACAGCGATACATAAAAAAATGAATTTGGACCTGTCCCCAACACCATGCACGAAAATCAGATCAAAATGGATTAGAGATCTGAATATCAAGGGCATGAATCCATAAAAATTACATTGAAGAAAATATAGGAAAAACCCTCCATGACATTGAAGCTAAAGGCATCTTCAAAGGTGAAACATCACTAACAAAGCAGTAACTAGAAAAGAAAAAGATAATAAACATATGGGACCAGCAGAGACTAACCCCTTCTGCATCTCCAAAGAAACAGTGACTAAGATACGAAAAGCAGTCCACAGAATGGGAAAGAATATTCACCCAATACTCATCTGATAAGGGTTAATATCCAGGATATATCAGGCACTGGTAGAAACTTTACAAGAAGAAAACAAACAACCTATCAAAATGAGGACAAGAAATAATTAGAAACTTCAGCAGGGAAGAAATTCGAATGGCCAAAAAAACGCCTTTGAAAAAAATGCTCATCATCAATAATCACATCAGAGATGCAAATCAAAACAACAATGAGATACCACTTTACACCACAGAGACTGGACCATATTCCAAAGAGCAAGAACAACAAGTGCTGCTGGCTATTGGATTATACAGGGAAAAGGGACACTCAATCATTGTTGGGAGAATGCCGGCTGGTACAGCCTTTCTGGAAAACAATATGGACTTTCCTCCAAAGACTAGAAATTGAACTCCATTTTGACCCAGCCATACCCACTCCTGGGAATCTATTCTGGGAAAATAAAAATAGCGCAGTGTTTACCATCCCTATTTTATGTTCATAGCAGGCATTATTCACAATAGCCAGAATCTAGAAGCAACCAGAGTGCCCGAAAATCAATGACTGGATGAAGAAGCTTTGGTACACATCTACACAGTGATACTATGCAGTATTAAGGAAAAATGAAGTTATAAAATTTGCCTATAAATGGATGGACATGGAAGGATCATGTTGAAGCGAAATTAGCCAGAAAAGAGAGACAGATACAAGAATGACACTGTTTTTATCCCCATAAAATAAATATATATGTACATATTAAGATACCAATATTTAAGGTCAGTGAAACATATATCAGGAGGTCTTGTCAATGGTGGAAATTACCACAAGCATTAATGTGGGAATCAGAGGCTGAGTAAGACAGAAAATGGAACAGTGTGCTAACAATTGTCAGGTACTAATGCCAACCTAGAGGGCTGAGGCATTAGAAATAGGGGCAAAAAGATATACATGACAACCCTTTAATGTGTTCTGCAATCCATAGTCTGGAAGGAAGAAAAGAAGAAAGAAAGCGACGGAAAGGAAGCCAGAACCTGCCATGGAGCAGGGCTGGGGAAGGGGAAGGAACCGGCGGCGTTAGTGTGGTGGGAGATGGGCACTGGTGGCGGGATGGGTGCTGGAACACTGTATGACCAAAAGCCCAAATATGAACTTTTTAATTGTATATCTTTGTAATTGTAAAAATAAACAATTAAAAAGAAAGAAAACAGAAGCTAGAAACAGAACTTGCAAATTATCCAGCAAATCCATTTCTGGGAATCTACCCAAGAATATAAAAAATTGTAATATTAAAAGTTACAGCCCTAATATTTACTGCAGTGGTGGATTACAGTTCTAGGCAATTCAGGTTTAACATAGGGTAGTCCTGCAGAAAGCATAGGTTAATTGAACTGCTCCCATTCCAGAATTCCTCTAGGCACACCCTACCCCACCAGGGCACACCCAATCCTCTGTGCTTAACTTCAACCTCTCCTGTGTCCTTCTTCCCTTTTAGTCACATTCTCTCCTAATCAGAACACACCAGCTTACAAAGTTAAAGCTTCTGATGGCTTGGACTTTGTACTGTAAGTAAAATATTGCTTTCTCTCTTTGCTTTATGAGCTTTGCATACTCCTATGTTAGAACAATGTCACTTTTTGTATAGACACAGGAAGACAGTTAATGATATGCTTTGTAATATAGGAGTTAATTGACTCTGAAATATTTTCTCCTGGGCATCCATCATATTTACCTGGTTTAAACCTCAGGTTGCCCTTATATTGACCTTAGTTCCTTACACTGAAAAGAAGGGTACCACCATGGGATTTGGATGGACCCAAAGAAAGCAGTGAGTAAACTACCCTGGCCTAGATATGGGACAGGTTAAGCGCCATAAGAAGTATAAGTTAAGGGTAGGGGCATGGAACAGACTCTGATGTAGCCCATAAAGAAGTGACTGAATAAAGACCCTTTTGGGGTTAGGAAAAACTAATTTGGCCTGAGGACCATAATCAGGATATATGACAAGATACTATGAGTCCAGAGAGACTATGTTAAGACTATTCAGGATGTAGATAAAAGTCTGTATCTCTTACTGTGTTTAATAAAAATGAATAGAAATATTAAATTTGTTAACAAATTTAATGATTGTTTAGGAGGTTACTGGTAAAGGAAAGGAGCAAGTGATAAATCCCTAGATAGAATCTGGTGCTGGGGTGGGTCTCCTAGAAAGAATCTAAAGTGCTGAAGCCTTAGGTGGAGTTCCACCCCTTAGGTGGATCTTCTAGAAGATTGTCCCCGGAGGGAAGGGGCTCTACATCTATTCATTGTATACCACCTAGCTGCAACTCCCTACCTCCAACCCTTCATGATTCTCTATACCTAGGCAACTTGACTTGAATTAAACGGCCACTAATTACTAGCACGCCTGTGACCCTGTCCCTCCGTACATTGGTCAGAATGGTTGTTAGTCACAAATGCACCAGGGGACCCTATCGAACCATAACATCTGTTGGGGACCTCACAGAACCCCCAACACTCCAGCATTAATAATATTGAGAAAATGAAAATAAATGCCTGTTTGTCAGAAAAGACGAAATTATGAAATTTACCTGCAAATGGATGGACATGGAGACTATCATGCTGAGTGAAATTAGTCAGAAGGAAAAGGATAGATATAGAATGGCTGCATTCATTAATAGAATATTAATAGATACCAGTGTTTTACTAAGTGTGGGAAATGGTAATGGCAGATTAAAACTCACCATTGAATATACACAAAGAGACTCTAAGTGATAAACTCTAAATATCTGCAGGGCTAGCCACAATGTGCAAAAAGAAAAGGGAGAGAGATGCAGAGAGAGAGAGAGAGAAGGAAACTGGGGTAACTGCTATTGAGGCAGCCTGGGGGTAGGTGGGACGGGGTGGGGGTACATTGGTGGTGGAAATGGAGCACTGGTGGAGGAATGGGTGCTGGAATACTGTATTACCAAGAACCAATTATGAACACCTTTGTAATTGTATGTCTCACAGTGGTATAATAAAAAAATTTTTTAAAAAAGAAAATAAATGCCTGTTAACAGATGATTTAATTAAAGATATGGTGCATAGAATTAATGGAATACTCTTCAGCTATATAAAAGATGAAATTTTTTGCCATTTGTAAAAATTAGTAGAATTAGCCAAAAGAATAAAGAAGAATATCTTCTACACTGGCTGTTCTTTCATCAACATTAAAGCATCACAAAGGTGAGATGGTGATGTTGTTAACATCTATTTATTTCTTCTTCTACCTTTTCCAGTTTTCAATGTTTAGGAGGAAGAAAGTAAATTGTCTGTATTTGCTCTAGACCTCATTAATCTTTCCTACTTAAAGTTTTCGAAAACAGATGGTTCTATTTTGTGTGATATTGAAATCAAAGAGAAAAAATAAATCATAGAGAACATATTCAGCATGAGAAGTATTTCTAGGATTACATTACTGCACTTTATCCTTTGTGAAGAAATTGAACTCCAAGGGCATTGCTTAGATCATACATAACATTACTATTCAAGCTGAACACTACAGGATCAGTATAATCTTGAAATTTGGTGATTTAAAATTTTTTAGGATAGGGGCCAGAGAGATAGCACAGTGGGCTATGCCCTAGCCTTGCACACAACTGACCAAAAGTTAGATTCCCGGCACCCTATGTAGTAGCACGAACCCATCAGGACTGACCCCTGACTACAGAGACAGGCAGAAGCCCCTGAGCACCACTGTGGCCAAAGGGGTGGGCATAGGATAACAGATGGTCTGATGCATTCAATAGCAATTATTATTATCTTTAAAGTCATTCAAAAATAAAGTTTATTCATGCTGCAAAGTCATTGGAAAATAGTAATAGTGCATTCTGTAGGCCATACTAAATATTTCCTGTATCTTATTTATTTTTTAAAAAAGTGAGGCTGAGAAAGCGCAAGAGTCTTTCTCAAAGGGATAAATCTAGGACGTTTCAGAACCAATATTCATGTTACGCTGGTTATTTTGGTCAATGTTCCACATTAATACTGATGAATCATAGATAAATATATCTAAGGATCTACTATTCTAACAAAGTTCTTAAAGCCGATGGTTCTTTCCCTTGTCCTCTGCACTGAAGTAATAATCATACTGGAGGCTGAGCAAGAATATGTTCCACTGCCATAACTCCAAGCCATGAGGTATACAAGTGATGAGCATCACTTTCTTCTATGTGAAGCCCTGGCACAGGGTTACTTTAGAATTTATAAAACCAAATAAAATTTCCGGGAGTGTATTGACTGCCCACACTACATGGCTTTTGAGTTCATAAGTGTAGGAAGAACCATGATAGCTACAATCCAGCTGTTGCTTGTAGAACCTGCACAATGGAGCGGGAATGGGTGAAATTTATTAAAAAAATCTGAGTGAAAAAACAAATTTCAAGAACACTATCAAAAGGCTTGATTTGAAAAAATTCACAGGGGAAAGGAAAAAATATGGTCCATTGGAATGTGTGATCTGGCAAATACTTTCACATGATGAAGAATGTTGGTTTGACTGGAAATCCTGAGAGGAAAAGGTCACAGACACCATGCCCGGTCTTTGTGGTCAAGCCAAAAAGCTGGGCTCAGTTGCTAAGCCACGGGAAAGACTTACATATCACAGAACAGGGAGCTACTGCACAGAATTAAAACACACACACACACACACACACACACACACACACACCAAGCCACCAATTCTGTTGGAATGGATATGACCAGCTTGTTATGACAACAACAGCAAAGTATTTAGGCCAATGTTTCTCGAACTTCAAAGTGCCTAAGAATCACTTGGGGAACTTGTTAAAATGCAGATTGAATTTAGCCCTTGTGTAATGGAACCTGCGATTCTGCCCTCTGTCACAGGCGCCCACGTAAGGCTGATGCAGCTGGCTCTAAACCAGAGCTGCAAAACACGCCTGTATAAAAGGGAGTCACAAGACAGCTGCAGGCGTGCTGCCATCGTTTGTTCTTCCCAATCTGTTCTCTGCCAGATTCCTTTGTACTCTTTCTCATTTTCAACTGCAAAGCCGAAAATTCCACCTGCATCTTCTCCACTCCAGTACCAGCTCCTTCTACCTTTTTAATTGTTTTAACTCTTTAAATTCAAGTTTGCAGAATAGGACCAAGCAAACCAATTAAATGAGGTCATTTAAGCAATCTCTGGTTTCAGCAGCAGATTTTTGTTATCCCTACAGGGAAGCGGAAAACATGTGGATGCATAAATAGAGGTGTAGAACACAAGTTCACAGAAATCTATTCTCTCTCTGTATCAGGATGAGCTCACATTTAGAATGCAGGGCTCTAGGCCTGCATGAGCAGTGGGAAAGTGGTTACACAGAGATAACTTGAACAATTTAGGTCTTTCTGTCACTGGCTGTGGACCGAGCAAATTCAACTGACAGCGTTTAATAGCAACTTATATGGACAACACTGAAATAAGAAACATCACAGAGAACTAGAAACTAGGTCAAGGAGGACATACTGCTAACTGGAAATACTTGAGTTAAAAACACAGTTAGTATAAATTCTGCATATTTATATTTCTAAAGGAAAACAGTTTTACAAATGGATTTCTTGCTGACCCAACACATGCTGTGAGCCATAACACCCAGGGGCAAAGCCTGGACCTCTCTCATGCCTTCTTCTGCACTGCCGAACCCGAATCCTCCACTTCTGCATAGTACTGCCTTTGGGCCTCTGAGCAACCACAGTGGAACAAACCAGCAGGCTCAAGGCTTTTCAAGGAAACAGACCGATCCACAACTTGGGGTCATTATAATCTAATCCATTTTAGATGGACTGTTTGGTTGATTTGATTGACAGGACAGATTGACTGGACAGATGATGGTGGTGTCCTTGCATAAGCTCCAGCCAGTCCTTGACCAGCATCCACTCAGACACCCAGAAAACACTGAGTTGAGCAGCAATCCCAGAAAGATCAGAGAAGCTTTCTTTACACTTGCTAAAATCCCATTAGCATGTGCTTATTCGGAATGGACTTTCCTTTCTCAAAGGCAGGTCTGTCCTAAGTCTCCTGACTTATAAGGGATTGTTTTGTGAGCAAAGATGTCAAATGTTGGAGGGATTACCTATGTAACCTAAAGGGAATTCAGTGGACAATGAAAAGAAAATATCACCAAGTAATTAAGAACCCTTCTATGTCATATGAAAACATGTGATCTAAGATGCTATTAATGTCCTAGTACTTTGACCATTTTGGGACTACACCCGGTGGTTATCAGACCTTACTCCTGGTTCTGTTACTCAAAGATCATTCATGACAAGGATTGGAAGGCCATATGGGGTGCCAGGGATTGAATCTCAGTCACACTTGTGCAAGGCCATCACCCTATACTTTGTACTATCTCTCTTGCCCAAATCCTGGGAATTTTTATTTAAACCTGTGTTTATGACTAATGATGCTTGTGTAAAAACACAGCAGCCCCTTTAAAAGTTACTGCCCCACTGAGGAAAGGAGCCCCTCATAACATAATGAGTTTAGAACATGTATCCGGCTCTGCAGCAAAAATCACTAGTGCCTGAACTGTGTGGGACTTGTCTCTCACAATCTCTCTCACAAAATAACTTCATGACCAGAGTAATGAGGAAAATTAGGTGGCCAGTGAGACCTTCCCTTGGAATTGAAACTGGAAAATTAAGGAGAATCAGTAGTAGGGAAAAAAGACTAGAAAACACAATGATGCACAGAAATGGTTTGGGAATAGCCAAACCCACAGGGAAACCGAGAGCAACAAAGTACACACCTTGTGTTCATTAGACCTGGGTGTGATCCCGAGCACCACAAAAACAAAACAGCAAGAACCAGAAGCCATCTCTGATCAGTAGCAGTAGTGTCTGGACTCAGAATAGAGTCTTACTTAAGTTATACTTACTTAAGTACTTACTTACTAAGTTTTACTTACTCTCCTTGCAAGTATATGGTCACAAGTTCAAACCCCTGGTGGCAAAACGTATGAAGCATGATCTGAGAAGCTGTGCTATTTAAGCCTAGCATCTCTTGCTGTTTGTGATCCCTGGTACTACAAAAAATCCCAATCTTCACTATAGCCAGAGGTATGTTAGCACCATTCTAAAATGGGGGTGGAGGGAAGGTGCAACCCCTGGGAAATGCAGCAACTCAAAGATGTGCAAGTACCACAGTCAGGAATTAAGACATCTCACAAGCACATGTGTGAGCACCACAGCCATCACTGTGGGACTCAACTGAGTGTGAGTCCATAAGGACAAGAAAGCAAGCAAGCAATTAATGAGAAGTAGACCTTAATAAGAACCATGCCCAAGTGTGTAAGCACCCAGCAAACAGGGCACTAGTTACAAAACAACATCCTGACCTTCCTGCATATTGTGAGGCCCAGCAGAACCAACCTTAGTAGTCCCTTGTGAATTGGAGGTGATCATGTTCAGAGATCATGCTGAGAATCAAGGCCATGGCCTCACACATGCAGGATAATTGCTCTCCCATGTATGGCACATTCTCAGCTAATACTATTTTCCATGTCAGGGATATGGCTCATCAGCAGGGCTTGTATCTCCCAAGCATGTGTGAAGACTCAAGTTCAATTCTGCCACCAAAATACCCAACCAATAGAGGAACCACTATGACAATGATAGTTGGAAATAGTAACTCTGGACAAGAACTGAATGCTGAATTAGGTAAAGGGATATACGAAATAATCTTTAAGCACCTGTATTGAAAACTTTAATGAGAGGAGGAGGAAGAGAAAGAGGAAAGAGAGGAGGGAGAAGAAAGGAGAAGGATGGAGAGGAAGATGAGGATAATGAGAAGGATAAGAGGCAGGAGGAGAAGGAGGTGAAGAAGGAGGAAGAGGGAGGAGGAGGAGGAGGAAGAGGAAGCAGAGGGAGAGAAGGACCAGCCACAGAGGCAGGCCTGGAGGGGGACAGGTTGGTGGGAGGGAAACTGGGGACATTGGGATGGGGAATGTGCACTGGTGAAGGGACAAATGTTGGAACATTGTGTGACTAAAGTTCAATCATGAACAGCTTTGTGCCGGTATTTCTCACTGTGATTCAATAATTACATGTCTCTATATATGTATGTATGTATTTCCAACCAATATAAAAACAACTACTGGCCAACCCCTGCTTCTGGTCAACATAAAATAAAACGATAAATATATATTCATTCCATCTCATATATTCAACTCTCTAGTTCTCTCCATTTATTTTCAAGCTAGATCAGGGCCATTATTTTCTCAGAACTCCAGAGAGGTTTGATGGCAAGGATGACAGAAAGAAATGCAGCACATTCTATGAAATCCCAAGACTATTCAAAATTGAAAGGAAAAGGCATCTTTACAGAAATGCCCTTTCAAGCACTACTCCTACCCACTTCCTGTTCTCTTTGAGTTTCCAAAGTCGTCATTGGTAGATGCTTGAATCACAGACAAGCTCTGACTCTGAAATATCACTAGTGACTGAAACATCTCTATGACACTGAAATATCTCTAGTGTCAGAAGGAGAGGATCCTTCTTGCGCTCATTGTCTCTGGCTTCTGTGAGTGTATGGCTCACCATGGCAACACTTGCAGGGGGAAGAATACAGGTATTGTTCCCTCCTGCAGGAAGCTAAAGGAAGAGCCTTGAGCACTCAAACACATCCTCTTCTACATCCTGTCAGACTTCTCACCTTTGGCTGTAAGAACTCTCTTTCCCTCCTAGTATCTATATTGCATTCAACACACTGGAAATTCTATATATATTCATTAGGTAGATCTATATATATTCATTAGATAGTGGAGTCACCACTATCTATCTGAACATTCCTAAAATACTACATAAGCCTAAAAACAGAGCCTGAAGGGGGAGAAGAAAGGAGCTGAAGCATTTGAAATCATCTTCCCAAATGCCTGTCTTTCAATCCTTCAAATAAAATATAAATGGTAGCATGTTGTAAATTTGTGAGAAGCAAAATATCTTTCTTAAAATGGCTCAATTTTTTTTTCAACCATTATTCAATTTCTTAAGATTGTTGGAATTTCTTGTTATGAATAAAGAATGGATTGCGGTGTTTTAGAAGATAATGGGGCCTAAATAAAAATAAAAACTGGAGCAGAGCAATAGTACAGTAGGTAAAACATTGCTTTGCATATGGCCAACTTGGGTTCAAACCCAACATCACATATGGTCCCTGGACCCTGTCAGAGTCATCCCTGAGTATAGAGTCTGAGGGCCCCCTGAGAACTGCTCATGTGTGTCCCAAAACACTCAACAAAAAAAAAAAACCCAACAAAGATGGAATCTTAAAAGTAAGTGATTGCTTCCCTTTATAGGAGGTATAGTCCCAAACAAGGATAGACAGTATCCAATGATGATCAACCCTTGGCCTGGTACATCAACATTCACTTTACCAAACAGAGGGAGTTTGGTACAGCAATACCATATACATTAACATTATTGTAACCATGTTACCTGAATTTGAATAAAAAGAGAAAAGGAAAGAGAGAGAGAGAGAGAGAGAGAGAGAGAGAGACAGAGAGAGAGAGAGAGAGAGATTTGTGTTCTTTCTGGGGATTTAGCTTAGTGGTAGAATATACAACTCCTAAGTATGAAGCCTTGAGTTCGATACCCATTCACCTAAAACAACAAAATATGTTACATTTTTATCTTCTGTCATCAAGAAATTCCTAAATCAACTCACATAATTCAAAAAGACAAGTGGAAATTTTTCTTTTTTTTTTTTTTTTTTTTTTTTAAGTATTTTATTATACCACCGTGAGATATACAAATAAAAAAGATATACAATTAAAAAGTTCATGTTTGGGTTTTGGTCATACAGTGTTCCAGCACCCGCTCCCTCCACCAGTGCCCATCTCCCGCAACCAACATCCCCGTTCCCTCCCCTCCTCCCCCCGCCCCCCCCCCCACCTCAATGGCAGGTTCTTTTATTTCTTTCCTTTTCTCTCTCTTTCTCTTTCCTTCCCCTCCAGACTATGGATTACAGAACATACATTAAAAGATGGAAATTTTCAATTCAAAAATCTAGCTCATTGTGGACAGTTTAGTATTTTGACAAAGCTAAGGAGTATAAATATGGTCAAGGTAATTAAGTCTAGAGAACTGAGTAACTGGTTAGTCTAGTTACCAATTTCTCTATCCAGGAGAATTGGATTATAATTATAGTGTTATAATTAATTTAAATGAGTCTGAGAAAAAATATAGATCTTCATACTGCATTTTCCTCACTTGCCAAAGGTCACCTTTTGATTTTCTTTAACGATCTGACTTTGTGTTCCTCAGGGTTGTAAACAGTCAACAACCATGCCCCATATATTACCACACTTCAAAATGACTCTCAAAGGGCTAACTCAGTTAGATTACAGGCTGTAGGCAATCCTTTCAATTACCACTACATCTTTGTCTTGCTAACATAAGATTTCCCAGAGAAGAGGACCACCTCCAAGATTCTCTTCCGTGATCTCCATTTTGTGAAGCCTAGGCTATTGAACTATTCTCTCCCAACAGTGAGGGCTGGATCTAGAAGGCCGGAAAGCTTTGGGAGACTACATGACATGAAGACAGCGATTGTGATTTGCTCACTGTTTCTAACTCTGTTTTAACTAACTTCTGTGTTAGTAAACATCTTGGAAAGAAATTCACATGAAAATGACTCAAAAGAGGCCAAGAGCCAACAGCTAGTCAAGAAATGAGGACCTCCCCCTACAACACAAGGAAGGCCAGAGAGTGGTACAGAGGTGAAGCTGCTTGCATGGCAACCTCTTAAATCTGGCCCAAAATCCAACACTGCAGTTTGGGGAACAATTCTTAGGCAGAAACCCCTCTTTTGGCAATCCCTGATTTCCTGACCTTCAGACACTGAAGGCTGCATCAAGTCATTACTCTGGGGGCAATTTGTGTTATACAGTAATAATAAGTAACCAGATAGGCTAAAAATCATGTTTGCATGAAATTGGTGCTTTAAAAATGTCTGAGTGTTGGAGAATGCTGGGTTCTTCAACAAAATCAGGGAGCAAGTACAGGGATCCCCTTCATACCCCTGGGGATTGGCAGCCAGCCCACAGAGAAAGACTCGCAAATCCAGAAAAGTTTCAAAAGGCTTTACTCTCACAGGTTCTCGTATACAATTCTATAATAGGAAACCTCAAGCTTTAGTTTCCTGGCTGGGCCCCTGGACACATGTAGGTTTAGAATCCTAGGCCAAAATGGCCGCTACCATGTGCTGAGGCCCAATAGGGCAGAGAAGGAGAGCAGAGGCAAAGAGCAGGCAGGGGAGAGAGGGAGAGAGAGAAAGGAGAGAGAGAGAAAGAAGGAGGGAGGGAGGAGAGGGAAAGAGAGAGGTGGAGAGAAAAAAGGGAGAGGGAGAGAGAGAAAGAGAGAGAGAGAGAAAGAGAGAGAGACAGAGAGAGAGAGCTTACATGAGAACAAGCTACTGCTTTTATATCTTTTCAGCCCAGACTCGCCCACATCAACAGATAGCACTTAAGGTCAATCATTTCAGATATGCTTCTCCCAGCACCTCACCTAGTCCCATTGAAATGTTAATATTGGCCCAGCCAAGATATATCCTAGAAGATTCCCTGCAGGCCCTATGCAGAGTGGGGGAAGGGCACATATCTGTACCAAGGATATTCTACAGCCAGGTATATATTTCTTCAAGCTTTCACAAGCTCCCTTGTCTTTACTTCATAGTTGTTTTTGGACATTAGCCTTTAGACTTATTAGAGAGCCACACTTGCTTACTTGGAGACAACCAGCATTTCTCTCTGATCTAATTATAACTACATCGTACTTATAGATCTGCCTACCCATTGAGGTGTTGCAGATGTAGCTGGAGTGCCCGGCTGCATTGGCAGGTAGCAGACAGGAGACAGGCTTGTCGGTATCAAGAGCTCTGCTCCATGGATCCTGGATGGTTGATGGTCTGACATTGAAAGGGACTGGACCGCCTGGGATGAACCCAGAGCCACAGCAAAGCCTAGCAAGCTACCCTGGTGTATTTGATATGCCAAAAACAGTAACAATAATGGACCTCATTCCCAACGAATGCAGACGTTACTGGTGCCCACTCGAGCAAATGGATGAACCAATGGGAAGACAAGTGACAAGTGACTTAGAGATCCAATGTAACCAGGTAAAATACTGATAAGCTCTGTCTAGTCCCACGATGATTATGGTAGCATAAGAGAACATATTTACACCAGCTAACATAAAATATATGGTAAGACATACTGCCACTTAGAGTCATAGATCCCAAATGTTTCACTGCCCCTTTCTAAAGTGCCCCATAGGAGGTAACTCTAGGCAAGATGCAGTGGCTTTGGGCAACAGTGTACTGCAATATCTGAGGGACTGGTGTGATAGAACAGTAGGTAGGGCATTTGTCTTGCATGTGGCCAGCCCAGGTTTGATCCCCAGTGTCCCATATGGTCTCTGAAGCACTACCAGGAATAATTCCTGAGTGCAGAGCCAGGCGCAACCCCTGAGCATGGCTGGGTGTGACCTGATAGACCAATAAATAAATAAACAAATAGGTAAATAAAAATAGAATGTCTGAATCTTAGTCCAATAGGTCTGACTCAACTTAGTGAGCCAGTGAGTCTCAGCCAGAATTTTTTTTAAAGGAATAGAAAATGACTAGTATTAAAATTCAGAATTTTATGTTAGTCTTCTAAAATATATCCCATTGTTATATTTCATATCCTAGGGTCATGATATAAAATAAATTTCTAAAGTAGTTGGGTCAGAAATGTTCAATTGACTGCACCCAAAATGACAGCTATAAAGGTCCAATGAGAAGAAGAAGCCGAGCTATGACCCCAGTTTCTCCCCACAGCACATTGTCAGAATCCTGTGTCCATGATAAGGCTTTGCTAAGACACTATTCCTAAACTAGGACAAAAAGGCACCCCTAGGGCCCCCAACATACTCCAAGGCATCACACATGAGAGCCACATAAACAGGGGGTATACAAAGGCACAAGGTGTGTGTGTGGGGGGATGCTAAAACAGAAGAACTGCAGAAAAGAAACAAGGTCAGAAGAGGCCACAGTTAGAGAGCTCTGCTCTCTGGTGATACCTTTGGGAGGCAATTATAGCAAGAGGGTATATGAAATAAAAGCCCCTTTATGAAAGCCTATACCAGAGTCCCACAACCTCTAACCCCCTCCACCAGGGAGGATTTAATGAGAAGTCTGATCTTGAAACCAGGTCAGTGTCATGACCTTAGATTTCTAAGTTTCCAAACATCAGAAGTATATGTGGCTTTACAAGTCAGAATCCAGCAGCCCAAGTGGATTAAAATGACTCTTTCCCACTCTGCCTGGACAAAAGCAACTAAGGGTGTTAAGGCTACATCTAAGACTCAGTGTTCACATAGCCACTTTCCTCACTCCAGCCCCTGTCTTTCTCTACCATTTCTTGCAATATCGAGCCTCCAGAAATCCATTGTCATTGGTATGTTATATTAATTTGAGTGAAATTAATTCTTATGCATAGGGAATTGCTCCCTGAAATTAATTTCAAAATTCTTGAAAACAAGGTCTGTGATTTTGTCTCTGTATCCTTCACAGTTTCAGGAATATGAAGAGCCTCCAACCTCTTCTTTTTTTTTTTAATAAAAAAAAAAAACCTTTTGGCTTTTTTTGAAATGGTATAGTTCAAAGGAAAATTTTTCCCCCCCCCCCGAAAAAAAGAAAAAATAAGTTTTTAGTTTTAGTGATGAGCCTTCACAGTATATGGTGTCATGAATACAAAGAATGCAACAAAAGGATCCTTTTTGGGTAACAGAGGTTTGTTAAGATGCACAGAAACTGGAATAGGATTGCAGAGAGCTCGTTGAGATCTCTGCAATCTCATTGTGAGGCTGAAGAATGGCCCTTCACCAAGATGTGCTAATCCTTGTCCTAATCCACATTCTAATTTTTTCTTCTAACAATATTGCCATACAAGAAACCTTCAGGAATCTTGAAACAAGAAGATTATACAGGGTTATGGAAGTGTCCTAATATGTGATTATATGTAGTCTTAAAAATGGAGGGCTTGGGGCCGAGCCCTAACCCCCCCCCGGGGGGCCGCCCCCCCCCCCCCCCCCCCCCCCCCCCGGGTCGGCCCCCCCCCCCCCCCCCCTCCCCCCCCCCCCCCCCCCCCCGGGATTCCCCCCCCCCCCCCCCCCCCCCCCCCCCCCCCCCCCCCCCCCCCCCCCCCCCAAAAAAAAAAAAAAAATGGAGGGGCCAGGGGCCGGAGCAATAGCACAGCAGGTAGAGCATTTGCCTTGCACGCAGCCTACCCGGGTTCAATCCCCTGCACCCCATATGGTCCCCTGAGCACCGCCAGGAGTAATTTCTGAGTGAAGAGCCAGGAGTAACCCCTGAGCATTGCCAGGTGTGACCCAAAAAAGCGAAAAAGAAAATTGAGGGGCCAGAGAGATAGCACAGCAGGTAGAGTGCTTGCCTTGTGCACAGCCAGTCCAGATTCAATTCCAGGCATCTCATATGGTACCTCCCATACCCATCAAGCGTGATTCCTGAGCACAAAGCCAGAAGTAAACCCTGAGTATGGCAAGGAGGGACAAAACCGCTCCCTCGTTTCCTACCCCCCCCCCCCCCCAAAAAAAAAATAAAGCAGATACAGCACCATAGAACAGAAGACAGCACTGTAGCAGAGACAGAGATGGAGTGTGAGACAAACAAGAAATGAGGCCATCACAGAGGCTGGAGGAAGACAGGAGAGATTCCCAGAGCACAGCCTTGCAGTCAACACCCTGACTTCAACTTAGTGATTCTGATGTTAGATTTCTAGACTCAAATTGTGGGAGAATTGATTTCCATGGTTTTTTGTCACAAACTTGGCAGTGATTAGTACAGTCTCACTAGAAATAAATATGCTTTTATGTTTTAAATATAAATATTTCTGTGTTAGGGGTCTGGTGTTACCCAGGTATCAAAGTGCTAATCTCCCTCCGCCACTATCCATGGAAACTTTTCTTTGTCCATATCCGTTCTAGCTTGGTCACCTCAGTACCATTGTCATAATCCAAGGGTTTGTCTTCATCAGACACTGTCCATTCCCTTTTTTGGTACTTTGTACACCATTGAGAGAGGACAGACAGTGTGTGTCCTTCTTCCTCCAACTTATTTCCATTAACATGACACTTGACCTTCTCCCTCTATTCCACTTGTAGCAAAAAGGCAAGATTTCATATTTTTCTCATACCTCATTCCGGAATGGACTGAGGTTCTTTATGTTCCTGGAGCAAGCAGATGCCCTTGGGCTCTACTAGCATGAGACAGGACATATGGAGATGTTACTGGGACCCACTCGAGCAAAATCGATGATGAACGGGAAGACAGTGAGCATTATTCCATTCTATGTCTACACAAACTGTAATTTCTTTAGTCATTCATTTGGTATTTGGATTATTTCCAGATCTTGGTTGTTTTAACTAGGTTGTAACAAATATAGTTGCATATTTTTGGGGGGTCACGCCCTGTAATGCTCAGGGATTACTACTGACTCTGCACTCAGGAATTACTTCTGATGGTTCTTTGTGGTGTATATTTCTTTTCCAATTAATGTTTGTGTGTTCTTGGGATCAATCCCCAAGGAGTGAAATCACCGGATCATAGAGTGGTTATACTTTTAATTTCCTCAGAGGTCTCCATCCTGTTTTTACAGAACTGAACCAGACAGAAGCACTAAATAATAGTGAATAAGGACTTCTTTTCAACATTCACGCCACCACTTATATCTGTCCTTTTTGATATGTACCATTCCCCCTGGTGTAATTTCATATCTTACTGCCTGTTGTATTTCCTTGATACTAAGTGATGGTGAACACTTTTTCTGGTCCCCGTTGGTCATCAATATGTCTTTGTAGAGAAGGATCTATTCACCTCTTCTCAATTTCAATGGGGTTATTTACTATTCCTGCTGCTGCTGTTGTTTTGTTGTTGATCTCTGTGAATCCTTCATATGTCTTAGAAATACTCTTATAACTCAGTGTTAGGCTAAGGAAACATAGATAGATAGATAGATAGATAGATAGATAGATAGATAGATAGATAGATAGATAGATAGATAGATAGATAGATAGATAGATAGATATAGATATATAGACATTTAGACATATAGATATATAGATATATAGATATAGATATATAGATATATAGATATATAGATATATAGATATATGTATGTATATCTTTTGCTTTTTTCGGTCACACCCGGCAATGCTCAGGGGTTACTCCTGGCTCTGCCCTCAGGAATTACTCCTGGTGGTGCTCGGAGACCATATGGGATGCCAGGGGATAGAACCTGGGTCTGGTTGCATGTAAGTCAAATGCTCTACCTGCTGGACTATCACTCCGGCCCCAAGAAAATATATATTAAAGGAGAATTAATTGTATTAGAAGCAATAACATAAAAAGAAAATCATATATACCTCAAAACCATTTTTACCTTTGGGTCCTAAAAATCACAGCAAACTCTAAGCAATGTTTCTTCATGAAATTCATGATAAGATGCTGAAATATAGAGGCCAGCTGCACAAGGGGATTAGGTTGGGTTAGTTGCTACCATCTAACAGAGAGTCTTACTTCAAAGTGTTGTCATCACCCCATATGTGTTGTGTAACTAAATGTGGGGGTCATTCAAGAATAAATTCCTTTCTGTGACTATCAGCAGATATCAGATTTGTATGACTATTTCATATACACATATATCCAGGGTTGCATAGAAATTTCTCATGTGAAAAGGTGTGAGTGGAAAAAGTTTAAGAGTTTCTGATGTAGAATTTCCCTGGTGGGCAGTGCTCTTGACAAATTACCTTGAAGACAACTTCTACCTGTCTGTTTGTGCTGACAGGTCATACCTGTCTGTTTGGGGTTAGTCACTCTCGTATTCCTCAGGGGTTACTCCTGGCTCTGCACTCAGAAATTGCTCATGGTGGTGCTTGAGAGACCATATGAGATGCCAGGGATTGAACCCAGGTTATCTGCATGCAAGCAAATGTACTACCCGCTGTGTTATCACTCCAGCCGCGAGGTCATACCTGTCTTGATCATGTTTCCTTGAAGCAGAGCTTTAGAGAGGGAATTTTGTTTAAGCCTTTGGCTAGGGGATGTTGATGAGATAACAAGAGAAATAAATAAGATGATCTTCTGGATTAGATATGGTTTCAGCCAGAGACCAGCTTCAGTCTAAGCTAACACTTTATATACCATGAAGTGAGCATCCTCTGGTGTCAAAGAGACAGCCTTTGAATTGTTACCTTATACTGAAAAGGTTATACAATGCTGAGAAAGGAGAAAAGAAAGGGAATTGTGTGCTACCAGGCACTCACAACTGCTGCCATGGGCCCATTACAAACCATGTTTTTTTTTTTTTAAGAAATCATATAGGCAGAGGCCAACAAGACCACTCAAGGTCAAGAAGACAGTTCAGTGGTAGAGCACACGTCCAGCATGTGCAAAGTCCTGGGTTTGACCCTCAACACTTCATGATACATTAAGCACTTCTGGGTAGGCTACAGGCCATGAGCAATGTCCACTCCAGAGCACACATCAGGCTGGAGAACCACAATGAATGGTATATCAAAAAGAAAATTCATAATAAAAGACTTACTAAAAATAAATCCATGTCTACAAAACATGACACAAGCATTTGCTAAGTATAGGCATTATGGGGGCCAGCCAGAGCCATAGCACAGTGGGTATAGTGTTTGATTTGCATGTGGCCAACCCGGGTTCAATCCACGACATCCCATATGGTCCTCCAAGCACTACCAGGAGTAATTCCTGAGTGGAGAGCCAGGATTGAGCCCTGAGCATCGCCAGGTATGACCCAAAAAATTAGAAGAAAACTAAGTATAGGCTTTATGTATCATTGTCAGGGCATATTTAGACTAAAGTGCAGGTCACTGGCAATCAGTATATTAGTTACTGCCTGGAGTTTGAACAGTGGGTTTCTCAGTTTGTCACATGAGATCTCCATCAGCTTCCCACAGCACACATGGCTGTCACTAAATAGAGTGGCTCAGAGAATGGAATGTCTTGAAAGTTAATACAGAAAGGGGGTCCCCAGGTGCCTGAGAGCGCAGCAAGCTCTGCTCCAAGGCAGGCAGACTCCAAACAAAGGGAAGCAGCAACTCAGCCCTTGGGAATCCTCGTTAGAGTCTGGACGGCAGGTACAACCTGGACATGGAATCAAGCCTTTTTTTTTCCTGTTTTGAAGGCAGATAGGGTGAAAGAGAAAAGCACCCAAAGAGCTGTGAATTCCACCCTTCAAGTTGGAAATGTGTGAGTAGCAAAGCCTAGATTTTGATCATTTAAATCCAACACTTCTGAGTAAGTCCTTAAAATTTGGAGAATGCCCCTTGAATTTTCTAAACATTTCAGAGACATGCTAGACTACTGTGTTTGCTGAAGTCAGCTTGAAGCAGGAACCCAGGCAGACTAAGGCTGGTGAATAATGAAAATTGTGGTGATCAAAAAGTGAGCTGGGCATGGCCAATGATAGAAATTCCAGCTACAGGGCTCTCGTTCGATTTTTAACCAGTGCCTACATGGGTGTCACTGACTTGTAAAGAACAGAAAGGAAAAGGGAATAGAAGGGAGAGGGAGAGATGTAAGGAGAGATCCACATAGCTTTTCAGATATTTTCTGACACAAAAAAATAGCACATAATAGAGCCAGGGTGATGGTCCAGCAAGGTATTTCCCTTGCATGCAGCCAGTCAGTGTTTGATCCCCAGCATCACATATGACCCCCTGAGCACTGTCAGGAGTGATCCCTGAGTACAAAGCCAGTAGTAAGTCCTGAGCGCAGCCACATGTGTTGCTCCCCCTTCAACAAAACTTAATATCTGCAGCATCATTTACAATTGTTAAGATTTGGAATTCCCAATCTAAATGTTCATCAAGAAATGAAGAGTTAAAGACGATACACAGTGGAATACTGCTGAGCTATGGGGGGGGGAATCTTGCCTTTTCTGACAACATCGACAGACTTTGTGCATAGTATGCTAAATAAAAATAGACACCTCCCAAAAATGATTTCACTCATATATAAAAAATGAAGTTTTCAATTCTCAGAGCAAAATAGTAGTCACCAGAAGGAAAATGGAGGATTAATCAGAGAAAAGATCAGTTGTACAGTAGAGGATCTAAACTTCTGGTGTCCAGCACAGAGTGGTATAAACTTATGCTGACCACCGGAGACCTGAGTGTTTTAAACAAACAACAAATGTGACTTGATATTTTAATATAAAAATACATCCACTTTAATCACTATTTCATAATAAAAAATCAATTTGACTATCAAAAGAAGATGATGAAGGCTCAGTCCTCAGGGGCGCAAGCTTCATATGTACAGGTTTGAACCAGCACCAACGGCCCCTCCCTATTACCCAGTGTGGATCTAGAGGTCCCTGAGCACCACTGAGTGGGACCCTGGGGGATCCAATCACCTCTGATATGGCTTGGTTGTCCCCCTAACTGCAGGGAATGAGGAATCCCTTGACCCTGCATTCGACTGTATAGCATGTGGCCAAGTATTTCTGGGAAAGACCCTTGAATACTGCTTTGAAGGCTCCAACTCCTCCCCAAGAAGGAACAAAGAACATGCGATTGGAATCAAGGGGACTTCTTAAGGGAAACATTTAATATATTTAGCTTCAGGACAACTTCATTACTGTATTCTTATGTTACCAATTTGCCTCCAATCACTCCTCTCACCTACTATTTGAGACTTGAGCCCCTATAAGCTCTCCTGTCTGTATAATTGAACAGAATGGTGTTTCGTCTGGCCAAGTTTAAATCAAGAACAAATTAAATACCTGCATTAAATAAAGATTATCTGAAGGTCATGGAAATTTTCCAAGCAACCATTCTCATTCTAGTTTGTGGGGTGCTTATGTAGTCTTTTTTTAAATACCCAAAGGCAGTTTTTCTCCATCAGCAGGGCCACTAGGAAAAATGTCAATAATCGATAAATCAGAGTTTACTTTTGTTTCATGTGTTTGTATAACATGTATTTTAAGATGATGACTCAAATGAGAAGAGCATATACCTGGTATACTGGAGGCTTTGAGTTCAATCCCAGCACTGCATGTTCATACCATCAGCATGTGATGGAGGCCTTGAGTTTAATGCCTGAAATGCTGGAGGCCTCGAGTTCAATACCCAGCATCATGTGTTCATTATGGGCTGCCCTGCTCCTGTCCCACCTAAGCACTGAAACCTTTTACTATCACAGAACCCCACATGGAACGGAGGGGACCCAACCCCACCTCCCACATCATAGCACATGATCTCTCCATATAAAAAGGAACTTTGTAAAATGTTAACACTTAACATTTATTGAGCCCCTGAGCCCACATGTCTGTTGCAGTGACATGACAATAGTCATTCCCCCTTGGCATAGGCCACACTCAGTAATTTTCAGGCCTTGCTCCTGGCACTGCACTCAGAGATCACTCTTGGCATTGCGCAGAGCACCATATGCCGGGAATTGAACTACAGTTAGCCTCATGCAAGGCAAGAACTCTTGTTCTTGCTCTCTCTCTCTCTCTCTCTCTCTCTCTCTCTCTTGTCCCCATTTTTTAAAAAAGATATAATAAAGTTTATCCACTTTGTACTATATAATTCTAGGAGCTTTGACAATAGGTTGTGTAATATAAGCAAAATGAGGATCAGAAATAGTTTTATCAGATTCACAATACCCATTTATCACTCTGTAGTCAACACTGATGGATCCCTACAGAGTACCTGGAACCCATTTGTTTGTGTTCTGTCCCTATTATTCTCCCCTTCCCAGCATGTCCATGTGACTGTTCAGATACTCAAATGAAACAACTCAGAATGTAGCCTTCTGAGAGTGGTTCTTGCACTGAGCATAGTGCAACTGACTGTTGTGCTGTTGAAAATATCCATCCGCCCTTCTTACTGCTGGAGATAACACATTTTGTTTACCATTCAATAGTTCTGCAGCACTGTGGTGTCACAAACACACAAAGATAGACATTGATAAACAGGCACAAGTTACCTAAGTAGTTAAGTAGTAGTAGAGTGGTATTTCCTATCCCGCTAACTTCTTAAAATTGAGATACGATTCAAATTAATCTTGGTGATTTTATTGTGCACAATTTGTAGTTTTTAATGTGTTCACAATGATGTGCAATTATCACCATTGATTTCAAACTATTAGCTAGAAATGATAATTGATTAGTTAATTGGATGTGATCACCAGTATCCAGATTACCGTAAACATTGTTTGCAATATCTTTTTAGTGGTGCTTGAGATGGAAATCCAAAATAAGAGAGCTGACTGGAGATTCTCAGTAGCTCAACTGCATGCTTTGCAAGAAGATGTTCATGATTTCAGGACCTGATCATGTTCACATGTGCCTAGCATGAGTCTGACAACTTTGCTTTCTGCAGTCCCAGCAATCAATGTGTTCTAGCCATACTGCAGTCACATGTCTGTGAATACCACAAAAAACGGTGTAACCCACAGAGACAAACATAGCTAAAGAGATGCACCACCACTTTGGTGAGCACTGCATGATGAGCACTGCAATCACAAGGACCTCGGGAAGCCCTACAGCAAGATCTTGCATACCTCAACTCAACATTGTGACACCCAGAGAGCACATGTGCAAGTACCATGATTCAAGGAGCGCAAACCTCAGTGGGCATCACGGCTGTTGTGCTGGCCCTGCAGTCCGATGTGCATCCCAGAAAACACTACAACCGACAAACGTGTAAGGCTTGCTATCAGCCTCATGTGCAACCCAGAGACACTGCAACTACAGTATCAACACAATGAAGGGAAGAGAAGCGGGAAAGGATGGAATTTAAGAAAAGTTCTGAAAGCTTTATCCTTTCCCTCACAAATCCAGATTTGCCAAGCAGCCCTGTAAAAATACTCATAAACACAACTCAATAAAGTTTATAGCCATTGGAGCACCCATCTACACCTCTGAGAATATGTGAAGACGCCTATAGAATTTTCTTAAACAAAGCCCTGCAAAGATCAAAGGAGAGCCCAGAGGGACAAATATATATAATGATTGCATTTATTAATAAATAATAAATATATAATATATATTATATATTTATTATTTCATAATTTCATAATTTTGTCTTCTTCTGACAGCTGCATAGTATTCCATAGTGTAGATGAACCACAGTATCTTTAGCCAGTCCTCTGTTCTTAGGCATTTAGGTTATTTCCAGATTATATATTATATATTATATGGCCTCAGGACTCCGATTGCTTCCCCACCCCCACTGCAAAGCGAGGTCTCTGAACAAGGCTTTCCAGCCTGCCAAACTCCAAAGGTAGAGAGAGAAGAGTTGAAAATCTAGGAGCTGAAGCAGTAGTACAGTGGGTAGGCTGTTTGTTTTGCACGTGGCTGACCTGGGTTCAATCCCCGGCATCCCATGTGGTCCCCGAGTACAGTCAGGAGTAATTCTTTTTTTTTTTTTTGCCTTTTGGGTCACACCCAGCAATGCTCAGGGGTTACTCCTGGCTCTGCACTCAGGAATTACTCCTGGCAGTGCTTGGGGACCATATGAGATGCTGGGGTCGAACCCAGGCAGGCTGCGGCAAGGCAAACACCCTACCTGTTGGACTATCGCTCTGGCCCCAGGAGTAATTCTTGAGTGTAGAGCCAGGAGTAACACCTGAGCAGCACTGGGTGTGACCCAAAAAGCCAAAATATATACAGAACTCCACCCAGCAGACCAGCCTATCACAGCCTGGCTCATCAATAAATGCTAGATTTTGAGATGACTACAAGAGTATGCTACCCGCCCGGCAGAGCCTGGCAAGCTACCCGTGTCGTATTTGATATGCCAGATACCAGTTATAGACCTCATTCCCATGACCTGATGGAATGGCTTGAGGCTCTTTATGTACCTGGAACAAGCAGGTGGCCCTTGGGCTCTACTAGCATGAGACAGGACATATGGAGATGTTACTGGTGCCCGCCCGAGCAAAATGAACGGGAAGACAGTGATACAGTGATATATTATATATAATGACTGCATTTATTTATTTATTAAACGACTGCATTTGTTTGCAGGACATTTTGTTTTTTTTTTTTTTATTTTTTTTTTTTTTTTTTTTACAATACAATTAAAAGTTTATATTGGTTTGGTCACATTTCCAGCACCCATCCGCCACCATGCCCATCTCCCACCAACCCCGGTTCCCTCCCCCTCCCCAGCCCTGCTCCTGGCAGTTCTTTATTTCTTTCCATTTCTCTCTTCTCTTTTCCTTCCCCCTCCGCTTGGATTACGAACATACATTAAAGGGTTGTCATGTATCTTTTGCCTCTATATAATGCTCAGTTCTAGTTGGCTTATCCCTCGAATTGTTACACACTGTTCCTTTTCTGTCTTACCTCCTCGCTCCCCTGTTTGTGATAATTTCCACCTTGCAGCCTCCTGTTTTTCACTTGACCTTGGAATATCTATTACATATATATTTATGTTATGCAAATAAATGCTCTTCTGTATCTGTCTCTCTCATTCGTTTTCACTCAACTGATCCTCTCCTGTCCATTTTTTATTTTTTTAAATATTTTATTTACCACCGAGATATACAATTACAAAGATATACAATTAAAAAGTTCATATTTGGGTTTTGGTCATACAGTGTTTCAGCACCCATCCCTCCACCAGTGCCCATCTCCCACCACCAACGTCCCGGTTCCCTCCCCTTCCCCAGCCCTGCTCCATGGCAGGTTCTTTATTTCTTTCCCTTTCTCTCTCTTTCTCTTTTCCTTCCCTTCCAGCTATGGATTACAGAACATACATTAAAGGGTTGTCATGTGTATCCTTTTGCCTCTATTTAATGCTCAGTTCTAGGTTGGCATTAGTACCCTCGACAATTGTTAGCACCCTGTTCCATTTTCTGTCATACCTAGCCTCTGACTCCCACACGTTTGTGATAATTTCCACCTTTGAGAAGACCTCCTGATATATGTTTCACTTGACCTTGGATATTGGTATCTTAATATGTACATATATATTTATGCCATGCAAATAAATGCAGTCATTCTGTATCTGTCTCTCTCCTTCTGGCTAATTTCACTCAACATGATCTTCTCCATGTCCATCCATTTATAAGCAAATTTTATAACTTCATTTTTCCTGACAGCTGCATAGTATTCCATTGTGTAGATGTACCAAAGCTTCTTTATCCAGTCATCGATTTTCGGGCACTCTGGTTGCTTCCAGATTCTGGCTATTGTGAATAATGCTGCTATGAACATAAAAGTAGGGATGGTGTTTCCGCTGCGTATTTTTGGTTTCCCAGAGTAGATTCCCAGGAGTGGTATGGCTGGGTCAAATGGGAGTTCAATTTCTAGTCTTTGGAGGAATGTCCATATTGTTTTCCAGAAAGGCTGTACCAGCCGGCATTCCCACCAACAATGGATGAGTGTCCCCTTTTCCCCACATCCACGCCAGCACTTGTTGTTCTTGCTCTTTTGAATATGTGCCAGTCTCTGTGGTGTAAAGTGGTATCCCATTGTTGTTTTGATTTGCATCTCTCTGATGATTAGTGATGATGAGCATTTTTTCATATGTTTTTTGGCCATTCGAATTTCTACCTTGCTGAAGTTTCTGTTCATTTCTTCTCCCCCATTTTTTGATGGGGGTTGTTTGTTTTCTTCTTGTAAAGTTCTACCAGTGCCTGATATATCCTGGATATTAACCCCTTATCAGATGGGTATTGGGTGAATATTCTTTCCCATTCTGTGGACTGCTTTTGTATCTTAGTCACTGTTTCTTTTGAGGTGCAGAAGCTTTTTAGTTTCATGTAGTCCCATATGTTTATCCTTTCTTCTAGTTGCTTTGTTAGTGATGTTTCACCTTTGAAGATGCCTTTAGCTTCAATGTCGTGGAGGGTTTTTCCTATGTTTTCTTCCAATGTACTTTATGGATTCAAGTCTGATATTGAGATCTTTAATCCATTTTGATCTGATTTTTGTGCATGGTGTTAGACACAGGTCCAAATTCATTTTTTTACATGTTGCTGCCCAGTTTTCCCAACACCACTTGTTGAAGAGGCTTTCCTTTTTTTTTAATTTTTTATTATACCACCGTGAAACATACAATTACAAAGGTGTTCATAATTGGTGAAGAGGCTTTCCTTACTCCATTTTAGACTCTTTGCACCTTTATCAAAGATTAAGTGATCATGTGTTTGAGGTTGGGTGTCAGGATACGCAATTCTATTCCATAGGTCCACAGGTCTGTTTTTATTCCAATACCATGCTGTTTTAATTACTACTGCCTTGTAGTACAGTTTGAAGTTGGGAAAGGTGATGCCTCCCATCTTCTTTTTCCCGAGAATTGCTTTAGCTATCCTTGGGGGTTTATTGTTCCATACAAATTTCAGGAGTGTTTGGTCAATTTCTTTGAAGAATGTCATGGGTATCCTTATAGTGACTGCATTGAATCTGTACAGAGCTCTAGGGAGTATTACCATTTTGACAATGTTGATTCTCCCCATCCATATTTCATATGCCTTTTGGCCATTCAAATTTCTTCTTTTTGGAAGCTTCTGTTCATTTCTTTTCCCCATTTTTTGATGGGGTTTGCTGTTTTTTTCTTGTGAAGTGCTACCAGTGCCTGATATATCCTGGATATTAACCCTTTGTCAGATGGGTATTGGGTGAATATCCTTTCCCACTCTTGGATTGTCTTTGTATCTTGGTCACTGTTTCCTTTGAGTTGCAGGATATTTTTTAAAAAAAAAGCATGATACCGATATCCAAGGCCAGACAAAACATGGATCAGGAGGTCTTGTCCGTGGGTGGAACCTACTGCAAATGTATGGAAGTCAGAGGTTAGGTAATACAGAGAAAAGAGCAGTGTACTAATAATTATTGTAAATGATAATACCAGAGTAGAACTGAGCATTGAAAGTAGGCAAAGGGATATACATGATAGCCTCTAAATGTATGTATTGCAAGCCACAATGTGAAGAAGAGAGAGAAAAAGAGAGAAAGAGAGAGAGAAAGAGAGAGAAAGAGAGAGAGAGAAAGAGAGAGAGAGGAGGAAAATTGCCTGCCATAGACACAAACTGGGAGGGGGGAAAATCAGGGAACACTGATGGTGGGAAATGGGCACTGGTGAAGGGATGCATGTTGGAACACTGTAAGACTGAAACCTAAATATGAACATTTTGTAACTGTGTGTCTGAAGGTGGTATAATAAAAAAATAAACACAAATCATAAATCATAACATGCATAAAAAATAAAAATGAAAAAGCAAAACAAAACGCATCTTTTTGACCTTGAACCCTGTATGAATGTGCCAGTTTCCCAGCCACAGGAAGCACAAATAGGACAGCTGTCAGCTAGCTGGCACTGGAGGAAATGTGGCTTCTGCCAAATCTTGTTTGCCTGTGGCCACTGTACTTTTATGTAGTAAAAGGACCATCGAATCCTATATTCTTCAAACTTGGACATTATTGTTTTTCTCCTAAAATGGAGACTCACTTCACTTGGCTCCTCTTACAAGAAGAAAGGAGTCTTCAAAGCACTACCCTTAGACAAGACTCTTTGTAGTGGATTATAAACCTGAAAAGACTTGCCAATCTGTAAGCCAAATCAGAATTTGTTACTTCCTGTGATTCGCAATAAGAGCTTTATTTATTGGGGAAGATATTCTAAAGCAGTGCTTGGGGGACACCAGGGACCCTTTCCTGAAATTCTTTGCCAACCAGGGCAAGGGCCCAAGGACCTGTTTCTACTCAAGCACATGTTGCCAGGGATTGCCCAGAACCCCGCCCTCAATGGGCTGGAAACGTCAATCTTGAAATGAAGAGTTGGCCCCCAATAGTACTAGTGGTCAAATCAGGGTCAGCCACATGCAAGATATGTATCTTACTATCTCTCCAGCCTCAATAGAATATCTGATTTTAAAAAATGATTTTAATTTTACTTTTTGGGCCACACCTAGCAGTTCTCAGGGATCACTCTTGGTAGTATGCAGGGGACCATATGTGGTGTGGGAGATTGAACCCAAGTTGGCCATGTAAGGTACAATTCCCTACCCACTGTATTATTTCTCTGACCCTATAACAACAGATTTTAATATCTGAATTTACAGTGAAGAAAAGCATAATAGAACAAGATTACTCTATTCCTAATTTATCTATCCACAGTCTAATCATTTTGGAGTCAGTTATATTTTATCTAAAACCATATTCAGTTACGCTCTTTTAAGGGCTATAACTAAGGAGTCCCTGGTCTCCGCCGTTCCTCTTCTTTTTTCTAAAACTTCCTTTGTACTGAAGTCAACTTTCTTTACGAACACTTGGTTGTTCACCTTGGACTTTCTGGCTATGATGATCACATCCTTTATTGTAAAGCAGAGAAACTGGACATGAAAGGGACAAATGGTGTGAGCCAAGACTTCCAGAAAAAATCTGGTCACTGTATGACATTTCCTCACTGACCTTGTGTTTATGACTTATTTTACAAACTGCATGCTTTGTTAATGATCTTTCCACATTCTGAGTCAAGTTTTCCTTAATCAAAATAACTGAAACACCTTCACTTAGCCGCAAAAAAATCCAAGTTGGAAAGGAGGGTTTGGGCTGGGGACAGACAGTTACAAGCAGAGAGCCCCGAGGGCATCAGGCGACACTTAGGAATTCTGAACTGGGCAAACTGGGGTCCTGGGATACCGCCCACCTTCTCGCCATTTCTCTCTGCTCTCGACTTTCTATGTGACTCCTGTTTTCCACTGCTCATTTTGTTTTCTCTCTGCTCATGACTTTCTACATGACTCTTGTTTTCCTCTGAGACCACAAATAAGGTCCTTTGAGGAAGTCAATGGAGGTGTAAAATTCAAACCTCTGGGTTCAGAGTGATGCCACCAAGTCCCTCTGGGGCTCTAACTCTTCCTCCTGCGTCAGCTCCACCAGAGATTGGGCTTTTATTGCTCATTGACTTTCTCCTACAGGATTTCTTAAGTACTTTTCCAAGAGCTCACTCCACACTGTATCTTGGGAAGGGATTTGTTGGCCTTTAACAGGGGCTGGGGGGGTGGGGTGCCACAGGCTATGGTCCCTTACTGCGAGTGACAGTCCTATACAGGAATTGCCCAGCTGTGGCCTTCACCACCACATCCTCCTACACAACAACAGCAAAACGGAGAGAATCGTGCTCTGTTGAGGGGCTGAGACCCTGAGGGATGCGGGGACTGAGGGTGAAACGTGCCGCTCAAAGAATGACAAGAAATATGAGGTTGGGATTCAGCTCCCCAGTGGACGGTGATCACAGACCAGTACCCTCAGTGGTCCTGAGATAAATGAAACCACAGAAGAAGAGGTTTGTGTTGCCATTGTGTGAGGCTGTGCACTCAACGCCAGTGAAATGTCTCTCAGAGTCAGCCTGAATTCGGACAGGTGGGACGAAACCTCACCTAACTGGACAGAGAGGGCTGCCACTCATGCAGCCTGCAGACCCCCACTGACATTTGGGGGAGCTAAAGTCCTCTCATGAAGGGACATGTCCTGCATGTGCTGACAAGGCACCAGATCTTCCAGTCAGCCTATTTTGGTCCCTGGGGTGTTTCCATCTCATCAGCACCTTTTAAAGTGCCAAAAGGCTTCAGTCTCTTGGCTTTCTCTGGCTTCCCAATCTGCTGTGTTTCATGCTGAACTGGGGAAACATGGGGGGGAACATTTAGTCTAACCCCCCAAAAGAAGTCTTTGAACCCCAGAATGAACTGAACGTGTGTGTGTGTGTGTGTGTGTGTGTGTGTGTGTGTGTGTGTGTGTGTGTGTGTGTCCCTGGCAGGGCCATGCTCTCGCCCAGCAGCCTCTCCCAAGGCAGGCGGTGCAGCTGTCCTCCCGAGCCCTACGTCACTGGTTCCGCCCCGCGGTCAGGGTGGAAACTGGGCTCCAGGCCCGAGTTCATCCCTGGGGACGACTTCAAACCACCTCCTCTCTAGTGTCAGGAGACAAGACGGAGGTCTACATCGACGTGTTCGGAGTTATCTAATAGCTTTCCTGAATGACGGAGGAAGCAGAAATCCTGAGGCATCAAAATAAAGCCCGCGTGCGTCCTCGGAAGCTCTTCTCTCGCTCCCTTCATTATTAATGAAGTCGGAAGGGTTTGTGGCTTCCATCCAGGAAGCACCCGGGGCATTGTGGGAGTCTTGCCCAGACCTCGGCCTGCACCCCAGGACAAGGAGCGGTTGTTGTGGGGGCTCCCCTGCACAGCTGGTGTGTGGCCAGAGGCTCCACGGGAGGGCAGCTCACCGGCACCGAGCCCCAGGCAGAGTTTGGTCTAGAACCACAGATCTGCAGAGATGAGGGTTGTTCTGGCGCTCACTGCTGCTGACGTCTCTCCCCCCAGAGGAGCGCGCTTGTATTTGTGGAACACTGGAGTTGACCGGTTCCCTGTCCTGTGAACTCACGTCATTTCCACTACAGTTACCAGTCTTGGGTATCACTGAGTTTTCACTGCGGTTTCACTGTTTTAAGGGCCCAGAGCAGACAATAAAGAATGAGGTACCCTTGCCTAGGAATTACACGATTCGGTTTCTCTCAGCTGCAGTGAGTCCTGTATTGATCTTAGCTCTCCATTCTTGTCGGAATCAGAACCTCACAGAGTTTTATTTAAGTGCTTGGATTTAAACTGTCAAAGGGTAGAGGGAGACCATAAATGGAGACCTTTCAGCTGGCTGTGCTGCAGTCCTTAGAGCTGGGATGGAAGGGAGACAGCATTCTATCATGAGACTAAACATAGTTAATACAAGCAAAGTTAAACTGCTCCCGGGAGATGAGCAACTCTCCACTCTCCTCAGGACAGGACCGGAATCCTCATTCGTGAGTGTGCTTGAGATTCTTACAGTTTCACTGTTTGACCTGTCTCCTGAGCAGCCATTCTTGGGGAGGAAACTTAGCCATCTTGGGGCCCAGACCAGCTGTGGAAAGGGAGTTTTTCCTGAGTGAAACTGGAAAGTCCAAAGTTTATTTTAAAGGTCTGCCTAATTAGCAGCAGTGATGGAACCACAGAGACTAAGCATACTGCCTATGCCCATTCGATTTCTTTTTCGAATGGGGGGTCACCTCAGGGATGCTGGGGGTCAGCATGTGAAAAAAGGGCATGAAGTAAATGGGACCCAACTCAGGGCCATTCGCGTGCTCTGCGGATGCCCTTGGCCTATCCACCAGACACCCATCCCCATGGTCACCCTGACTCCGCTCTTCCCACCTCTGCCCACTAGCTCCACTTTCTCAGAACACCAGGGGAGACCCAGACACGGCGATCTCTACAGGCAGAGCCTTGAAAGCGACGTGAGGATTCATCAGTTCCTGGCGAGATGTGCCGACTATGAAACCTGTTTGAACTCTGAGCTAAACTTGGCTCTGAAGAACATATGGAAGAAAAAAAAAATCCTTAGGGGATTTACCTCCTTGAGATTTTAACAAGAAACTGAAGGCAAAACTTGTCAGTGATTCATTTATATCGCCTGTGGGTGAAAGTAAATGCCACTAATGGCGAGTATTTTGAGGTGATGATCCATGGTTACCGCCTCGCCTGCTGAGCATCGTGAGCCTGTGCCCACAGCCACAGTCAACCAATGTGGATCTCTAGAGACATAAGACCGAGCCTGAAAATGGGTGCTGTGAGTCAGCTCTCTGCTGGGGTGGATGGAGTCAGTGGCCTTAGTCAGGAATCCCAGAGAGGGCAGAGCGATCACAAAGCACACCCTTGGGCTTGCTGTGTGACCCTTTCTCCCCCCTTCCCCAAACTGCCCTCTGCTACCCACCCCACCAGCCTGTCTCCCCCTCCCTGCATTTTCTGTCCTGGCTATCTTGTGATGGGGCCACAGAGCTTAGTCCTGGCTCTGTGCGGGCTGACTTTCCTGGAAGGGTTCCAGGGCAGAGCGAGAGCCTATATTCTTGGACTATCTCCCCAGCCTCCCTCACCTGGAATAGTGCCAGCAAGTCCGGCATTAAAGATTTACTTCTCACTGGGGCCGGAGCGATAGCCCAGCGGTAGAGCGTTTGCCTTGCACGCGTCTGGCCCATGCTGGCACGGGTTCGATCCCGGCATCCCATATGGTCCCACTGAGCACCGCCAGGAGTAATTCCTGAGTGAAGAGCCAGGAGAAACCCCTGAGCGTCGCCAGGTGTGACCCAAAAAGTAAAGATTTACTTCTCAGTATGTTGAGGAGCTAAAGATTTTGCAATTACTTTGGAGGCAGAATAGAGACCAAAAGTATTACTAGTTAAGTATTTCCCTCCTACAAGCAGGCTTGCCCTTCACGCTGCTCTAATTGCTACCTCTGCTCTGATAAGATAAGACCCAGAAGCACAGCTATGAGCACAGAGTGATGCAGCTCACTGCACACACAGATGGGTCTATCTGGAAAAGCACGAAAGTGAGAGGTGGAGAGAAAAGAGCAAGAACATGGGGCAAAGCTTCCTAAGCTCAGTTTTTAATTTTATTACAAACTGTGCCTGCTATCCAGTTTGCCACCTTATTTAAGATTTCAGGAGATGGATTTTCAAGGCTTTCTTGCAGGATTTTTTCTTTCTTTTGAAGAAAAACATAAGAGATAGAGCAACAAGGCGCTGGGGCCTGTGTCTGCCTGTGTGAGGTGTCAGAGCGGTCAGTTCCACGCCAGGGAAGGAAGCAGGCAGGCAGGAAGGTGGCTGGTGATGTAGCGTGAAAGGTCAAAACCAAACTGATCTGCAAAGGAGTGTGTCCACAGCCCCCAGCTCCCAGTGGGGCTCCTATCTGAAGCCAGAACCTGCTCTGGTGAGGATTCTGTAGGAATGAAAGCCCTGGTAAGACTGAACAGAGACAGCCCAGTGAAGGGGCCGCCAAACAGAATGGAACCAAACAAAAACAACTGAACGGAGACCTCCAAATCAGTTTTTCCTGGACACCCCCTCAGCAATGCACTCTTCCTTAGGGGAGGGTGCACACCCAGCGGTACTCAGAATCACTCCTAAAGGCATACTGGGGGCCATGGGAGATGCCAGGGATTAAACGTGGATTGTTCCGCAGGCAAAGTAAGTGCCTTGCCAGCTGAATTCCCTCTCTGGACAGGAAATATATTTTTATGTATGCCCGAGTACTGAAGATATTGTCCAATTCTTCAGGGGCTTTGTTTGTTGCCAGCCCGGGTTCAATTTTGAGTAAGGCATATGGTCATCCAGCATTGCCAGGATCACTCCTGAGCACAGATACAGGAATGGCCTCTAAGCAGCAACAGATATGGCCCTAAATGAAAAAATATAATTAAAAAATAAAAATAAAAAATAAACAAAGCCTAAGCCTAAACAGCTTGAAGGACAAAACTATCAACATCTTTGCAGCGCCTATTGTGGAGTGTTCAATCCTTCCTTTCATGCTTTCCCATCTCCAGAAAAGTCCACGTTCACTATTGTCCACATGTCCTGTTTTCTTCCTCCACCCCCACGATTCTTGAATAAAATTGGGGCTGGAGCAATAGCACAGCGGGTAGGGCATTTGCCTTGCATGCAGCCGACCTAGGTTTGATCCCCAGCATCCCATATGGTCACCTGAGCACCACCAGAAGTAATATCTGAATGCAGAGTCAGGAGTAACCGCTGAGCATTACTGGGTGTGACCCCAAAAAAAAATGAATAAAATTAGTTTGGCTCACTGTCTTCTGAGCCCTTTCTCTGAGTATAGACACTGAGCCCAGGACCTCTGTGGAGGTGGACACTTCTCTCATCCTGACCTTCCCCAGGATTGACAGTCAGATGGCTCACTATGTGGCTCCCTCCCCCACCCCTCTCCCCTCTCAGCCCAGCAGTGAGGGATTTTACAAAGAGGGCCCTGACCTGGGCTGAAGGAGCTGGAAAGCAGAGTGTATGGCCAGGCTTCCCTGACACACTTGGCCTCCCCACGGTCCTGTCCTGGGAGAGCCCCATGAGCTCCCTGTTCGTGACCCGCTGCCTGTCCCAACTACGTCAAAGGGAGTCCCCAGGCAGCTGCCCCAGGAACAGAGCAGCAGCAGCTGGGAGCCTGGGCTGAAGTCCAGGTGCTGGTAGCTGCCAACGCACCAGATCAACCCACTCTCTCAGCCCACTGTCTCCCCATTAGGGAGTCAAGGGCAGATCTGAGCCCTCCCAGCATCCTCTCTACCCACCCCCAGCAAGGCATTAGGGCTGACCTTGGGATCCAGTTCCCTAGCCCAAGTTTGCTGCTGGCTTCTCTCTTAAAGCTGGCCTCGGGCCATGTGCTCCCTGAAGCTCTTCTCAGTTAAATTTATGAGGGAAAGGAAACTTGGGTAGAGGATGCTGGCACTTAATGGTAAACCTGGCTCCTTCTAAAGAGATTTATAACTGGGGGAACTCACTGTGGTGCTTTGAGAGAATATTTCCTGGCTTGACTGAGGAAGAAAAACTTTTGTGGAAAATGTTTGTCATTCATGTTCCTGGCAGATCTGCCAACGTTTTTACGGCTCAGATACAACCCTGATTGCTCACTCCATAAATGCAGACAGAACCCTTTGTGAGGACACAGGCGCTGATGTGTGCCAGTTGGCAGGCAGGTCTGGCAGGACTCAAGCCCAGAGCTAAGGGTGACTTCTTAACCCAGGAGGGGGGAGGACAGCTCATACCCGGGCACAGCCTGCAGTGTAAGCACCTCCCTAAGGCGATGGCTTTGTGTAGGACTTAAGAAACCCAAGTGGCACTGAGCCCAAGTGATCCCAAATATTAGAGGTTGGATCTTGTCCTCACCAAATAAAGGCTGAAGTCCTGACTCGTTTACTTCAGCATGTGACAGTATATTTGGAAATGCAGTATCTCTTTACAGATGTCATTAAGTTCAGGCGGTTATATTGGAGCAGGATAGGACCCAAGTCTACTAGGATGGGTGTCCTTATAAGAAAGTACAGCACCCTTGGGACGGGGAATAATTGGGGTAGGGTGTTTCCCTTGCACATAATTAACCTGGGTTTGATTCCTGACATCCCATCTGGTCCACTGAGCAGCGCCAGGAGTAATTTCTAAGTGCAGAGCCAGGAGTACGCCCTGAGCAACACCAGATATGACCCCCAAAAAAAAAATAAAGAAAGAAAGAAACAAGAAAGAAGATCGCCCTGCTAAATCCAGTAGACAGAGTTGGCAATGCCAGTGAAAGGGCAAAGCTAGGACTGGAGTGATGGATCAGCAAACCAATGAATGCCATGAAGAGCCTAGAAAGGCAGGAGGAAGAATTCTCTATAGTCAGGGAGAACATGACTATGCTAACACCTTCAACATGTTTTCTAGACTCTAGAACTCAGAATCCATTTGTGTTGCTGGGAGCCACCCAATTTGGGGTACTTTGGTATCATGGCCCTAAGAAACAACATCACCAAAGAAGTGTTAGTTTGACAACTGTTTTCCTGAACTGGTTCCATGGTGAGGTAAACTGGTAGAGATCTTACAGTAATGTGCCATTGGGAGCACCAGGCAAATAATAGGCAACCTGTATAAATGTCTTCACTGGGGCTGGGTGTGTGACCCAGTGGTAGAGCATATTTGCCTTGCATGCCTGAGGCATTGAGCTCAACTCCCTTACCTTCATTAAAAGATAAAAGCCTCTGTTGTGTTGTAACTAACGTAGGCAGGTAGATGGAAGAGGGAGCTGACAGTGACTTCTTGGGATGTAATAAATAAATAAAGCCAAGATTGAGATTTGAAGGAGTTACTGTGTCACTAGCCCTAAGGTAGCCAAAAGCATTAGGGCTGAACCCACATTGTGGACACAGGAACTTAAGCCTGATACGGTTCTAAATGGTGCTTGCACCAGCCAGAGAAGGCTAGAGCCAACTCTGAGAGAGAAACTCCAGAATCATCAGGACATGAAGGTGAACACTGAAAGTTCCAAGTTGTTCCCCTGACATTGTTATAGCAACAGACTTACCTGCACAGAAAGAGCCACTTGGGGGCAGTTTGGGAGAAAACCTATAAAACCAACTCAGCAACAGCAAGTGGGTACCTGCCCATTCGGGTTTGGTAGGGGGAGAAGGGGGGTTTGCATCTCACTTGAGTATATCTCTGGTCCAGAAAAGATTTTGCTCTCCTCTGAACATGTTTCTCTTTCTTCATAATCTCTAAAATAAAACTGCTTTACTTCACTGCTTGTCTCCTCTTGACATTCTTCTCTGTGAGGGACGGTCATGGCCCCGAACACCTGGGTAAAACTTAGGACTGATTGACTTCCCTATACAAAGCAATTCTCGCCCGGCCTGGGTTCTGCAGGTCCCCAAGAAATCTGATGGAGGACTATCTCCCATACTGGGCAGAACAGTGGTACCCAAGCGTGGGTTGACAACTGCCCCGTGGGGCAGCTGAGGCATCTGTACCCTGTGAGTGCTCCTTGAAGGCCCACAATTTTATCCGTCCTAAATTTCCACAGACACCCAGGCAACCAAGGCAGGTGGAAAGGGAGGCATAAATTATATTAATATATTTATTAATTGAATAAATATATTAATATAAATTAAATTAGTCCCTTCTGGGGACTGCCACATCTCTCCTTCCCACCCACAATTAGTCACCTGCCATGTAACTTCTTTCTGGTTCTTAGATGGGGTCTTAAACCCCATCTTAAACAGAATTCAAACTAATCATCTGATAAAAACTGTGCTAACTCCTTTAGCCTTTGTCTTGTGATTTAGAACAAAACTCAGTGTTTGTTCTGAAGAGCAAAAGTCCTGCTTACCACAGAAGAAAACCACCCAGAGACTGGGGTAGGTAGGCGTGAACACTTGGAAAGTGGGATACGCTGCACAGGGGCTTCAGTTACTTCTCATGAAAGCTGGAGCTAGATGTGCACAGCCCCAGCAGAGAGTGACCCAGCAGACCTTGAGTGGACTCTAAAGGAGGTGGACTTGGCCTAGCACTGAGGATTAAATGGAGGGGAAAATTGGCTGCAGAGGGCGGTGGGGTGGAGAGTGTATAATTTAGGTCTGATGAAACCACCCTGGAGCCAGGACTGCTGAAGGATAGGGGACAGGGAAGGGGACAGACCAAAGAAACAGCTTAAACATCAAGAGAATAACAAAGGTTCTAAAGACATGTATGTGTAAGGAATTTGCCTCGTTCATTCAGGGAAGGGTGAATTTATTAAAGTGATCTAAAAACATGCAGAAATTTAAAAAATGCAGAAATACTTCAGATCGCTCATATAATTAAACATAATGAATATAAGTCCATTAAGGATTGAAAACTAGAAAAATTAATAATGATGAGAGACAGGTACTACCAGGCACCTCCAGAGAAGGAAAAGCTGGAATCTTTACACAGCAAAGATAATTTACTCTCCTTTTCACTGAATACACATTAAGTCACCTAGGGAAGAACAACATTTTTCTTGAAAACTAGACTGTTGTTGTTGGGTTTCACACAGCAGTGCTCAAGGGCTCCTCCAAGCTGTTGGGTAGCTCCTAGAAGGAACTTGTTGCCTTTCAGTGCTCTGAGAGGGGAGGACGGGAGCTAGGGCTAGGGTTCACACAGGACTCCTCCTGCACCTGAGGTTTGAGCTCTAGCACCATTAAACTTCTCTCTGGCCCCTTAAAGGCATTTTTATCCAATTAATCTATAAAGCTCCTCTTAAGGGGATAAGGTCCTCTTGGCTTTGATTCCTGGCACCGCATGTTCCCGAGCACTGCTGGGTGCAGCATGTTCCCGGAGCACTGCTGGGTGCAGCATGTTCCCTGAGCACCGCTGGGTGCAGCATGTTCCCTGAGCACTGCTGGGTGCAGCATGTTCCCTGAGCACTGCTGGGTGCAGCATGTTCCCGAGCACTGCTGGGTGCAACATTCACAGATTTTCGGTCCTGAACAGCATCACACATCCTCAAATGTTTGCACTGAATATCTGCATGGTTAGCTTAGAATTGCTGGTGGATTCTTCACACACACACACACACACACACACACACACACACACACTGATCACCGCCTCTGAATAGGTGTGTGTTTGTTGTGTTTTTGTGTTTTTGTGTTTTGTGTGTGTCTGTGTGTCTGTGTGTGTCTGTTTGTTTTTGTGTGTGTTTGTGTGTTTCTATGTGTGTGTGTCTGTGTGTGTCTATGTGTGTCAGTGTGTGTATGTGTGTGTCTCTGAGTGTCTAATTTCTCCAGAACTTACGGGACTGAAGCCTGAGAGACAGCAGAGGCCTGCGTACATGCTTGGATGGTGGAGACCCCAAAGATGTCAATCTCCAACCCTGCATGATCTCCTGAGAACTGCCTGGGATGTGCCTTCCTCTCAAAAAAGAAAAAAAAAATCAATGAACTGAAATGAGGAATCAAGCTTACAGATGCATTCCCTGACATCCTCTACTATTTTTCTGGTAAGAAATCCAAGGCTTGTGATAAGGCTGCAGAAAAATGTAATTTCACACACCAATCCCCTTCCCCAGTTGTCAAGACTTAGAATCAAAGGAATGGGAGCTAACTGAAAGACAATCAGTCCCATGGTCTTACACAGTAAGAAACAAAGGCAGTAACTTGAATCCTCCAGTGGCGTCATTACCACATGAAAATACCAGCCAGTGGAGAAATCTCCTTGTTATTATTAGATTTCTTTCGGTTTAGGATGTAAGTATATCCTGAAAGTCAGTCACTGAAAATTGCTGGTTTCTCAATAGTGTGGTTGAAATCTGGGCTCTGTGCTGATTAATTTGGCCCTTGAGCTTGGTGAAGCTTCACTTTGATTCTCAATAAACTGCACAGGGACCCTTATTCTACCTCGGTGTGTTCCCAGAACAGTGTCAAACTCTTTCACGCAACAGTTTCAAAGGCTTTAGTGCATTTCTTTTTAATATAATAACCAAAGCTGTGAATGCTGTTTAATTACCAGCTCACAGGAAAGCCTCTTATGGTGTCACCTGACTTTGTGTGACCCTGTTCCATATGAAGTATCTACACTCAAAAACTAAATGTTGCTGTATATAATAGCCAGTAACTAAATGAGACTTACTATAGCCCCTTGGACATTAACGCCATCATTATCATTGTTGAGGGCTCTTAGGCACCAGTGAAGTAGCTTTGCTAAACCCAAGCAAAGGTAGTGTTTTCCCCAACACAATATTCAGGCTGTGAAACTTCCTCCTCATTCTTTCATCTCCAAGAGAATAGTGGTCTTGAAGTTCATTTCTCAACCTTCCCTCCATTTTTCCTAAGACTTTACAAATGAGAATTTGGATAGTCCACTGACTCATAGAAGATTCGGTCTTTGAATACCCTGTCCTACACCCCATGTAACATTCGAGCAGCTGGACTTTCTTAGTAACTAGGAATAGAAACCTATTACCAAGCTGACCTATGATATCAGATGATAACTTCATCTCTTTTGGGTGCTTTCATGAGACAAGTGAAGAATTGCTATGCTAGTTCTGGAATCAGCTTACAACTCACCTGCAGAGGTTATTACTCCAGATTGTGCTTTCCTGGTGATTCTCATATGCTCATAACTTCTGCCTTTTCATTCCTTCTTTCCCATCTTTCCTATATTTTTGTAAAATGAACCCCAAGTTCTCTAATTCTGATACTACTGATGCATGTGTAAGGTGAGGTCACACCCCTTCTGGCTCTACATGCAGAAATTACTCCTGGTAGTTGCCTGGGAAACCATATGGGATGGTGGAGATCCAACCCAGGTTAGCTGCATGTAAGGCAAATGCCATATCTGCTCCAATCTCTCTGGCCCAAGCATACACTAATATCATGAATCCATACAAGGACCCTTTTGTATTTCATTTAAATTCTTCTTCTTCACCCTTATCACTGTTTCTTCCACCTCAGGTTTCCATTCAAAAGAGTCTGATTTGTGTCACACACACAAATTCTAGTGGAAGGCAGCACTCTGTATTCTTTTTTACATAATAAAATGTATAGCTAATTAGTAGGCATTACTACTCATTTGATTGGGTTACAGCAGAAGCGTAGTATCAAGTTCTAGGTTTCCCTGTAGGCAAAGATATATCCTTCCCTTTCCTTGTATCCTCTGCTACTGGACAGATGGAGATTGTACAGTGATTCAGCTAGACAAGGAGGACCTGAGATAAAGGTCCTGAGTAGAGGCTGGCAGAGACAAAATGATAGAAACATTGTATCAGAAACAGATGATCTGTGACAGAGCAGAGGACTCTGAATCACAGTCCCCTGCTGGATTGCTTACCTGAATTTTTACCCCAAATACCTTCTGGGGGAAAATCTATCCAATTGAATCAGTTAGTATTTCTGGTGCTTCTGTTATAGGCATTGGCCCCATTTCCTAAATAAATGCAGCCTCCTTACAAACTATATAGGAGCATATGTTTGCATGTGTTTCACATTTAAATAGTACGGTTCTGGTTTTTCATTTTTTACACCAAGTACTATTTTAAAAAATCTGTCTCTGCACATCTTGCTCCTTCTTGCTCCTTAGTGCTAGAAATTAGACCATTATTGTCTTTATCATATTTTTTGCCTGCACTTCTCATGATAGTCACCTAGACTTTTCCCTACTTGCTACTACAACAAACACCATGATGATAATCATGGCGACATCTCCTAATGAAGATTTAGAATCATTTCTCTTGATTATATGCAGAAGACAATGATTAGTGATCATAGATAGTACTCTCACATTCAATTCCAGCAAATGCTGCCAAATCCCATTCCAGAACAGATCTATGAGTCTACACCTAAATTAGCTTTCTAGTTTGGCGGGAGGGAGAGATAAAGAGGAGAAAAATGACATACAGAACCCGCCAAGTAGTTGAGGTGTGGGAGGGGGGGAGGGAGGTGGGGGACATTGGTGATGGGAGATGGGTTTGGGTGGAGGGATGGGTGTTGGAACACTGTAGAACCAAAACTCTACATGAGCATCTTTCAATTGTTTGTCTAAAATGGTGTAATAAAATATGGGGGGGAATAAAAAAATTAATAATAAAAAGAGGTTAAAAAATAAATAAATTAGCTTTCTAATACAGCCTGCCCAAATTTTCATGTTATTTAAGTTTTACCAATGTCCAATCACTCATTTTGTTTGCAGTTATATGGCTATTAGTGTATGTGTCATAGGCTCATTAGTCATTTGTGTTTTGTGTTTTCCCTTCACTGCCTTTTCACTTGTCATTGTCTTCCATTGTTCATTGAGTGGGCACCAGTAATGTCTCCATTCGTTGGGAATGAGGTTCACTATTGTTACTGTTTTTGGCATAACAAATACGCCACAGGTAGCTTGCCAGGCTCTGCCTCTTCATTACCACTAATATTAATTCACGTTGCTTGTCGTCACTTCTAGCTATGATCATTTGAGGCAGATAATCTCAGCCCTTTATTCACTGAGATCCTGTAGCAATTTCAAGTTTCTCATCCATGAGTGTGACACAAAAATCCAGCTGTGAATTCCAGTGTCATTAGACAGACAAGTATCCTCACCTTCCATAATTCCATTGATGAACCAATTTTCTCCATCCCTTCCTTTCTCTATTCTTGACCCCCTTCTTTTCTCTATATTTGACTCCTGAATCCAAACGTGACCAACAATGGTGACCCACATCCTTTCCTATTGCCTCTTTTTCTTCCATTAATAGTTTAAGAGAAGAAGATAAATAGAATAGAATTCGGATTATTTAGCCAAAGGCTAACATTCAAGATTCCAATACAGGAAATGGAGTCTTAGATAACAATTTAGGTGAGAAACTTGTAAGACCCTCCGGGACTAAACTACATGTATGTTCTGAGTACAGATGGGTAGTTACCTCACTTTGCTTTTCTTTTTTTTAAACCAAGCCACTTTTTTATCCATCCACTCTCAGTCTGAGTTTCAGCTTAGGTTTTACTGACCTTTTCAACTACAGGACATCTGCCCTCTGGATTGGATAACACTTGCCTTTATCTCAGCAAAAAATAATGTGCAGCCATTTACGTCAGAAGGCCTCGGAGCTGTCAAAGCAGCAGTTTTTTTTCCTTGCAGAGTCCTGGGAGAATATCAACTCATGAAATTGAGTGCAAAAAAATTCCCTGCAGCTAAACAGAGGAAATCCTTTAAGAGCACTCTGCCAATGAAAAAAGTCATATAGGGAATAAAGTAGGATTTATTCTTGGAATCAAAAAAAGGCAGTTTGGGGTACTGCTAGCATCCCTGGGGCTGCCGAGGGCCATTCAGAAGAAAATGGTTTCTCTATTTATGAATGCTTGACTATTCAGCCTGGGCATCGGTGCTATCAATATCCTTAGGCTGCACCTGCTTAGGACAACTCCATTCTGAGATGAGTCTCGCCATCTGCTTCCTCTGCTTCCGCGGGGATGAAGTGCTATCGATTCCTTCCGCCAACTGTCAGGCCAAAGTGCTGCTTGAAGGTCTTGACTAATTTTGGGGGGTCACATCTGTGATGCTTAGGGGTTATTCCTGGCTCTGCACTCAGGAATTACTCCTGGCCGTGCTCAGGGGACCATATGAGATGCCGGGGATAGAACCAGGGTCGGCCAGATGCAAGGCAAATGCCCTACCTGCTGGACTATCACTCTGGCCCCAAGACTTGACTAATTTGTGGTCTGGGCTTTCTCCACTTCTGTCAGTTGTGCCAGGGCCTACAGAAAGGACCCATCCACTGATGAGTACCTTATCCGCTGATGAGGGGAAGCTGGCTCCCTCCTCTCTCACTCTCTCTCTCACTGATGGCGCTTTCTTCTCACTCTCTTGAACTGTACTTTGACCAAATCTTCTCTCTAACTTGACAGGGGATAGGCAGTAGGCGCATCCCTGTGCCATGTGCCCCCACATCTTTATCTTATGCATACTCCATCCTCTCCACCTTCTCTATCATCTCAGGGGGTGCACTCAGCAGATGCTCGGATTTGATCTCCACCATCTTCCAGTCCCCTGAACGCCACTGGTGTTGCCCTGGAGGCGCTGAGCACCAATGGGCTAGTGCTGGGAATCTCCAACCCATAGGACCCAGCTAGTACTGCATCCATCCACCCTCACTGAACTGCCTTCCCAGCTGACCAAGTGCTGCTGATGGGGAACCCCATGCTTCCTGCACATGGCTGTGAAGCAAAAATAAAAAACTGCACCTTATTTCTCTGAGTTGAATTGGTTTCCAGGCTTGGGTCATTCGTGTTTTTGCACCTGATTGGTGGGTCTCGTGAAAGCTGTTCACAGTAGTAAAAATACACTATGTTGCCTGTAAACGAGCAGCCACATCCCTGCACTCTGCCTGCTCGCTGTCACCACACCCAAATCACTGTTATACCCTAAACTGTCACGCAGATTTCAAAATGCCTCCTGGAGTTAGAGAGTTATGACAGAAGCCGGTGCGTGCCTTGCATGTGGCCAAACTGGGTTCAATTCCTAGTACCTCATATAGTCCCCCAAACCTGCCAGTAGTGATCACTGAGAACAGCATCAAGAGTAAGCCTTGGCACGTCTCCAAAAGAGCAAGAACAACAAGTGCTGGTGTGGATGCGGGGAAAAGGGGACTCTCATTCATTGTTGGTGGGAATGTCGACTGGTACAGTCTTTTTGGAAAACAATATGGACATTCCTCCAAAGACTAGACATCAAGCTCCCATTTGACCCAGCCATACCACTCTTGGGAATATACCCTGGGAAGCCAAAAACACACAGTGGAAACACCATCTGCACCTTTATTTTCATAGCAGAACTATTCACAATAGTCAGAATCTAGAAACAACCAGGGTGCCCAAGAATTGATGACTGGATAAAGAAATGTTGGTACATTTACACAATGAAATACTATGCAGCTGTTAGGAAAAATGAAGTTATGAAATTTGCCTATAAATGGATGGACATGGAGAGGGTCATGTTGAGTGAAATTAGCCAGAAGGAAAAAGACAGATATAGAATGATTGCATTTATTTGCAGGATATAAAAAATAGCATGATACCAATATCCAAGGCCAGACAAAACATGGATCAGGAGGTCTTTTCAACAGGTGGAGATTACCACAAATGTGTGGGAGTCAGAGATTAGGTAAGACAGGGAAGGGAACAGTGTGCTAATAATTGTCAAAAATGATAATACCAACCTAGAACTGAGCATTGAATACAAAAAGATGTACATGATAACTTCTAAATGTATGTATTGTAATCCACAATGTGTAAGGGAAGGAAGTGAGAGAGAGAGAAAAAGAGAGAGAGAGAGAAAGATAAAGAGAAAAGAGATAAAGAACCTGCCATAGAGGCAGGCTAGGGGAGGGGGAGGGAATCGGGGACATTGGTGGTGGGAAATGGGCACTGGTGGAGGGATGGGTGCTGGAACACTGTATGACCGAAACCCAAATATAAACATCTTTGTAATTGTATATCTCACAGTGGTATAATAAAATGTTTAGAAAAAGAGTAAGCCTTGGAACACAGCCAGGTGTGACCCCCAAACAAAAATGACTCCTGGGAGCACCCAACACCCTGGTGTGGAGAAGCGGTACTGTTTTGTTCTCTCCTTCTCGTGCCTTAAGTTCTGCAGGTGAGGAGACAGGGAGCTTCCTCTAGTGCTCAGAGGCCTCGGGTCACTCCTGGAGACACTCGGGAGCAGGATGGAGGGTTCAATTCTGGGGCCAGAGCTGCAGCTGCTCAAGAACCGGTGCTAAAAATCACCAGGGCCTTGTCACGTGCCCCAGGTTCCTGGGTTCTCTCTGGTCCTCTCCCCTTGCGCTTTACCTTTCATGCAGATCCTGCCAGTCTGTGAAAAACCCTATTTCAGGGCAAAAACAAAACCTTTAAGCATAGTAGAGCAAGGCCTAAGAAGTCTGCTGTCAGTCGGCTTACTTGCCTGGCTCATTGCCCACCACATCTCACTTGAGCGGCACAGTAGCCTTTATATAGGAAGGAATTACTGGTTGTCTCTGTCATGCACCAGGTGCTCTAATCTGCCCTGCCAGAGGCACATACTATTTGCTCTTGGATCACTCCACCACCTTTCATTTGCTTCTTCTATTCAAGTTGCTATATACAGTGTCGGTTTCCCTCCTGTAAAAACATTGCTGTGAATTAGCCTTTCTCAGATTGCTGTAATATCTGGGGCCATCTTTCAGCTCTTGTCCCCCTGCTGGATCTCCTAATCGTGTAATAGCTTAGCAGATTTCTCCCTTCTGCTGGGCAAGTTTCTCTGTAATCTCAGGGCCTGACACTGCTACAGGTATGCAGTGAAAGTCTGTGTAATAAACAACCACCAAATAACACGGCCTAGTTGAGGAGGGCTGCAATGACAGTACAGCACATCAAGCATTTGCCATGAGTGTTGCTGACCCAGGTTTGATCCCTGGCCTCCCAGATGGTCTCCTGAGCACTGTCAGGAGTAATTTCTGAGTACATATGCAGGAGTAATCTCTGAGCTTTGCTGTGTGTGATCCATAAACCAAAATCAACACAAAAGTCCATTGGGTTATACGTCAAATTCTAATCATGCAGAATAGGAAATATGTTAGTTCGGGTTAGGGAAGTAAACATTCTGAGAGAAGTCACATTTTCACAAGAGCAAGAACATTTTCAATTCACCTATTATGTGCAGGAATTAGAATAATAACTAGTCTGCTGTAATCAATAATCAATGAACTATCAAATGAATCTTTGGGAACATAACAGTATAAGTGGTTAGTTCTGAGAGAATATTCAGAGTCTTCTTTCTCCTGCGTCTAAATGCTTATTTGTGCTTAAGTTTTCAACTGAACATGCATTCCTTTTCGTAATTCCTTTTATAGTCAAAAGTATTTGATGGAAACAAAAAAGGAAGCTGATGTGACATTAGGGGTGGTGAGGATGAGGATGTTAATGTGGACTAAAGTCTCTGCCCACTCAGGATTTCTGATCCTCCTTGGGGAGGGAGGACGCCTCGCACAAAGCAGCTTAGCACGGAAGGTCATTGCAGGACGCACAGCGTCACCAAGCGTGCGTGTACTCCCTCCCTCACTTCCCCTTTTCTCTCCCCTTCCCTCTCCCTCTCTTTTATATAAAGCTTGTGGGCTGAGTGTGAAGAGGGTGAAAAGACAGGACAATGATAGGGGTTTTCCATGGATATGAAAAATGGTGTGGGGATTCATTCTTTCAAGCCAAAGGAAAAGCTATTTTAAAGGCAAACCCTATTGTGAAGGGATGCACTTGGGCGGATCTCTAGGATGTTCCTAGTGTGTACAAATGAAATACGCCCACGAATCTCAGAGCATCCCCAAATGCAGAGGCAGTAGTCTTAAAGGCCACCGCGCCCGAGAACAGCACCCAGTCTTATTTCCTTTCCTCAGCTCAGACCCCAGCCTCATGAAGCACAGATCACTAAACACTTTATATAATTGCCAACAAGCAAACAATCACCAATACTAAACAAGAGCAAAAGAAGCCACGACTTACGGAGCATGGAGAATGGAGAAAAATAAGTGCTTTTAGCTGGCATTTGAGAATTTCTAGAGTTGATGGACAAATGAGTCAGAGAAAGGCGAGAGATAAGCACACAAGATTACATGGACTCAGAAGTTACCAGCTAAACCATCTGTCTGAAAACAAATTGGCTATAGTTGGGTTCAAGTTCAAAGTCATTCCAACCCAATAAGAGCCTTTGTTCTTAACTCCAAGAAACCTAGAACAGTGCCAACATTTCCCAAAATGAAAATTCCAGGGAGGAGAGAATCCCTCTGTCTCTACTCTCCCAGAGCTCTCTCCAACTGGAAGCTGCTTGTCCAGCTGTTTGTGTCGCTCAGTTCATTTGTGACACCAAGTCACTCACCACTGCAGTCACTTCTGCTATGAGAGTCTAAATATGCTTCCTATTGGTATTGGACCTGTAGAGCTCCTAATGAGGGTGAAGGAACACTGCTCCCACTAGATACCAAGGCAAAAATCATTAAAGTACCCATATCCTTTACCACAACAAAATCTAGTTGCAGTCTCCTCACTGTTGTTCTTTGTGGTTTCTGCTCATCTTTGTCTTTGATACAATTTCATTTTATCCAGGAAGATGAGCCTAAAGATGGGGGTACACACTTTGCATGAAGGCCCAGTATTGATCCTGGTACTACATGGTCCCCCAAACCCTGCAGTTGGCGTGACCCTGATGAATGAAGCTAGAAATATCCCAGTGGGAAAGACATGCCCCAAAGCAAAGAAAAATTACTACCTCTCCAGTTAACTTAAGATTTCAGAGTATGGCACCTTCCTGGTTCTTCCTAATTTCTCTCACAACTTATTTATGATTTTGCCACAAAAGATACGCCCAAGATTTTTTCAGAAAATTAAGCTAGAATTTCTTTCCCACTGATTCTTTTCTCATTATTCATTCTCTTTACTTGTTTACTTAGTATCATGATTCCTAGCTTTTATCTAATTCTCAAAGTATTTTTCTTTTTTATTTTTTTACTGTATTTAAACATCGTGGTTTAGTAGGTAAAGGTATATATGTGATAACCCATCAGTGAATATACTGCAAACCACAAGTACAAAAGAAGAGAGGCAGGCAGTGGGGGGGCAGGGGGAGGAAAACTGGGGGCATTGGTGGTGGGAAATGTGCATTGGTGGGGAGATAGGTGCTGGAACACTGTATGACTGAAACCCAATCATGAACAGCTTTGCAATTGTCTATCTCACAGTGACATAATAAAATATAAAAACCAAAACAGGGGCCAGAGCGATAGCCCAGCAGGTAGGGCATTTGCCTTGCACGCAGTCAGCCCATGCCGGCCCGGGTTCGATCCCCAGCATCCCATATGGTCCCCGAGCACCGCCAGGGAGTGGTTCCTAAGTGCAGAGCCAGGAGCAACCCCTGAGCGTCACCGGTGTGACCCAAAAGGCAAATAAATAAATAAATAAATAAATAAATAAATAAATAAATAAATAAATAAAATAAAACCAAAACAATGTGGTTCACGTGATTGTTCACAGAACAGTTGCTCCAACACCAATTCTACCACCAGAGTTATCTTCCCTCCACCATTGTTCCCATTTCTCCAACCTTCCTCCAAGTCTTCTTCCTCAGCAGATACAAAATAATTTATTTCATATCGCTGTTAAAAAATAAATGTCTAATTCACTGTATCACTGTCTTCCCGTTCATCTTTGATTTGCTCGAGTGGGTACCAGTAACATCTCCACATGACCTGTCTCATGCAAGTAGAGCCCAAGGGCACCTGCTTGCTCCAGGAACATAAAGAGCCTCAAACCATTCCATAAGGTCATGGGAATGAGGTCTATAACTGTTACTGGTATCTGGCATATCAAATAGGACACGGGTAGCTTGCCAGGCTCTGCCGCAGGTAGCATACTCTTGTAGTCATCTCAAAATCCAGCATTTATTGATGAACCACGCGGCCACGGCCGCGTGAGCCCCGCTGTGATAGGCTGGTCTGCTGGGTGGAGTTCTGACGAGGAGGAAGTGCGGATGTGGAAAATGGAGGTCCTCATGGAGTGGGGGTCGTCTGGCTTGTTGTGAGGCTCTGGGCCGAATTAAAAGACTGCATCAGGGTGGATCTCGATGAGCCGGGCTGTGATAGGCTGGTCTGCTGGGTGGAGTTCTGACAAGGAGGAAGTCCGGATGTGGAAAATGGAGGTCCTCATGGAGTGGGGGGTCTCTGGCTTGTTGTGAGGCTCTGCTGGGGTGGTGGGCCAGGGCTAGAACCTGCCATTCCTCCCTGGCACCTCATGAGCGGCTGGGCAGAGTGAGAGCCAGTAGCAGCTCTGCCCCATGTCTAATAATTAGCCCCAATGGCTAATTATCAAAAAATATAGTTATATCTCACTATGGGTCAGTAAGTTCATGTCTGAGGATTTACTAAGCTGTTTGTTGCTAGTTGAGCCTTATTGGTTACTGTTTTGTTTACCGAGCTTAGAGTCTCCTATGTTAATTTCCCATGGGAATTTGACATGCTTCAACTGGGATATCAATGTTGTAGAATTTGTAGGTGCTGTGCAAATGCACATGTGACCACAAACCATAGAAACTGTGGGATCTGTAGAACTGGGCTGATGGATGAATTTACATGGTGCTAGATGTGGGTGTGACTGCTGGGGCTTCCAGAAGCATGGATGAGAAGAACATTGAGGAGGGGCTGCTTGTTCACCCTTCTCATGAGATTCTCAGCCAGAAAACCAGTGTACCTGAAATTTTCGTGTGTTTGGTGTCATGAAGCAGAGGAGTTGGGTCATTGGTGTGGTTGCAACAGTGAGGTGTGGGTATGGCTGCTGGGGTTCAGCAGAGCAGGAACTTGGATCATCTCTCACTGGAGGACACCCCAGAATTTTCAGCTTAGAGACTGGTGTACCCATGGATATTAGTGACTTGGCTTCTTTCTCTTCCTACATTTAGCTGTGAATCTGTAGATCTATTCTGAGACTTACTTGCAAATCTGTAGAGCAGAGTGGATGGATGAGTTTTTATGGCTGTAGCTGTAGAATGTGGGTCTAATTCTCATCATATTAATGACCAACTTTGTATGTGAATGGCAAATCAGCTTATTCAGTCTCGAGTCTGCTCTTTACCCAGGGTTTCCCAACACCCACAGCATTTCACTAGAGCAGTCTTTCAGCAAGATAAGCTGATACGTGCAGCCTTTCTCTGTCCCTGTTAGGTTATGCTCTTGCACACGTATGTAATGTTCACCTCTGAAGTCTGGGTTGAAAGACAGGGCAGAAATATCAGCAACACCTTTGATTATGCTTCCCTGCTTGTATGTTTGGTGTGGTTTCACTGGTTAGTTATGGAATGTTATGATCCTGGATCTTGGGGGGTTCTAAAAAGAAGCTAGAAAAGGGAATTCTAGAGACTATGCAGAGCAGCATATTGTAGTCACATACTGAGATGATACCATGCCTAATGCATTTATTATTCTTTGGGGGACACCCAATTAGGGGTCAGGAAACCCCAAGAGCCTTTCATCATTTTTTTTCTTTTTGGGTCACACCCAGGAATGCTCAGATTACTCCTATCTCTGCAAACAGGAGATGCTCAGGGGACAATATGGGATATCTGGGATTGAACCCAAGTAGGCTGCAGGAAAGGCAAATGCCTACCTGCTGGACTATTGCTCTGGCCCTCCTCATGATTCTTAGCTAGGACATGAGGATATAGAGATGCTTGGGTTGACTGTAACCTGGGACTCCCCCAGGGCCTCGCTGGTGGTGCTAACCGCCTCCAGTGCCACTTTCAGCAGTTCTTGGGGAATAGGACATGGCATACTGGGATTAAACTTGGGTGCTGACATATACAAAATATGCACCAATGTCGGGAGTCACAGGGGTCCCCTAACAATATCAGGGAACAAGTTCCCTTTTATATCAAACACCAGCATCAAATGGACTAGCCATGAGTTCAGCTCAGTTTCAAAAGCATTTACTAATCACCAATAATTAAACAACTCTGCTACTACAATCCAAGATAATGGAAGTCCCCAGACCTGTAGCTCTTGGTCAGACCTCCAGCCATGCACTTGGGCCCAGGTCTCCCACTAAAACAGATGAATCTCTCCTACTCAGTCCCTTTATATACCCAAAAGCCAGAATATTTTCTTCAGGGTGGGTTGCATTAATAAAGATCAACAAATCAGCTTTTAGGTATAGATGTTAGGTGGTGCCACACCTCTGTTTCAGGTCTAAGCAAATGATATTGCCATGGCCTAGTCCCTTCCTCTGAGATTATTTCTTATGTAAAAACACTAGAGAGAGAGAGGGAGGGAAGGAGGGAGGAAAGGAGGGAGGGAGAGGGCTGGTATAAAGAAACATCTTAATGGATGCATATTCATGGGGAGAATCACATCATAATTTAATGGACTTCATGCAATCTAGATGGTACCAACAAGGTCCTTCTTATTTCTACTCTGCATCAGGGTAATTATGAGCATCCTGTCCTGTTTACTGAAAGGGTCATGCTCACTCACTGAGGGCAAACTAGCAAGATCCCTCCTTTGATCTTGGAAGAGTTGATAAACAAATGGTAGTCTCAATGTAGTCTCATAGTGAGCGGCCCTATGGAGTTCCTGGGGGAAAAGCAAAAGGCTCGGCCAGCACCTGGTCGTGTCCTACATAGCGCCTAGGGCCTGCTCGCCATGCAGGCGGCCGCACCTGCTGGACTTGGCCCCTAACCCTGAGCTCCAGCCACCACAGCCAACCGCCGCAAGACAGAGACTCCAGATCCAAGGCTGTGCAGCTCAGACTCATGGTGAGTGGCCCTCTGGAGTTCCTGGGGGAAAAGCAAAAGGCTCGGCCAGCGCCTGGTCATGTCCTACATAGCTCCTAGGGCCTGCTCGTCATGCAAGCGGCCGCGCCTGCTGGATTTGGAGCAAGAATTGGGGGCCTCCCACCTAGTTCCCAGCCTCCAGGCTCAGTGGGTGTGAGCCTGAGCTCCAGTCACCACAGCCAACCGCCACAAGACAGAGACTCCAGATCCACGGCTGTGCAGGTATGCAGCAACTGTGCCGCTGCGGTTTAATCTTAGACTCAATATATTTTAGCACCAGTTCCTTTCAGGATCTTTCTCATTTGTACACGTGAATGATCATTCTATTTGCATCAAACTGGAGAGTTTATGGGGAATGAGGAATTATGAGAGACTCACACACATGGGGCAGAGCTGCTACTTGCTCTCCCTGAGCCCAGCTGATCACTAGGCGTCCGGGAGGGATGGCACGTTCTAGCCCTAGCCCGCCACTCCAGCAGAGCCTCGCAAGTAGCCAGAGGAACCCCCCACCACCATGAGGACCGCCATTTTCCACATCCACACCCCTCTCGTTAGAACTCCAACCAGCAGAAGAGCTGATTGCAGCCTGGCTCAGCCACGTGGTTAATCAATAAATGCTTGAGTCTTGAGGTCACTAGAAGATTATACCACCCGCACGGCAGAGCCTGGCAAGCTACCCGTGTCGTATTTAACATGCCAAATACCAGTAACAATTATAGACCTCATTCCCATGACTTGACGGAATTGTTTGAGGCTCTTTATTTTCCTGGAGTGGGCAGATGCCCTTGGGCTATCTCGCATGTGAAAGGACATATTGAGATGTTACTGGTGCCCACTCGAGTAATCGATGATCTATGGGAAGTCAAGTGATCAAGTAATCAAGTCTCAATGTAGCCAGGGTGGTGGTCTCCGATAAATTCTAATTGTTCTGCACTGGGACCATGGGTGTTAAAAGGAATTATGCCTGATCTAGATAGCACTGAAATTATAGTAAAGATTATAATAATATTCAAAAAAGTTATTAATTCAGACTCAAAGTGAATTCTGTAACTACCACACTCTCCAGCATTTACACAAATATCTCTTTAGCATGAATTCTGGCTTAGAGTGTGAGGCAGCAAGTAGAGCATAAACAATGCCATGACAGGTCTAAAGCAAGCAGTAACAAAGAATAGGCCTAAGTTTCCATTTTCCCATAACCAAAACAAGGGCCCAGACCAATCAGAACTAGGGTGAAAAAATCCTCAACCACAGCAGCATTGTTGGCCTAATCAGAAAATGCCCCACACCACTAAACCTAGCCATAACAGATTGTGTTTGGAATTTCTGAACAATGTTGTAACTGATGCTTATGTAGCCTGAACATATATAAATTGCTTACAATTTTGAGTCGGGGCCTGTTGCAGGACACCTAAAAGCCTAGGCCTCTGCATCTGCCCTGAATTGCCTCCTGCAGGTCACTTCATAGATAGGGGGTAGTCTGAATGTGGCAGTCTTATCTGACCATGTATTCTGTATACTGGCTGGTATAAATATTCTCTCATGCTACCACAATCATCGTGGGACTAGCTAGATCTTACCAGCATATTTGCCTGGCCACGTTGGATCTCTAAGTAATTAGACCAGAGAGAAATGCTGTTTGCCTCCAAGCAAGCAAGCATGGCTCCCTGATAACTCAAAGGCAACTAAAATACAAAACTACCGTGAAGTAGACAAGACTCTTGTGAAGGCTTGGAGAAATATTTAACTGGCATTAGTATTAGTCTTTGGTACAGAGACATGCCATCTCAGAAACCCCCTTCTCTACCCTATAAAGGCAATTCCAGGCAGATCTTGGCTCAAGACATTAGGTGAGGTGCTGGGAGAAATTACCTGAGGGCATTTGATCCTTCCTGCCAGGGGAAGTTACATTTAGCTTATAGCTTCTCCCAGCTCTGCTAGGAGGCTTTTAATTAGCTCTGGGTCCTTGTAAACAGCCAGATGGTCTCCTGAAGTTGCTACATTTCTATCGAGCTAATTTCCTGTTTTCATCTCTAGATAGCCCAGCCCAGAATGGGCTGGTTTGGAGAGTTTGGGCAGATTTCTAGCTATAAAATAAGCTGCAAGAAAAAAAGAGGCTCTCTCTTTTTTCCCCCTTTGCCATTTCGCTTCCCTTGGTGTTTTGCTTCTCCATCCTCTCCATTCTCTTTTGGGCCTCAACACATGGTGGCAGCCATCTTGGTCTACACCTGGCTGGGGCCTAGCTGGGAACCCAGAGTCCGGAGGTTTTTCCCTGCTCTTGGATTGTATATTGGATCCTGTGATAGTAAATCCCTTTTAAAACTGCATCGGATTCCTGAGTCTTCATCCATTCCCGCCGGCTTTGGAGGTAGAAGGGAACTTGCTTCCCGGCACTTTCGGGGACCCCCGACAGCACTCCCTGACAGGGACCCCTGTCAAGACCCCACTTGGATGAGACTTGGACCCTAGCTCGAGCTAGCAATAAAGTTCCTTTTGCTCTTGCATTACCTCTGTAGACTTGGTTTTTTACCTCTGGGAATCGGACTCTGGGCATAACAAAAGACATGTAAATAATTAAACCATAAGTAGCTTAAACAGTAAAAATCAAAGTTGGCTAGGCTGTGTCATTCAACACATCCTTATTGGGCAGAAGCAATAGTTCAGTGGGTAGGGTGTTTGCCTTGCATACTGCCCATCCAGGTTTGATCTCTGGCATCCAATACGATCCCCTGAGCCCTGCATTAGTTAGCCAGTATTAAGCTCTGAGAACAAAGTGTGACCCCAAAACAACCCCTCCCCAATACTCACACACACACACACACACACACACACACGAATCTACTCCCTGAGCTGGGTGGTACTCCCTTGCCCCTGGTGCATTCTTACTTAGAGACTTTGCCCAACCACAGATTCAGAACAATGAATTCACTGGGTGGGGAAGGCAGAGTCTACAGTAGACATAAGGCTATGTACCAAAATGTTGTTTCCTGTGAAGGTGGCTTACTTCCTGAGTCATGTGGATTTCCATGTAAAATTGCTTTTACTTCTCCACACAAATATTACTTCAGACCTGCCCTTTCAGTCCCTCATGGATCCTTACACTTATACAAATCCCAGGCTCTTGTGGATCCTTACAGCTATACAAGTCACTCAGACACATGACAAGTATTTGTGGAATGCTTGTTCAAGAACAGGTGCCATTGTGGGCCAACTGGTTTTAAATGTATCGTTTCTTATTTTCATGTTAATTTTGTGAGGAATTTATACTTAATATAGAATTCAAAATAATTATTTTTATATAATTTTCTGCAACAAAATAACAAATGAAGGATTTTCTTTAAAAGAACAGATTATAAGGACAAAGATGGGAAGAGAAATGCACAGAAATGTGCACTAAGGCCACATCGGTGGTCCTGATTCAATCTGATTGCCAACCTTATAAGAATTGACGTTTCATAAAAATTGGAGTTTAAATTGAAAACTATTGTAAGCATATGACTTAAACTAGACCAAACAAATTTAAAAATTAATTTTAAAAAAGAAAATATACAAATGGCCAATAAGCACACAAAAAGATGGTTAGCAGCATTAGACATCAGGAAACACAAACCAAAATTCCAAGGGGGACCCAAGAGCACACCAACTAAGACGGCCCAAATCAAAACATCAAATAGTTGGAGAGATGTGCAGTGGATAAAGCTCTTGCCTTACATAATGATGGTCTAGGTTCAATCCCTGGCAACCCATATAGTCCTGGATCTTACCACCTCCCACCCCTAGAAATGATCCCTGAGCCAGGAGTAAACCCTGAGCACAGCCCAGTGAGGCCCAAAACCAAAAACAATAAAATTAATTAAAAGAGGAAGCAAACAGTCAAATAATAAAAAGTTGCCAGTAGAATCATCTCCCCTACCCCATCCACACCTTACTCTCTCCCCCACACTGACAGGCAGGGCAACAAGATAATTACTTGGAGAACAATTTAACAGTTCCTCCATCAACTTAACATAGAATGACTGACAGACCCAGCACCCTCACTTGGAGGTAAATCCCCAAGAGATAGAAAACATTTATCCTTATAGAAAACTGTTGCGAATATTCCTCATAGCCTCCTGGTGGAATCAACTTGTAAAATTGACCAATTGATGAACAAATAAACCAAAGGTGATCTATCCCCATGAAAGGCTGTTATGGGTTCTGAGATGCTGAATCTCTGCAATGGAGGGGTACAGAGAAGATTTTGCTGAGGCAAAGATAGAAGCCAGTTTAAAAAGTCACATAATGCTTTCACTCATATCAAATGTTCAGAAAGGCACCTCTAGGGTTACAGGAAGGAAATTTATGACTATTAGAACCAGGGGTGACCGAGCAGGACAGGGGTGGTCACCAACAGGTACAGAGTTCCTTTCTGTGGTGATGAAAATATTCCAGAACAAATCACGTGCCATTCACACATCTATGAACAGACTTTTAGGGTGGGAGGGGGAAATTGAATATTAGTATGTACAGGGACTCACATGCAGGTAAAGGCAAGAGAGTGAAGCCAAGAAGAAAGGCCTCCAGAGAAACCAATCATGCGGCTATGCTGATCATGCATGTTCAGTCTTACCAACTGTGAGATCAGAAACGCCTAAGGTTTCAGTTACCCACTTTGGGGGTACTTTGTCATTACAGCCCTAGTAGATGGTACTAAGTCCTGTAAGAATGTGACTTTATCACAAGCAGAACTGTGGGACTGGCAATACAATGCAGCAGGTAGAGAGGGCACCTGCCTTGTATACAGCTGACACAAGTTCCATCCCTGAAAACTCTTGCAGCCCTCCTGAGCACTGCCAGGTGTGATTCCTGAGCTTAGAACCAGCAGTAAGCTTTGCGCACTATTGGGTGTACCTCAAAATCCAAATACTAAAACTATGTGAGTGTATACATACATATGTATGTATATATGCACTTATATATACATGTATATATACATACATATATACACATATATATATTTGTATATGTACATGCATATGTATATATATATATCACTTGATCACTTGATATCCTGTTATTCATCAATTTGCTCGAGCAAACACCAGTAACATTTCCATTTGAACCTATAACATGCCAGTGTAGCCCAATTGCATCTGCTTGCTCCAGGAATACGAAGAGCCTCAAACCATTCATTCAGAATGGTCTTGATGGAAGAAGTCTGACCATCTTGTAGGTGGGCGGCCATGTGATCTTTTGACATCCCGTGGGATCCAATTGGTAGCAGCTCTAGTCCAGCAGTCATCTCCAAGCGCATTACCTGTCCAGTCCATCTGATTTTAGACGCCTTGGCAAACGAGACAGCGCCCTAACTCTGGAACAGTGACGGAGGTTGAAATTCCAGATTCCTTCTCTCACTTGAGTGAGGTGTGATATTCCAAGCATAGCTCTTTTGATTCCTCTTTGGGAGACCCAAATAGCATTCTCATCCTAGGGAGAGAATGGTAGGGCCCAGGTCTCTGAGGCGTATGTTAATACAGGGAGAACGGTGGAATCAAAGAGATGTGCCCGGAGCTGGAGGTTCTTTTTTTTTTTTTTTTAGCTATTTCTTCGATGCTCTTGAAGGCATTCCATGCTGCTCTCTTCCTTCTGCGCGCAGCTCAGGTTTTAGATCATTCATCTTGTTGAGTTCTCGACCTAGGTACACATAACTGCTGCATTCAGAGATGTTTGTTCCGTTGAGATTACTTAACCAACCCATCACAAGTAGACTTTTATTGACTTACTATATGATAATTCCATTTGCTATTCCTTTAAATTTTGTGAGAGAAATTAATATGAAAAAAATGTCATGTGTGCCTGCCAAGGGGCAGGCCGACAGGTGGGAAGGAACCTGGTCACATTGGTGGAAGGAGTGGGACACTAGGGGTGACATTAGTGTTGGAGCATTGTAGGAACAGCTTTGTAAATTATGATTACATGGCCTGGGGTCCTGGCCGGGATGACTGCGTGCTCAGAGATCAGCATCCCCATCTAAGGCCAAAATCTAAACAGAACGAAAGCTTTCTGGGAGTAAATATGGAAAGTGAATCAGACCATGAAAATTTGGGAGATTTGGAGATGACCACTGAACTAGAACCGTTACCAACTGAATCCCACAGTACAACAAAAGATCACGGGGCCGCCCACCTACAAGATGGTCAGACTTCTTCGTCAAGACCCTGAAGGAATGGTTTGTATTCCTGAAGCAACCAGATGCTGTTGGGCTACACTGGCACATGATAGGGTCAAATGGAAATGCTACTGGCGCCCACTCAAGCAAATCGATGAATAATGGGATGTCAAGTGATCAAGTAAGAATTAAAAGAAAGACGAGCCATTACCAGCAATGCCAGAGTAGAGACTGGCCAGACACAGAGCTGCACCACCTCCTACCCACATGGAGCAGCCCATGGAGCAACAAGAAAGCGAAACTGGCTCAGTCCCTGGCCAGGTTCAGCATAGCTCCCAGGGCCAGCAGACATGTGGGCTGCCGTGGCCGGCTGGCTGGGCTTGGAGCAGGAATTGAGACCCCTCCCCTTATCCCTTCACCTCCAGTGACCCATTGGGCCATTACCAGCAACGCTCCAGAAGTGACTGGCCAGATGCACAGCTGTGTCGGAACGCACACCAGGCTTAGATAATAATCAAGTTTAGGGCCAGGTCCTTCCCAGGATCCTGCCCATATATCCATTGTAATGATCATTGTAGTTGCAACAAACTGGGGGATGGTGCTGATGTGGAATGGAAAGTGGGTGCTGGGCTTTGGCCTATGGTAGTCATAGGGGCACATAGGTTGTGGGAATGGGGCACTGGTGGAGGGACAGGTGCTGGAACACTGTATGTCTGAGACCCAATTATGAACATCTTTGTAATTGTATATCTCACGGTGGTATAATAATAAAATAAAAAATTAAAAGAAAAAATATGCCCAGAGACCAAGGATGGGTCATTGGCTAAAGGCTCCTGGATAAAGACAAATGCAACCAAGAGTTTGATCCCTGGTATTTCCTTCATGCACCCAGGATGATCCCAGGAGTTCTGCAGGCTGGTACCCCAAGCACTGCAACAGAGTAGGTGACTCCAACTCACTACAGCCAAAGAGATGTGAGCACCACAGGTGAAGTATGTGACTCCCCAGCAAACACCCCAGCATGGCCGGGAGTGAAACTCTGGGCGCACAAGTGTGCAATCCCCATGGCAACTCCCTGCAAGCACAACCCAGGGTTCAAGCATCCTGCACTCCCCACGCCACTGCTGCACTGTAACCACAATAGCAAATAAATAAGTAAATAAAAATAAAGGAAGGAAGAAAGACAAAAAAAGAGTATGCATATATTTCAAATGCCATTGAAGGACAGTCCAGGGAGCAATTGAAGGACAATCCACGGAGCAATTCTGGCACTGAGATTTGTTTCCTCTCTCAGCAGACCTGAACCCAGAAGTTCTCCTGAGGTTTGCCATGATGGAAGAAACACGTCCATTTGCTCATTAAAGACCCAGAGTTCACATAAGTCATTCAGAGGGCTGTGAATCTGAGCCAAAAATACTCCCACTCCAGGGAACTTTCCATTTCTCTGCAAGGCTCTCTGGGGAGAGAGAAGAGAAGGTTCTAGCACTGGGACTGATGTTGGAGACCTTCCCAACAAGGTGAGTCTGTTTGGAATTCAGGTGCTTGTTTGAGTGGGTGAATTGTATGAGTGAATTCTAGACACATGGAAAATGTTGACAGGAGCCAAAATGTGTTGCTCTCATGTTCCTCTTGAGGTCCAGAGCTGCAAATGCTGGTATAGCCTAACTTACCAGGCTTCTGCTCCTTACATAATACTCATTGTCTGTGGAAATCATGGATTGAGTGCTGGGCACATTTTGTCCTGTCACAAGGTGAAGAAAATGGCTGGGGTGAAATGTTATAAAGAAGCGTCTGCAAAGCTCTGAGGAAGTCCAGCAGCGAAGAAAAGGAATGGCTAAGCTGCCATGTGTCCTGCCTTTTAACAGTGGTTCTACACATGGAAATAAACTATTTTACTCAAGAGCTGCGGGTATAACTTTGTGGTAGAGTACACGCCTTGTAGGTGTGAGGACCTGGATTTTTGCCCAGCACTTCCCATTCTCTGAATGTTGCTGACCCTGAAGAAAGTGGGAGATGGGGTTGGAGGGTGGGTGAAGGAAAGAAATAACCTTCCATAGTCTAGATCTGCCTTTCTCAACTGATAACCACATGGTCCCCTCTGTTCCAAAGGGGCTATAGATGAAAATCATATAAATTGGGGAAATGGTAATGGCAGATTAAAACTCACCACTGAATATACACAAAGAGACTTAAGTGATACACTCTAAATATCTGCAGGGCTAGCCACAATGTGTAAAATAAGAGGGAGAGAAATGCAGAGACAGAGAGAGAGATAGAGAGAGAAAGAGAGGAAACTGGGGTACCTGCTATTAAGGCGGGTTGGCGGAGGGAGGGGGAGGGGTACATTGGTGGTGGAAATGGGGCACTGGTGGAGGGATGGGTGCTGGAATACTGTATTACCAAGAACCAATTATGAACACCTTTGTAATTGTGTGTTTCACGGTGGTATAATAAAAAAAATTTAAAAAAAAATAAAAATAAATTGGGGATCCACAACATGGTGAGGAGGCCAAAAGGTAGGATGCCTGCGGGAGTGAAGAGAGAACAAGAAGGAAACAAGGTCAGTAGAGGTGCATGGTAAGAGAAATGTTGAGAAACTCTGGCCTCGAGGCTCTGCGGTTCATTCATTCTGTTTTTCTCACTCTCTTCCCAAGAGACAGTACATCACAGTTCATCTCATGATCCACTGATTCAGCAGAGGATCAAAGCAAGGAAAGACACATCTAACTTGGTCATTCTGAAATGGATGATTACAAAAGTAGGAATGGATTACATAGTATCTAGCACTGGGCCAGCCATAATTTGAGACATGGGCGAGCCTAAATTACATATATCCAGACTTTAAGGAGTTCACGGTTAGTTATTAATTTTTATCTGAGATTTCCAACTATTTTTTTTTCCCAAGTGTTAGCTCTGCTCTGTCTTTCATAGATGACTTGGCATGTTATGTCTTGAGTCTACTTTTAGAACAATACTCTGGAAATCACAGGTTCTTAAAAGTTAAGATGTAATGGTTAATTTTGTGCCAACTTGACTTGGCTGAGCAATGTTCAGATTGTAGTTAAAACATTTCTGGATTGTGTCTAAGTTAGTCGGGGCTGAATCAATTACTAATGACCCATGAGTCAGTAGCTTCTCCCTATGTAATAGCTTCTATAAAAACCAAAGACCGATGTCGGGAGCCGCTGGGGTCCCCAACAGTATCAGGACAGAAGTTCTCTTCTACCTCCGAGGTCGCCAGGGGAACGGATGAAAACTCACGAGTTGACCGCAGTTCCAAAAAAGACTTTTAGGGGCCGGAGTGATAGCCCAGCGGGTAGGGTGTTTGCCTTGCACGCAGCCGACCCATGCCGGCCCAGGTTGGATCCCCGGCATCCCATATGGTCCCCCCGAACACTGCCAGGAGCAATTCTTGAGTGCAGAGCCAGGAGTAACCCCTGAGCATTGCCGGGTGTGACCCCAAAAAAGCAAAAAAAAAAAATAGTAAGACAAAAAGATTTTTAATAGTACAAAAGTTCTAGCACCGGCAATGCAATCTAATGAAAGAACTCTAGCTCTGGTCAGAACTTAGACCATACAAGAGAGCCCAAGTCTCCCACCAAAAGAGAGAGAATCTCACCCGAGAGGAGTCCTACCCAAAAAGAAGGAGCAGGATAAAGGAGTGAGTGCCTCAAGTCAGTCCCTTATATTCACCAAAATAATCTGTTGAAAGGGAGAGTCCTGTCAACAAAGAACCCTAAGCAGAGTGTAGAAGGCGGTGCCACACCCTATTACAGGTATACACAAAGGAGTTTGTCAAGGACTAATCCCTTCTTCTAAGATTATCTCTTATGTAAAACACTGGAGAGGGGGGCTGGTACAAAGCAATGCATCTTAATTTCATGGGCTTCATGTAACCTAGATGGAACCCACAAGGTCCTACTTATTTATTATCTGCACCAGGGTGATTCTGAGTATCTTGATCTCTACTCGCCTGCTTGAGGGCAAACTAGTATGATCCTTCTTATAATCTTAAGACAGAGTGGTAGTGTCCTGGTAAATTCTAACTGTCCCATGCTGGGTGAAGTGGGTATAAAGAGGAGCTTTGCCCAATCTAAACAACATAGAAGTTTTAGTAGATGTATAATAAGTCAGAAGTTATTCAGAGTCAAGGTGACTTCTGTAACTGTCACACCTTCTATCAGTGTTTACATAGAAGAAAGATCCCATTAGAATGAACCTTGGCTTAAGAACATGTAAGTAGGGGCCTGAGCAATAGCCCAGCGGGTAGGGCGTTTGCCTTGCACATGGCTGGCCCATGCCACCCTGGGTTCGATCCCGGCATCCCATATGGTCCCCTGAGCACCGCCAGGAGTAATTCCTGAGTGCAGAGCCAGGAGAAACCCCTGAGCATTGCTGGGTGTGACCAAAAAAAAAAAAAAAAAAAAAAAAAAAGAAGAAGAAGAACATGTAAGTAGATTAAGCTGTGAGCAAAGCTCCCAAGCTAGCTAAATCAGTGATCCAACAGACCGAGTTCACAGAGATTCTGGGCTGGTTAACATATTTCTCTGAGTTTGGCGAACTGCTTCAGCAAATGAATTCTACCCCATGAACAGATTTCACTAGAACCTCCTCACTGTAGTCAGTCAGAAGCACAAGTAACAGTTTAAATTTGCAACCGGTATCTGGAAGTGGGTCAAGGCAGACTGTGGGGTTGAATCCTTGACCCGTGGAGACTGATGCTGTTTCAGGATAGATGTGTCAGTGCCTGAGAATTGCTTGTTGGTGTGGGATATCACCTTGTCCCCACACAGTAAAATCTGTCCAGAACCCGTAGATGCCAATAAATGTCCTGCTGGAATGGTGCATGCCACTTTTGCCTCTGCTACTGGAGGCAGTGATAACCGGCTTCGCCAATCTATTCTTGCATGATGGAAATGGACCAAACATGACTCTCGTTCCCAAAATTGACCAGGCTTAATGCCAAAGTTCTGGCAGTATGAGTTCCTTTTATTAAATGCAGTGAAATCAGAGGGTGGTTGAGACAATTATTTTTGTTGTTTCTGAAAATTAAATGAGAAAAAAAATTATAGGAAGTCTTAAATGATATTTCACAAACTTATGCTGTGTAAAAGCGTGATAGGGGTCCAAACGGCACAATGGATTCAGTTGAGATTTAATAATTTCGATTGATTTTCATCTAAGAATATATTCATTGACTGTATTTAAAGAACTAGCTAGCTCCAACAAGCAATATAGAAAAGATTATTCCATGTATGCTTAGGACAAGCTTAAACAGAGGTTGATAAAAATGTGAAATGAGTGTTGTCCCTGGTGTGGTGATAGAGTGTTTGGGGTTGATTAGTAGAAATCCACTACACTCTAGAAACTCAGAAAGTGAATGCAAAAACAGAAATCAGCCATATTCACACATAACAGCCCAGAAAAAAAAAGTCATGACTTTATTAATACCATTCCCATATATGGGCTAATAATGATCAAAGTAATTAGTGCCAGCTAAGGGAACAGGCATGGGGATGCGGGGTGGGTAGGAAATGAGGGTCTTTGGTGGTGGGAACACACTGGTGGCGGGATTGGTGTTGAATGATGAATCTTTCTAAAACTATATTGTGAAAAACTTTGTACTTTGTAAATCATGGTGTTTAAATAAAATTAATTTTTAATAAATTAAAAAAAAAGCGTGATAGGACTTGTTAAAACAAGTTTTGAAGGCAACCCCTAGAGATTATTCTACTTTGAGCGGAAGTTTGGTAAATTACATTTCTAATAAGCAGTTAGTGGATAGTCTCAAAGAATATTTAGGAGAAGTGCTAGGGTTAGAGGAGAAAGATTAGTCAATTATTAACTCAACTTAAAACTTACTATTGCCTTCCAAAGTCTGACAGTCTAGTGAAAGAGACAAAGTAAAAATTATCAGGGTATGTACCTCACTATCAGGGTATGTACCAAATCCTGCTGAAAAGCACTTCCAGGTAGAAGATGAAGGCATTTCTTCCAGTTGGTGCAATATCAGAAAACCCAAACTTACATAATTTCTACCACCTATAAATGCTCTATTTGCTCAAAAACACAGTAGACAGTTCATTCCAAACACTTAAGTCAAAGTTGGCTGAATCTTCTCATCCCAAACAAAGCTGAGAATATGTCAACAGTCAATCAAATATTTCTATGAATATCTTCCTTGATCTATAGTTTTTAATTTTCTTTTTGGACTGCTCCTGGCAGTGCTCAGAGGTCACTCCTGACTGTGCACTCAAAGATCACTCTCAGTGGGACTTGAGGAATGATATGGTGTCCTAGGGTTTGAACCTGCATCAGCCGTGTGCAAGGTACGTGCCTACATGCTGTACTATTTCTCCAGCACCATATTCTTTATTCTATACAATTTTTTTTCCTCTTCTGATACATTTGCCATTTGCCATCTACTTTTGTGAAGTGCTAATTTGTGTCTGATTTATTTTCCTTAAACATTTTTAATAATTTCTAAGGATAGCATGTAAAACACAAAACCATAATCCAGCACTATATGGGTTTTTGGTTTTGTTTTATTTTTGTTTATTTTTGTGCAGCCATACTGCTGTCCTTAAGGCATATTACTGGCTCTGTGCTCAGTGATCACTCTTGGCTTTTGCTCAGGGACCATATGCTGCTACCAGCTCTCCCTGGAGAGGGAAGGCAGGTTCTAGCCCTGGCCCGCCATCCCAATAGAGCCTCACAAGAAGCCAGAGGAACCCTGTACCATGAGGGCAGCCATTTTCAACATTTGGACTTCACAGCTCGTCAGAGCTCCACCCAAGAGGAAAGCCGATCTCTCCCTGTTGTGGTTCATCAGTAAATGCACAAACTGAGAGCCTACTGCCGAGAGCATACCACCCGCATGACAGAGCCTGGAAAGCTACCCGTGTCGTATTTAATATGTCAAAACCCAGTAAAAATTATAGCCCTCATTACCATGACCTGAATGAATGATTTGAGCCTCTTCCTGTTCCTGGAGCGAGCAGTTGTCTTTGGGTTACAGTTGCACATGACAGGAAGTATGGAGATGTTACTGGTGCCCGCTCGAGCAAATGGATGGACAACAGGAAGACAAGTGACACAAGTGATACCATATGCAATGCCAGAGATCAAACCTGGGTCAATTGCTTGCCAGACAAGAAAGAGCTTTAGCCCCTATTTCTATTTCTTTGTGCTATTTCTCTGGCTCCAGTATACCCTTTCAAGGTGTTAATTTGCTTTTCAAGAGACAAAAGTTCTGCATAATAATGAACTCAAGTTTCAGAGAACAGAATGTGTCATTTTCAATATACTTGTGTTCTTAGATTCTATAACAATGCCAAACCTTACAAAGAACATCTAGTAGGGATGGGAGGAAGTATGGAGGGTCAGCTTGGAAAGCTAACTCCCCAGAGAAAACTTTTTGGGATCAGGTTATTTTGTACCCAGGATACGCAGGGAGCTAATTTAAACATCCAGCTCTACCCTCATCTTTATCTAACCAACCTTGCATGCCTTAAACCTTAAAGTCTTTAACCAATCTTTTTCTTTCTTTTTCTTTTTTTCTTTTTGGCCACATCTGGCAACCCTCAGGGGTTACTCCTGGCTCTGCACTCAGGAATCATTCCTGGCAGTGGTCCTCGGGGACCATATGGGATGCTGGGATTGAACCCATGTTGGCCTCATGAAAAGCAAACACCTTACCCACTGTGCTATCTCTCTGGCCCCTATCTAACCAATCTTGTATGCTGCTACTTAAGAAAACATCTAATTAAAAGCTTTTTTTTTTTTTTTTTTTTGGACATCTTAAGGATACCTACACACTACCCTTCCTCACATCTAGTTTTTACTGAATTCGGCCATCTCCCCTGTGGTCCTCTGCTTTCAATTTTGACTGCCTTAGTACAAGAACCTGCACTGTAACAGAATACAATTCCTGTACTGAGGAACATTCCAATCAGACCCAATCATTCTTTTAAGGAAAAATTTGAAGAGAGGTAGAGCAGGGAGTAAGGAGCTTGCCTTGCCATGTGGCCAACATAGTTCATCCTCAGGCACCACATTTTCCCTGAGCAGTGGATCACTTCTGAAGACAGCACCAGGAATAGGCCCTGGGCACTGCCCAAGTGGTCCCAACTTCCCAACACTAACAACAAAAGGAAAAAGAAAAAAAAAACTTTTAAAAGTGTTTCCACTTAAGAATGAGCTATTGTTTTAATTGATAGGTACATTTAAAAAAGTCCAACGTTGTGGATGCGGGAAAAGGGGACTCTCATACATTGTTGGTGGGAATGTCGACTAGTACAGCCTTTTTGGAAAACAATATGGACATTCTTTCAAAGACTAGAAATTGAGCTCCCATTTGACCCAGTCATACCACTCCTGGGAATATACCCTGGGAAGTCAAAAATATGCAGCAGAAACACTATCCCCACATTTATGTTTATAGCAGCACTATTCACAATAGCCAGAATCTGGAAACAAGCAGAGTACCTGAGAATAGATGACTGGATAAAGAAACTTTGGTATATCTACACAATTGAATACTATGCAGCTGTCAGGAAAAATGAAATTATGAAATTTGCCTATAAATAGATGGACATGGAGAGGATCATGTTGAGTGAAATTAGCCAGAAAGAGAGAGACAGATATAGAATGACTGCATTTATTTGCATGACATAAATATGTATACATACATATTACGATACCAATATCCAAGGTCAGGCAAAACATGGATCAGGAGGTCTTGTCAAAGGTGGAAATTATCACAAACGTGTGGGAGTCAGACGCTAGGTAAGATAGAGAATGGAACAGTGTGCTAATAATTGTCAAAGTGCTAATACCAACCTAGAGCTGAGCATTGAATGCAGGTAAAAAGATACACATGATAACCTCTTAATGTATGTATTGTAATCCACAATGTGGAAGGGAAGGAAGAGAGAAAGAGAGAGAGAAAGAGAAAAAATAAAGAACCTGCCATGGAGGCAGGCTAGGGGACGGGGGAGGGAAACAGGGACATTGGCAGTGGGAAATGGGCACTGGTGGAGGGATGGGTGCTGGAACACTGTATGGTCGAAACCCAAATATGAACATCTTATGAACATCTTTGTAATTGTATATCTCATGGTGGTATAATAAAATATTTTTTAAAAATTACAAAAATAAAAACATTTTAAAAATGTCCAATGTAGTTTTATTGAAAGAGTGTATGCAAAGGTTAATTGAAGTTTAAAGATGTTTGGTATATAAAATAAAACTCTAAGATTGACCTTATTCCCACTGTTCTTCCTCCTTCACTTGACTATTCCGAGATTCCGCATGTGACCTGCCCTTCCTCTCTGAAGACAACACAAGTCAGAAAATAAAGTCTGGCAAATGGGCTGGGCCGATAGAGCAGCGGGTAGAGCAGTTTGCCTTGTACATGGCTGATCCAGGTTCGATCTCTCGCACCACATATTGTCCCTGAAGCACAGTCAGGAGTGATCCCTGAGCACAGAGTGAGGAGTAAGCCTTAAGCATTTCTGGGTATGCAAGCAACTTTCCCCCCCCCTGCCATCTCCCAAAAAATAAAATTCCAACTTCCTGGCAAGATAGTATAGTGTGCAGGGGACTTGCACACAGCCACTTGGCACCACCAGGAGTGATCCCTGAGCACAAAGCCAGCATTAAATATAAGCCCTGGGTGTGACCAAAAAAACCAACCCCAAAACAAAATCAAGGTCAGCAACAGGGTCAGGAGAAATACAGAGATAATACATTTGCCTTGTACATAGCTGGCCCTGGTTGAGTCCTTGACACTCCACATAGCCCCCTGGGCATTGTCTGGCATGATCCGAGAACAGAGAAAGGATTAAGCCTTGAGTACTGCCAGGTGTGCCTCCAAACCATAGTTCAGTGATCTTCCAGCTGCATCAGCTCAAAATACACCAGAAACACCAAACACCTGCACTCCACTGTTACTTCTCCCTGGATTCATCCTTTGAACCAGGGCTCACTCGGCTGGGGGAAGAGTTTTGAACTGAGTGAAATAAATTTTCTGATTTCCTGGGTTCTATAGGGGGTTGCTTGCAACATAACACTAAAAAAGAAAAATCTGGCCAGTCAAAAATCCTCAATGAATAAATGCTAACTAATCTCGAAACAAAATGGAAGCCCAGAAGTCAGTGTCTCCTTGGCTATCAATGGTGGGAGTGTGGGGTCGACTGCTGGGAATTTTTGTGGTCTATCCATATGAACTCAAATGCCCACACCACCCCCATATGTACCTTAAAAGGAGGGAAGCCAGACGGATCTTCCCAGAGTAGAAAATAACTCCAGAGATTCAGATTACTAGTTGTTAGTTCCTTAAAGAACAAAGGGAAAATGAAAATCAAAGATAGTTGCAATCTGTTCTAAGTGTGTCAACACTGGGGCTACACACCGTACTTTAAACTGACTTCCTGGGAGCTTGCAGGACAAGGGTGGAATTCAGGGTGGAATTCAGGCACTGCTCCATTGCTCAGTGCTCTTTTTCTGAGGAAGGTGAAGCTCTATGCCACCCACTCCCTCCAAATCAGGACCCCATCACCCTGCAGCCTTTCTAGCAAGAACACGAACTTACTCTTTCGATGTCTTGTTTCATGTCCTGAGTAGTTGATGAGGTCACTGCCCACTTCAGGACGCCGGCTGTCGGCTCTTGCACATGCAGACAGCTTAACATCAGACTAGGAGCTCCAGCAAGAGCTCCAGCACACTCCTAAATAAGTAAGGCTGCCCAGAAACGTGGGCTTCATTCCACTGCAGCATTATTGAGAGGGTCCAGCAATCAGGGCAATTGGCAACATCTGCCTTTCTTTCGCTTTCCTCTCCCTGTTTACTTTTTTGGGAGTAACATGGAGCAGTACACAGGGCCTGTTCCCAGCTCTGTCCTTGGGACCTTGTGGTGCTGGGGACTGCATCCATCGCGCTAAAAGCAAGCACAAGCCTACTAAGGTCTCCTCCAGCTTCTACATCCGGTTGTCTTTGGGATCTGCTTAAGAGCTATCTGGGGACTGAAAAGATGACAAGTGTAGACAGTGCCCCTGGGTTTGATCTCTGGGGATACAACCCTCCCACCCAGCCAAGCTTCATCAGAAATCACTGGCTCATATCCCACTGCCACCATCTCTGCTCAGCATTGAGCTTATACAAAATAGTTACAAAAACTAATGAATTGGGGGAAAGTGGTTTTCTTAACAGCTTTTTACCTCTCGCGTTTCTCAATCTGTCTCTAAACATGGCCCCTTCCGACCTTGGTTCCTTCCTGTTGTCCGCCTTTACTTCTGGCTGCTGCCCTAGTTGCATAACCTGAACCCCTCCCCCCCATTTATGCAATTTTCACTTGTGGCCTCCTTGGAATATCGTTGGGGGCCTTTAGGAGGTCACATGGCCCCCATTTAAGGAATATAGCAGCTCTAAAGGGTCAATTATTACCAGGAATATTTACTATTTGTCTTGGCTGAAACCTGAAAGATACTTAAAAGACATGAGGGCAGGCTCCCCAGTGGTGCTGTGGGTAGAGGACTGAGGCCACCGCTGGCGCTGCTCTACCTGCGGTACTGATGTCTTGGTACTCAGACCTGACGATGTGGGGCAGCCAAGCTAAGGGGCGCTGGGCCCCTACCAAGGCCTATGAAGGACCAGTCTTTGGTAGTTTGGAAACCTAAAGTTGTACTAAGACGGGGACGTGGTTCTGCAGTCGGCGCTGATCCTCCACGTGGAAAACCCTGAGTTCATTCCCAGCAGTACAGCTAAATGATGGATATTTATTGAAGATTATTTCCAAATGAAATTAGAAAAAAAAAGGTTGCTCTTCAACAATCCTCATGGAAAAGGCTTTCCAGACTCCTGTCTCCCTCTGCACCAGGGTGGAATGCTGGCTGTCTGGCTCGCTCTCTCAGAAGGGAATGGAAAACAAAATGAAATCAACCAGAAAACTGTCAACACTAGAGAGAAAATAAGCAAAGTGTTAGGAAGCTGCGGAGTGAGAGACAGCTTCGTTCTTTAATTAATTCAGCCAGGTGGTAAGCAGCACACTGCACCATGGGCCATGGCGTGCCTGCTTCGGATACCGAGTCTTGTGTCTTGGGAACATGCTTCAGAAGGGGAAAGATCTGCTCTCCTCAATGGGAGAGGCCTGAGACCCCAGGAATATTCTGATACCTTGCTATGTTTGGGAGCTTAGATATTCTCTTCCTGACCCTGTTCCTCGGGAGTCAACTTGATGGCAAATACCCACTTTGCTCCAGCAAACCCATCCTCATATTACAAAACATGCATTAAAGACCTAGCTGGTCTGAAATAAAAATAAAATATAAAAAAAGACCCAAAACAACAACAAAAATTCAGATAATTTTTAGACAACAATGTTTTTTCACAGAGCACATTTGCATAGTTCAGATTCGGAAATACCCAAACCTAGAGACTGAGGGATTTTTCTCAGGCAATCGCCCTCCGACAGGTCTAATGAAAGGGACCAGGCCAGGGGATCCCTACTAGGCGAAAGGCTGGCCTGGCTCCATTCTTCCATGGGGGCAGGTACCCAGCACAGTTTTGGCCTGAGCCTTGTTTCGCTAGATAGGGGTATGTGAGGTACACACTGATCCCAGCTCCGGTTCTGTGAACAATTCTCTTCCTTTTGATGGAGAACCATGACCTTGTAGCAATTATGACCCTGTAGCTATATACACATGAGTAGAGAAGCCAATAAACATCATTTATCTATCAGTTAGGATGATAGATCAAAGGCAACACTGCTGTCAGGGGTTCACACAAATACTTATAGAAATGCTGACTGGAACAATCACCAAATCTGTAGCTTTCAGATGGTTGGACTTGATGTTGGGCCTGTGAATCCTCTTAGCCAAGCCAATGAACGAAACTGTCTTATACCTCATTTCTCCTAGCTGCCAGTGGAGTCTGGCATAACACCATTTGGGGGAACATAGTAGGGCCTTGGGGACACATGGCAGTGATAAAATACGGAGCTTGTTTTACAGATGCTTTTCAAATGCTGACTCTTGTCCTGGAAATAGCTGGATGGAATCAGAGAAGAGCTGCTCAATGATGGAATTGTGAGCAAGGATACTTAAGGTGGAATTGGTGTCCTCTATCAAGGACCAGAAGGACCTGGTGGAAACCCATCTGGAAGCTGGCTTTGTCTGTCTCACATACCTCCCCAAAGTTCAGTGAACATTGTTGAATCTGAGTGTTATCAAACAATAAGAGAATGTTAATGTTAATTTTCTGAATGATTGCATAGTTCATTATATTACTTTCCATTTCCAGTCAGAATTTTTGCAGGGTGGAGAGCAGAAGCAGACAGAAGAAAAACAATGCTAGTCCCCAACATACCTGAAATTATCCTAAATCAACATGGTGGGTAAGTGGAGAAAATAAGTTGGTTCCTTTGACCCAAAGTAGGTGGAGTAGAGCACCCATGAACAAGTCTTCACAAACCACTTTGGGGGAATAGCTGCACTTTATTAGGTGGAACAGGTGGGAAAGTAGGATGTGAATTCTGTGTCAATGAATCAAGTAGAGGGATTAAAATAGGGCCTGTGCCTAAATCCTAACCAGGTAGGGTGTGAAAGGGGATTAAAGCAGGTGTGTGCTTAATCTGTTTAGCTACATTAGTTACTGTTCTTTTGGTGTAGAGATAGAGAAAAGACTAAGTGTAGATGATCTAATTATTTAGAATTATTCTAAGTATTCTTATTCTATCAGCTATATTTACAGATTTTATTACTGTCATTGGCCTCTTTATCATAAAATACATTTTGGGTGAATCATTCGGTAATGAAAGCTAGAATTATAAAGAAAGATGAACACTTTTGTTAGTAAAGACAGACCATCTTAAACTCTCATCCAGGATGCTTGCAAGCTCAAAAACATGAACACAATTAAAACTGAAGAACCAAGGACAGGGAAGGAAAGAAATCAAAGTGGTTAAGAGGCAGATGGGAGGTAACAGGGCCAGGGGCAGGGGCTATGGGCACACCAGTGGTGCAGAGATAAGTTATATGTGTATATGTAAACCAGAATCAATAGCAATGACCACCAAACTTAAAAATGCGCCTGTCAAGGAGGTAGCATGGGGAAGGGAGGTAACCTGGAAACACTGGTGGATGGAAGTTGACCTTGGTGGTGGAATTAGAATATTACGTGCCTGAAACTCAACTATGAATAACTTGTAAATTTGTATCACTTGTCTTCCCTTTGTTCATCGATTTGCTTGGGTGGGCACCAGTAAAGTCTCCATTCTTAGGGAATGACGTCCATTATTGTTACTGTTTTGGCATATCAAATACATCATGGGTAGCTTGCCAGGCTCTTCCATGGCTCTGGGTTCATCCCAGGGGGCCCAGTCTTTTTCTATGTCAGACCACCAACCATCAAGGGCCCATGGGGCAGAGTCATGGTATCTTTATCAAATTTTTTAAGTCTCCTTAGATGAAATCACACTTGGCATCAATATGGTAATTACATTCAGCAAATATCTACATATTCGCAAATATTCTTTTTAACTAGTACTTCTTGAGCACCACAGTTTCAAGTATAAGGGGTACACTGCTGAGCAGGCTGGGTGAATGGAGCAATGTTCTGTGAGAGAGAAAGAGCAATTATAATCGTGTGGATTTGTGATAAGCATTATAAAATTATATCACTTCTCTGCCTTTTGGCTAAGGTCAAGTGTAGTGTAGCATCATAAAGGTATAGAGCTTGTGCGGGTTTGGGGGAACTGAGTGCGGGAAGGGAACAAAGGTGTTCGAGGGCTGAATCTCATTTATACCTTAAGATTGCTCTAAGTTTCCCAGGTGGACCATTTTCTCTTCCCATCCTTCAAGTTCAGTCTCAAATGACCTCCCTAAGAAAACCTTTGCTGGTCCTTCACAAGAGAGCAAGTTTAGATGTGCACTGAACCACAGCACATGCGTTTCTTTGCCAAACACCTGTGGACTCGCATGAAGCCTTTGTCGTCCTCCAGAAGCCCATGAAAGAAGACATGTGCTTTACTCATTGCTGAATCCATGGGACCCGTTACAAAGAACAGACACCAAAATACTGCTGTAGAATGTCCAAGTAATTGTCACATTACAGAATTCTAGTTTAAACAGATACATTCAACCACTAAGCCTGTTTAATTTGATTATAAATACTGATACTAATGATGTCACTCTCTTCTCATTAAATAATATTCTATAATCTAAGAAACTTGTACTGGGCTATAACTTAAAATACTTCTTTTATTGTAAAGGATTTGAGTCAGAAATAGGCAGAATCAACCCATGCTTTTATTTTCATTGCATATAAAAATTTCATATGAAGGTATTGATGTACAGTACTATCCCCATGGGCTGTAAGAGGCTAAGAAACCACTAAAAGAATCATTTGTTATGCTCACACACAATTTACCACTCTGAAAACATCTCCAAAGAAATAAAATTAAAAAACTAAAATGGGTAAGGATGTTTTTTAATTACAGTGTCCCCTTTGTACTGTTTAAAACAAAAGTAATTAAATTCCTTTGGGCCAGGGCTGCTAAAATCTACAGTTTGTGTCAAAAAACAAACATAAAAACCCAAAATAATAGGAGGCTCATTTTTCCTAGAAAAAGAATCTCTCCTTTCACTCTGTTCTCAGGTCTGGGCAGCAGTGGGAAGGTCCATATCATCCACTTGGGAATTTTCATAATTTGGGGACATTTTCATAATTTATATTTCATAAATTTTCATAAGCATGTGACCACACACGCTTAAATTTTTAAAATTGTAAATTGATAAATTTTTTCAGAAGCAAATTCTAAAGAATGGGAAATGTTATGTAAATTAGCATGGAATATATTTTAAACTTGTATTTTAAAATGGATTCACCAAGAGGACTGACTGATTCTTGCTGGAGAAACATACCAGAGTGAATGAGCTTTTTTTGTTTTACACACACTCTTTCACAGGTCAGGGAGCCGCGAAGAAAGGACCCAACCACATATGTGACCTCTGGCTCCAGTAGTCAAAAAAAAATTTTTTTTTATAAACATCCATCAACAATGTATTTTCCCAGTAGTGTTTGAATAAAAATCAAAGGAACTAACCAAAGTAGTTCCTGATCACAGATGGGGAAACATTGTCATGTATGCGACATTTCAAGAAGCTCACCCAAGAGCTCAGAGTCTCAGGACCTTCCCAAGGTTGTCTGTAGAATCTAAAGTCAAAGTTCAGAGGTAAAATGCCCAGCCCTAATCCCACTGATAACTTGCTTTTAAATGCACCAAAACAGAAAATATTGGTTAAAGTTAAGGCACAGCCCTGGGACCAAAGACCTGCAGCTATGTTTTTTAATTTATATATCTGTAACGTATTTTATAGTTTTCTTGAATCTTCCATAAACAAGCTCTAAGGTGACAAGACTATATTACAGGAGAAAATAAAATATACAAGGAGTATGTATACACACCATTCATTCTCTCACCAAGAGTTCCCAAATATATCAACACCATCCGCTCATGGGATGTTTAATAAGAACGTATAATTTACAATTAACATTACAATATGTACATTACAATAAATACATGGTTGTAAACAGACAAACAAGACTGTATTAAAGGTAAGGTCATTTGGTGAGAAAAGAATGCATGGCACAAAAAATAAATAATGCACTCAAAAATTATCATAAAGCTTTCTGTAAAACCCATTTCATTCAAGTTTTTTTTCTTGTCTGTGATTTGCTCTATCTACATTATTTTCTTGTGAACTTTAAGTGATGTAAAAAAAAATTTAAAAAGCATTATTGTGTTAGTAACTTGCAAGCTAAGTGTACTCATTTTATGCAAACTTTGACATTTTTTCCCACATACAGTACCCAGATATTGCATTTTCTTATGGCATTTTAGGAAATGTAAAGCCACAGTTAAGAGGATATTCTTCTTAAAACAGCGCATTAATTGTGAAGCACACTTTGGCGAGAGACGGGAGGAAGAGAGAGAGATAGACACAGAGAGAGAGAGAGAGAGAGGTGTCTTAAGTGGATTGTGCAGTGCATTAGTCCCTGTCTCTAGATATTATGCCTTTACTACAATTTGATTGTCCATTAGTGAGAATCTTAATTACATGTGACCATTAAAAACCAACACTGAGGGGAAGGGAAAGAAAACTCTTTTTAATGTAGTTATAACCATTTCAGGTCTGCATTTGTGACATATTGCTCTTAATTTTTTTCATAAAGATTCTAGGCACTCTGTGTGGGAAATGTCAAGTGTAGAGATGGGAAAGAATGACAATAATTTGGATAAAGGAATAAACCCTAGATTCTTTTTCGTTTCTTCTAGACCTTCACCAGAGACAAATACAACTAAAATAAATAATTTCCCAAGTGTTCTTGTGAAGCCCCCTGGCCTTAATTTGAAAGAATACTGATTTTTATAGGAGAAATAAGAAAATCTGTTTGAATTGCTTCCTACCCTGTTCTAGGAAAAAGACCAGTGATAATATAAGTCTACCAAAGTTCCTAAACATGAATAGATCCCAGAGGATTGAAACAGAAACTTACACTCAGGGTTGTTTCTCTGAGATGGCCCCACTTATAAATATTTCTCAGGGTTACAACTCTTTTTAGTTATATTTCCCATGTGGTGATATACCCCTCTTTTGTAGTTTCCATTTCAATTCATGGACACTACTTGGAGTCCAAATTCCTCAGAGAAAGGATACATTTTAAGAGTTGGATGGGAATAAAGATCAAATTAAATATAAGGTCCCAAGATTTCAACTGAAGGTCAATAATAGGAATTAATAATTAAAATTTCAATGCCATTCTTGGCTCTATATTTAACCAAGAATGAGCTCTAATTTTCTCTCTGTGTGTGTGTGTGTGTGTGTGTGTGTGTGTGTGTGGAGAGAGAGAGAGAGAGAGAGAGAGAGAGAGAGATACAGGTGGCAGGAGAGAGCTCTTGTAAGCTACATCTCCAGACATAGGTGATATCTATTTAAACAGAATCTTTACTCAACCTGGTGTTTTAGAACACCATTATATTACCAAACCTCTGGTGCCAATGGCATCATCAATTTCCTCTTCACTGTAATTAAAGAAATTCTCCTTTGTATGACATGCTATGGACATGAGAACTAATAATACAACTTCTATGTGTGATGTGGTTATCCATGAAGAAAGAGTAGTTGCTACTCTTACTATCACTTATCAAGTATTTCTTACATAGATCTAAATCCCACAATGATGTCACAAAATGAAAGAGAACTGTATTGATGCTTTGTTAATATATTCTGCCAATATTGTTAGAAACTGCCTAGCTAGCTACTTTAACTTTTCTCTGTAAACCAAGAGTAAAATGCTAGCCATTTTATATATGACCTCATGGTAAACACGAATGCTAACGCTAACCAGACTACCTGTTTCTTCAACAATCAGAATGGTGGTGATATATCTGATTAGACCCCATCTAAGGAACGTGAACAGCGACTTAAACACACTAAAAAGAAAGCAGCACAAGGGGGAAAGTTATCCTTACCGTAACTGACTGCAAAAACCATGAAAATGAGCGTAAAATGTGTGGGTTATTACAAAGACATGCATTTGTGAGATGAAGATCTACTGACACAGCAAAAAGTTATCAGAAGACACTAAGTAGGAAAAGATCTAAAAAAAGACTGATCATTCTAGCTACTGGGTATTTATATATCTCTCACTTGCTTCAGACAACACCAACTGATGACTGAGTGTCCATTAGGCTTTAAGACACATTGGACAAAACACACGCTGAACTATCACAAAACAAATGTTCACTGTGCACGCCATGAAGAGAAATGTGAGTGGAGAGCAACTCTGCTTATCTGATGAGTAAAATCAAAAGCAAAGTAAATGAAGACCTACAAAAAGGGTTTCCTGCAACGTAAGTTTTTTGTTTTAAAATATGGAAGTCATCGGTATATAAAACAATGAATCACTACAAATCAGTTAATTGCTATCAACTCTCAGGTGCAAGTAAAATTTGTAAATTAGATTTATCCAGTGTAGCACAGATTTGTACTGAAAACTTGCAAGTTACTCCTTAGAAAAAATAACCAGTGGCAGATGAAGTTCTGAACATAGTTTTTAAATATAATACCTCAATACATTTAATAATAAAAGTAAGCTCTACAAAAAATCTGTTTTACATATTATACAAAATGTAGAGGTCAGTGTTGGCTCACTGAACCACACTATTCAGTCATGTATCAGGAAGACTTGAAATTAGAAAATTATGCAATTCCTGTGGCTCCTCTTCCTCCTGGTAACAGTTTCACCTTGTGTCCTGTTCCTGACCCATCTGCTACTTCGTCTGTTACTTCCCTTTGCATAATGCCTTCTTTATGTTGGAAATATCGCAAACAAACAGCAAAGAAATCCCAAATCCTATCACCTTTTGGGCTGCTGGATGAGCCCGTCTCACTGGAAAGCCTGTTGGAGTTGATTCTCTCTGCGTCATCGGCTCTACCAAGCTGCAATCAGGCTCAAATGCTGTTCGTGTAGATGTCCCCTTTGCTCCGATGATGTGGAGGTGAAAAACAGGTTACGATATTCCTGAGCGCCAGACTGAGTAGTCAAGGTCAGTTTTGTTCAACAAACGTCCTGGCAGATGACAGTGAGGTGTGACGACGGTTGTGGCATGTGACATGCACTTTGGAAACAATTTTTCTACTTTAAAAAAAAAGGGGGTGGGTGGGGGAGGTGAGGAATTGTACTGTTACGTGTCGGGAGAATGATCCTCGACCGATACTGACTTCAGGCTGGCCTTCTTCCTCCCGACTGCCTCCTCTTCCACCTGTTCATCGAGGGGAATCTCAGTGGACTCCGAGTCTTGAGTACAGAGAGTTTTGGAGTCACTGCAGCTGGTGTCCTCCTCCACCTGACTTCCACAGTCCTTTTCGGTGTCTGATTCGCCATCTTCCTCTAAAGTCAGTTCAAACTGGAACTTGTCCGTCTGGCCCTGTCGACCCCTCCTCTGGGTCACCGGGCGCGGGGAGGGCTCTGTGGAATTGTGCTCTGATACCACTCACGATTGTCCTCCAAAGTGTCCAAAATGTCCTGGGCATCAGGATGTACTAGGTCTGCCCATGTCTCCCAGAGAGGGTGAACAATATAGTCTATGAAGCCCACCTAGTCAAAAGAAAAATCGATTTGAGTATAGGTTAAAGACCAAGAGATGATGGGGGAAAAATTGTAGAGACTAAGAAATGATACAAAAAGTTAAGACAATTCACAGATATACACATACGCTAAAAATAAGCATCGAGTAAACAATAGATAACCTTATTTTTGGTTAGAGTCACAATTTTAGATAACAGATGATATAAAATTGTTGTTACCAGCTGGTAAAAATTCCCTTCTAAACTATTAGTTCAAGAGTATATTCACGGGGACTGGAGTGTTAGTACAGTGGGTAGGGCATTTGCCTTGCACGTGGTCTACTCAGGTTCTATCACTGGCATCCCATATGGTCAGTGCCAGGTATAATTTCTGAATGCAGAGGCAGGAAGAAACCCTGAGCATCACCAGGTGTGACACCAAAAAGAAAAAATCAAAAAAGGATAATTTGTGGTAGTTGCGAACTTTATTTTAGAATAACCAATTTAGGGGAACAGAGAAATATTAGAGTGGTTAGGACACATATAAGGCATATCGAGGTAACCCTGATTTGATCCCTGGCACATGGTCACTTGGGCATCACTGGGTACAGCTTTGAAAGCCCCAGCAAGCTTGGCCTTGAGCATCACATCCTTGGGCCCGCATACTGAAGGACTACCATGTCTCAGAGTAGCTACTAGATCCCGTGAGCACTGCTTGAGACAGACTCCTGCCTCTCACCTCCAGTAGCCAATTCATAGGCAAATCCAGACAAAGGAAATACACAACATGCTGCACAGAATTCATGTAACTGAACTGAAGAAATTATGTATAATGTGAATAACCTATAGTCACAGTGAAGGCGTGTAGTGTGTTGTAAGAATGCATATAAGACTATATAAATATAAATCATGAAAACAAAAGAGTTTTGGGTCAGGGAGGTGGCTCTGATCCAGGTGGCAGAGTTCACACCATTCTTGTGTGAAGCCCTGGATGTAAGCTACCACACCTCGTAGCCCCCGTTGATCCCCCTCCCACAGCACAGCTAGAAACATGGTCGTGGTTACTCTAAAGCCAACCACAACAAACAAATAAAAATAATTTTTTGATTTATCAATAAGAATGATACTGAGCTTCAAGACTGGATCATTTTATTTTTTTTTTAAATTTTTAATTTTTTTGCTTTTTTGGGTCACACCCAGCGATGCTCAGGGGTTACTCCTGGCTCTGCACTTAGGAATTACTCCTAGTGGTGCTCGGGGACCATATGGGATGCCGGGGATTGAACCCGGGCCGGCAAAGGCCAGCCACGTGCAAGGCAAATGCCCTACCCACTGGACTATTGCTCTGGCCCCAAGACTGGATCATTTTAAGAGCACAATGAAAAACTATGTGATGTGTAGGCCACAAAATCAATTGTTCAAGCAAGCTTCAGCTGCGTTCTTTCTGAAAGCTTTGCTGTTGGTGACTCACCTGGGATTTTTCTACGGAGGCATTGTGCTTGTCACACATGGGGCTTATCTCCATGCCTCGCTCCCGCTCTCTGTCTCCTTGGCGGAAGAACTCCTCCATGATGCGGTCAGTCCACTGACGGTAAAGCTGGAGCGGCTTTGTCGGGTTGCTCAGGTCTGCACAATGCACCATATTCTGAAGGACCTAAAACGGACAAATACTTCCTTTATTCAGCACCTGCTTCTTTTTCTTCTTCTCTTTTCTACTACAAATTCACATCCGATAACTGTGACACTTAAAAATACATGTAGTGCAAGATTCACTCAAACAGTTCAATCATGATGTGTGTGGTTCACACTCTGTATTAATAGTGTCAAATTATGCCACCTCTATCGCAGCTAAGTATCATTAAAAAAACCCCAACAAACCTGTTTATATGCATGATAAAAGTTCAGAACCGTTTAGTTGGTTTAGTGAGATGTTGAATTTTTTTTTGGAGATGTTAAATTTTTAAGAAAAATACATATGCAAATAAAAAAGACCAACAGAATTTTATCTGTTTAATTTTCAAGATTAAGAATAGGGAGGAAAGTCCTGCTTTTAGTTACTAAAATTACAAGGTAGGAAAAAGGAGACATTATTCTTATCAAAGCTAGACATGGAAACATGTGCAAGCATGTAAACACACACAGAGAACAAAGCTATATGATGCTTTACCTGAATCCTATCAGAATAATTATCAAGAAGAAGAACTCCAGAACTTGTCACTTTCTTAGTTTCCACCATAGTTTTCAAATCAGCCAGGAGATTCATGTGTTTTGACATATCTGTTGCGAGTACCTTAAAGACAAAGAGGGTTTTATAAAAGAAAAAAATAAACCCTAGAGGAAAAAGAATTTGTGTACAAAAAATATGAGGCCAGGTGTAAGAAGAAAAGGAAAAATTGTCAGCTAATCACAAAAAATTGAAATTCTTTCCTATTTACTGGGTAGTCTTTCTCCCTGTGCCATCAAGCTTCTGTGCAACATACAGAAATACTGAGCCCAACAACCACTTTCACAGTAAGGGGAAAAACAGAAAAACAAAAACACACGTAGATCTCCATGGAAAAACTACTTTGAAGTTATTTTCATACCTTGCACTACAAAGAACTTAATGATGATGAACTGACTCAAGGTTGCTCACAGAATACTTCAGAAACAGAATTTTCCAGCTAATTTTCAGCTTATCCAAGAGAGATGATTCTGACCTTTATATGTACGTGGTTTAACAGAGTTAAGTCGGTAATAACTAGAGATATTCTTGTGTCTCATAATCACTGTGACTACCACGCAGAGAGAAAGCAGCTACATACTTGGGTGTTTTTCAGCAGCATGGCCTACTGTAGAGACTGGCCATTTGTGAATGGAAAGAAAATCTATTCAAGCTCTGGCCAGGCTCTGCTTTATTGTTAGTCATCTTGCCTGCTAGAAAACTAGAGAGAGTTCGGAAAACAACTGGAATGATGAATGTAAGCGAGCCACTCCTGGTAATTCCAACTGCTAGAACTAGACACCCTGTTCTGGAGCCTCGGGCCAGTAGCAGGGGCAGCTTCTCAAAACTTAAAAGTGAGGAGGTGTTCTGGGCCGAAAGCAGCTATATATCATAGTCATTTCCTTCTCTAGAAAACAACCTGCACTGCGGTTCTCTTTTTGGTTGTTATTAGCTACTTACGATATCAATGACCATCTTCCTCAATGATTGTCTTTGCTTTTTGGTCAAATTCTGGAAAATATCACAGTTTTCTTCCTGAAGCAACTTAAAGCCCACAGCCAAATGATGGTTTTCCAGGACGGAAGAATCGTTGTACATCAAGGCAAGTTCAGAGTCTTAAAAGAAAAGACAGATTAGTAATAATCTCAATCCATCTTATTCTTCATAGTTAAGAGATCAGCTGTTTAAAAAAATTTTTTTTTAAATTTTAGAGGCCAGAGAGATAGTAGAATAGGATGGGCGCTTGCCTTGCATTCATCTATAAATACACAAAATGGAATCTTAGTACAATGGTATTTCTACCACAGAATCATTAAATAAACATACACTGAAATGATATAATTTCTAAATGAAATCATTTCAAAAGAAATCTATTGGAGTTATTTAAAAAAGTTGATGAATTAATAGAAAAGCTGATAAATTATAAAAACCGGACTGGTTCATATGTCCCTGAAGAAAGAAAAAGGTAATTAAGACTACAGAACCTTCCAAAAGAACACAGAAGTGTTAAAAGAGTGAGTTCTACTCAACAACAAAATGACCTTTCCAGCAGGGAGATAGCCAATGCCAGAGCTAGAGCTCTGGGCCAGCAGACCTTGGAAAGAAAAGCAGTTAGGTTCTGACATTTAAAAGAAGTGCAGACTGGCTGGAAAGTTCACAAAACAATCCCTTATTGAATAGGTTGGCCTCCACTGTCTCTTAATCTCTGGGGACTATTACCGGAAGTGACTGTTGATTTTTGGATCAATGAATATTAGCCTTTAAGCAACTTTAAAACAAAGGTAGCCAATTTAGCTTTCTACTCTTCTCTAGGAATAAAGGCATGAGGTCACATCTAAAAAGGGAGGTAACATTCTGCAGCTCCTGAATAGATTGCTTTGCATGGCTGTTCATTCCAATACATTCCTTAGAAATTCAGAAGTAATCAGACTCTGCCCTGGGTGAAAAAGTGGAGGGGAAGAGAGGAGTTATTGTACAATATTTCTTTTGGAAAGTCCTTCATCTTCAAGGTTATTAAGTCACCTCCATCATGAAGCTTATCTTGATTACCAAGGGCAGAACTGATCACTGCCTTTTGCAAACTCCAATATATTTTGTAGTGCTCCATTAGGCTTTGATCACATTCCACCATGTCTGACTTTTTTCCATTTGTATTTTGGACCATGGAGTTTGTTGCTCAGGGGATTATATGCAGTGCTTGGAGTAGAACCAGAGCTGCTGCATGAAAGTAAGCCCCTAGTCCTGTGTACTACCTCCCTGACCCTCTATCCAAGCTCAGTAATCCCTCCCAAATACCCTCCCAATTCTCTTGAAGACTTACAGCCCTTTTCATGAAAACCTGTTTATTTCATGTGCCTAAATCTGCTTTCTCTCAGTACTTCTGAATAAAACAATTCTGCTTGTAATGGGGAGTGGTTTTAATCTGTCCATTAATTAATACTTAGTTTTAATGCTATACTACAAGAACATACAATATTGTATATAATAGGATGTAATGAGAACATACAGGACTGAATTTTTAGTCTTATTAAATATATATATATATATATATATATATACACACACACACATATTTTATGTACATATAACATTCTTGTTTTTTTTGATTTTGGGGCCACACCTGGAGGACAGAGGGTTTGTGCCTGACTCTGAGCTCAGGGATCACTTCTAGCAGGCTCTGGGAACTCATAAAGGGTGCCAGGGATTGAACCAGGGTTAGCCTGCATGCAAGACAAGTGCCCTACCCCTGTACTATCTCTCAAGCCCCAATATACAACTTATGAAACTGAAACCAAACCTCTGTATATTTGTCAAAAATATGTAAAATTATAAACATAATCAGATGAGCTTTAAATGTCAAAGTAACGAATCAAGTCAGGTTCATCTAAAGTGCCAGCACACAATATATTATACTCTGTGACCTCCTTGCTCTTCTTGGAACAGCGAGTCAGCCCTTCCCAAGGTGGAGCATACAATCATGCTGTTGCGGCCACGTGTTAGGTGTGTGTTAATAATCAGAGATGCTGTGATGGATTGTGAATGTCCTCCACTCTAGGTTCTCATAGGGAGCTGCAACATGAACGTCACCTTCTCTCAACCTGAGTAAGTTCCTAAACCTAACTCCTGAAATGAAGCTGACTAACCACACATCTCAGGGATCCCCTGACTCCCCTAACTCCCCTCCCCACCTGAGTCACCAGAGAGTCATCCAAAGGTTATTAAAAAGGTTATTAGAAGACCAGGAAAAAAATAGATCTAAGTCATCATAAATTTGAGTTAAATCTCTCTAGACAGGTTGCATTAAAATTTGCTTTAAATCTGACTGGAGTGAAGTACAGGTAATGAATGGTTAAGTATATTTGTATAGGGCATGAGAAGGCTAGCATATAACTCATGGCCAAGAAAATGGGAGGGCTGATTTTATTGTTTTTTTTTGGGTCACACCCAGCTCTGCTCAAGGCCTACTCCAGTCTCTGCACTCAGGGATTACACTTGGCCTGGCTCGGGTGGGGCGGGAGAGAAATATGTGGTATTAGGGGATGAAATATGCATCAGCTGTTTGCAAGTCAAGTGTCTTACCTGCTCTACTATCTCTCTGCACCGAGACCCCCTTCACTATTTATTTTAAATAGAAGGCCACAACAGCTCAGGGGCTGTCAGCACCGAACCTGGAAGTGCTGGGGTGTGTGGAGAAAAGACATGCAGCCCCAGGGCCTGAATATGGGCGGAGCCTAGCACATAGGTTGAATCCTATGTGCTCGAGTCTCCATAGCTGGTAAAAAGGTTTCAATAGATTGACTATGCTTACTCAATGGAGGATTTGCAAACAGAAATGTTAAAAATTTTCTATTAGGTTTTATCATTGTATATTCTATCAAGTATATATACATAGTTTTCATCATCCACTATTTTAAGACATTATAAGGTCTAAGATTTATAAAATATAAAACTTGAAACCAAACTTGAAACTGACAAGTCAAACCAACCATTTTTTTCTTAGAAAAAAAAAAACACCTCACAAACAATTACATAATGCAGTGAAAATACCCATTGCAAATTCCTGTTAACATAACAGATTTTACAAAATATAGAGGCTGGAGGAACAGTATAGCGTGTAGGGCATTTGCCTTGCGCACAGCCAGGTTTGATCCCCACATCCCATATGGTCCCCGAGCACTGCCAAGAATAATTCATGAGTGCAGAGCCAGGAGTAACTCCTGAGCAATGCCAGGTGTGACCCAAAGAGCAAAAACAAGAAAAAGTATATATATTATGAAACTTAACTCTGCGAAAAAATGAGTTTCACTTACTTGTATTGATCAGAAACTGATTTGACACACCGGGTGGTCTACATCGTGTATTGCACTGGCGAAGATTGCTGCAAGAATCTCTAAGTCTGTAAATACAGCCTGCAACAACAGACAACACAGGTCATATTAAAGGGGCAAGCAAATGGGAAATTACTTCCTACAATTTGATGGAAACTACAGAAACTCTTTAAATTTTATGTCCATAAAGTGTCAGAAAGGAAGACTTTTAGAAAACTGAGCTCTCACGAACTCTTAAAGAAACTATTTTTATCTAATTGGAATTCATGGTTACATTTTTTTTCACTAATTTTTTTTTTTCTATTCGGGTCACACCCAGCAATGCTCAGGGGTTACTCCTGACTCTGCACTCAGGAGTTACTCCTGGCAGTGCTCAGGGGACCATATGGGATGCCAGGGATCGGATCCACGCTGGCTGCATAAACGCCCTACTCTCTGCATAAGCGTCCTACACTCCAGCCCCACAGGTTAATTTTTTAAACAAAATTGAAACGGGATTATTTCAAACTCTTTTCTAAAGAAAACAGCTAGTTTAAGTATTAAAAAAGCAATTCTTTTCCTTCTGCCAAACCAATGCTTTGAAAACCTCAAAAACTGACCTTTCTTGGCATGTGTTTTGTTTTTGGACCACACCTGGCCCGCTCATGGGTAACTCCTGGCTCTGTGCTCAGGAATTACTCCTGAAGGGCACAGGGCCAAAAGGGATTTCGGGACTGAACCCAGACTGGCCACATGCAAGGCGAGCACCCTACCCATTGTACTATCACCCGATCCCTGAATAGACGTCTTAAGGCAGACCAGCTTTGCTGTGGGAATCTCTTCTGTGCATCATAGGATTTTTAGTAAGAACCTGACCTCTACCCATGAGATGCCAGGAACATCTACTCCCAATTGGAATAATCAAAAATATCTCCAGTTCGTACCAATGTCCCTGGAGGGTGGGAAGAGGCAGGAAACTGGACAAAGAATCAGGCCCAGTTGAGAACCACTCCTTCAAAGGAGGCTATAAAATTTTTTTACCAAAGAAAAGAAAAAACAAAAACAATCTAACCTATGAAATAAATGAATTAGCAAAAGAGAATCTTTCACTCAACAGATTAGGGAAAACAGAAAATCTTAATATACATCTATTGGAAAAATGTTTAAGATTTGATAAAACTGAAGAGGCATTTCTTTTTAATATAATCTATAAAAATACACTGGCTATATGTTATAAATAATAATCACCCTTGGACTATAAATGCAAAGTTAACCAGACTAAATCAAAAAAACCGAACCAAATCAAAGCAAAAACACGGTAAGAAATGAGCCGAATGTGCTTTACAGGAGGCTACTGCATGGTTTCACAAAGTAGCAGTTTCATAAACCAATGAACTGTTGATGTCATGATGAAAATTAGACTCGACTCTTCCTTCATTACCAACATACTTGCAACAAAGTAAATTCCTTTCTGTGCTATCCACTCTTTAGTAGCAAGCTAGCATTGATGAAGGTGTAGAAATAGGATTTACCTCCAAAGCGGGTGTAGACAAGAGCACATGCGTCGACTGGACGACATCAGCAGCGTGGATGTTGTTGTGGTAGGCCACATCCGCGTGGTAATGGTCTTCCAAGGTCATAAGGTATGTAATTAAAGTGTCTACCGGAATTTTGAATGTTTTTAATAAATCCCGCTCCTGCAGGGAAAGAAATTAAACTGTTTCACACTTTATGCAATAACAAGATTTCTTTCAGTGTGTGGGGAGAAATTCAAACTCCGTGCTGCTACAGATAAGCAGTCATGGAAAGAGCACTCTCCCAGTATCCGATGAGGAAAATGAAAACTTTGGGAAGATCCAAGGACTTCGGGAAACAAACTCGTTTAGAGGTTCTCTGGAGTTCAGTGGAGCTTCGCCCAAAATGTAAGGTGTCAGGCATGAGCCACAACTCTCCAAAGGGTCTTGTGTCCTGTGATCAGGAAGGACGTGTAGGGCCATGGGCTCAGTCACTGTCACACTTCCAGAACACAACATCCTCTCAAGGGCTGAACCTGCCTGTCCAGAAGACTGTAAGACTCAATTTCTGATTTTAATCCTAGCCTGAAGCTAGAGCAAGTGACAGAAGCTTTATGGAGAGGAGAGTAATACAGGAAACAGAGATAAGGGAAAACACACCCTAAGATTATTCAGCAGGGGCCTTGTTAAATTTTTACAGTTAGCATTCCTTTGCCTATGGGAGGCAGGATCATGTGAATGATTGAGAAAGTATTGGTTTAATGAAACCCTTCAATTTTCCTACATCATGTTTTTCATTTAAGGAAAATTAAAAGTTGTTTTATTTGCTTTTCAGCCACACTCCAACTTTCTAGACCACCCCCTGGTAAAGGGAGGAATAAGAAAAAACAAAATAACCTTTTTAGATACAAAACCTTCTAGATAATTAAAAATAAAATCTATTAGATATCCTGGCAAAGGGACAAATAAAAGGAAAAATTAAAACAAAGAGGATGAGGTAGTCAAAAAGATGAAAATGCTTCCACAATAAAGGTTGATCCCCTGTGCCAAGTGTACAAAAATAAGTGCACAATACCACCATACACAGATTGGACATTTTAAAGAACTTAATCAGTTACCTGAAAAATGGTGTGCATTATAACAGTCAAAGGCCGGTTCCCAGACAACTCTGCTATTCTGAAAACATGAAGACCCCATTTGTTCACATCTTCTAGTTCCTGAAATTAAAGAAAAAATTAGAAGTGGCAGTGAAAAATGCAAGAACGAATAAAAATCACTAACTTTTTGGGCAGGAGCGATAGCCCAGCGGGTAGGGCGTTTGCCTTGCATGCGGCCGGCCTGTGCTGGCCTGGGTTCGATCCCGGCATCCCATATGGTCCCCCGAGCACCGCCAGGAGTAATTCCTGAGTGCAGAGCCAGGAGAAACCCCTGAGCATTGCCGGGTGTGACCCAAAAAAGCAAAATAAATAATAATAAAATAATAAAAAAAAAAATAAAAATCACTCACTTTTATAAAACTGTTAGATTTTTAAAAAGGAAAACTGAACAATCCTATTAAGTTTAAACCTCTGACAACATATTTACGTTTTGAGTATCATCTTCAAAGCATTTCTTCAGTTGGTAAAATCTATCCATACTGAAGATGCAATAATTTCTAACTCTGTAAGGCCAAATAATATAGCATCCAGGCCAAAATAAAGAATACATACATCAAGTGAAACTATCTGTCAAACTGCACATATTAATAGAACCCAAATCCAAAAAATTTAGAGTTTTAGAAAAATTTCCAATTTCAAAAGCAAAATAATCACCAACAACCCACAAATTACTGAACATGCCCATATATTTAAAAGTGAAGGGACCGTTAAAGGCAGCTCTGACTATTTATGATGGCAATCCTTAAACTCCTCTCACCTTGGCAAGCACATCTTCTTGTTCGGTTTTAACCCCAAACCTTGGGATGCTTGAATTAGTTAAGCTGGAGCTGTGCATCAACTTCTTTACCCCGCTGATCTGAGACATTGGTCTTTTCTTTTTTTCCTTCTCCTTTTGAGTGGGAGAGGGAATTTCCACTTCATGTTGCTTGTCTAAGAAATTTAGAAAATATTTTACAATTTTACAAAATAATACTTTTTACAATAATGCTTTCTATAATTAACTCTAAGTGGTCCATGCATAGCTGGGCTTAGTATTGTATTGCTGCAGGCACAGAGACCATACCCTACAGTAGAGTGGGATTTAAACCTAGTTCTCAACTGCTGAAACTATAAACCTGCTTCCTGTAACTAGTCATGTTCTAATTATCATTATATATTACAGAAAATGTTTAGAATAAGACTCCTTTTAGGAAAGTTCAATACTTATGGTTAAAACTGGACTTAGTGTGAGGCCCTACAACACAAAATTAATACCTAAAGATCCATTGGTGGGGCTGGAGCGATAGCCCAGCGGGTAGGGCGTTTGCCTTGCACGCGGCCGCCTGTGCCGGCCTGGGTTCAATCCCCCGGCATCCCATATGGTCCCCGAGCACCGCCAGGAGTAATTCCTGAGTGCAAAGCCAGGAGTAACCCCTGAGCATTGCCGGGTGTGACCCAAAAAGCAAAAAAAAAAAAAAAAAAAGAAAGAAAGAAAGAAAAAAGATCCATTGGTTATTTCTTCAATAGTTCCCTAAATGAGCATTTTATAAGACTTAAAAATAGTGTTGTACAATGGTTATTTCACAGTTCATCAACTCCATTCCTATCTGAGACTCAATGGTTTAAAAACTGTTTTCTTATCTTTTAAGTCCTCTTTCAACACATACTTTGAAATGGGGGAACTTCACACAGAAATATTATAAAAACATGAAGGTTCAGTGAACTCAGCAGCTTATTGAAATGGGATATACTATAATGGCTTCTACTAGTTTATATTTTCTTGTGGTGGGATGAATGAAGATGTAACAAGGGAGCAGTGAGGATTCTCCATTATCTGGCGAGTAAATATCAGCTCCACGAAGCTGACTTTCTCTTCAAACAAAAGACATTTAGTCATCTCAGTATACTCACCCACTATTTCAAGGCAGTGAGATCCCCAAACTCACCCTCAGACTTAGTATATGTTCAATGAATGTGCACTCTGTGAGCATGCTAATTTGGTATTACGTAAACTTCACTTTGAAAGTAAGTTCAAATCATGTTAATCTCTTACTGCAATATACCTGGCAAGCTACCCGTGTTGTACTTGATATATATGCCAAATACCAGTAACAATTATAGACCTCATTCCGGAATGGATTGAGGCTCTTTATGTTCCTGGAGCAAGCAGATGCCTTGGGCTCTACTAGCATGAGACAGGACATATGGAGATGTTACTGGGGCCCGCTCGAGCAAATCGATGATAAACGAGAAGACAGTGATACAGTGATACAGTGATATATATTTTGTCTGTGGATGGGACTGGGGTGGGAGTCACAAGAGTCTGAACACAGGATACTCTTTTGTGTTATAATCAAAAAAGTTTCATCCACCAGATAATCAACCTTCTGAGAGCAGGGATCGCTTCTATCTAATTAATCATTCAATACAATACATAGCATCTATCATGGCTCAAATTTGACAGGGAAATAGCAACATACAACTTTAATTCAAAGTCCCTAAAATCCCAAATAAGACTGAAGTTTTATTTATTTTATTTTTAGAAGACTCATATTCTTAGATTAAAACCCAAATAAAATGGAAAGATTAAAAAACGATAGCTGGTATGCCAGTCTACCTCCCCATCAAAACAATGAATCTCAAATGAAAAATTGTAAAATGCACTTAGCTATTCTCACCTAAGAATGTGTTTGAGATATATTCTGACACTTGGTTTCCAGATCGACTCATTTCAGAGAGATGGGTGAGCTCCCGATTAAGCATCCTTTTAAACTGAAAAACAGAAAGATGAAATTAAATAATAGAAGAGAAACATTTAACTGAGATAACATAAGTATACGTTCAAGATCTATTTTCTATTCTTAGGACAAAATTCTATAACCTGTGTTATTCATCAGTAGCTAGTAGTCACATGGGACAATTAAGCACTTGAAAAGTATTGATAGGGCTGGAGCGATGGCCCAGCAGGTAGGGTGTTTGCCTTGCATGTGGCCGGCCTGTGCCAGCCCAGGTTCAATCCCCAGCATCCCATATTGTCCCCCAGCGCCACCAGGAGTAATTTCTGAGTGCAGAGCCAGGGAGAAACCCCTGAGCATTGCTGGGTGTGACCCTAAAAGGCAAAAAGAAAAGAAAAGAAAAGAAAAAGAAAAGAAAAGAAAAGAAAAGAAAAGAAAAGAAAAGAAAAGAAGAAAAGAAAAGAAAAGAAAAGTATTGTTATAAAACAACAATGAGATATCACCTCACCACAGAGACTGGCCCATATCCAAAAGGGTAAAAACAACAAGTGCTGGCGTGGATGCGGGAAAAGGGGACTCTCATACATTGTCGGTGGGAATGTCGACTTGTACAACCTTTCTGGAAAACAATATTGACATTCCTCCAAAGACTAGAAATTGAGCTCCCATTTGACCCAGCCATACCACTCCTGGGAATATACCCTGGAAAGCCAAAAACACACAGCAGAAACACCATCCACACTTTTATTTTCATAGCAGCACTATTCACAATAGCCAGAACCTGGAAACAACCAGTATGCCCGTGAACTGATGACTGGATAAAGAAACTTTGGTACATCTACACAATGGAATACTATGCAGCTGTTAGGAAAAATGAAGTTATGAAATTTGCATATAAATGGGTGGACATGGAAAGGATCATGTTGGAGTGAAATTAGTCAGAAAGAGAAAGATATAAAATGACTGCATTTATTTGCTTGACATAAAAAAATATGTATCATTTATGTCAATATCAGGTGAAACGTGGATCAGGAGGTCTTACCAAAAGTGGAAATTACCACAAACGTGTGGGAGTTAGAGGTTAGGTAAGACAGAGAAGGGAACATGTGTGAATAAATGTCAAAAGGGCTAATAGCAACCTAGAACTGAGCATTAAATACAGGCAAAAAATGCACATGATGGCCTCTAAGTGTGTGTATTGCAATCCACAATATGTAAGAGAAGGAAAAGAGAAAGAGGGAGAAAGAAAAGAGATAAAGAACCTGCCATGGAGGCAGGCTATGGGAGGGGGAGGGAATTGGGGACATTGGTGGTGGGAAATGGGCACTCAGGGTGCTGGAACACTATGTGACCGAAACCTCCAAACATGAACAACGTTGTAATTGTATATCTCACGGTGGTATAATAAAATATTCATAAAAAAGAAAAGTACTGTTATAAATAAGAAATTGAACTTTAAATCTTATTTAATTTTAAAGAATTTAAACTTAAATAGTCATGTGTGGCTCATAGCTATGACACTAAGCATCACAGATTGAGATACTCATAAATATTAAAGGAAAAGAAATTTTTTTTTAAAAAAAGTCAAGGTACCTTATAAGGGCTTAGAAAAGAAAAATCATAGACACATAGTAGTGTTAACAGGGGCCAAAGCAATAGCACAGCAGGTAGGGTGTTTGCTTTGGATGCAGCCGACCAGGGTTCGATCCCCGACATCCCATATGGTACCCCCCCCAAGCACTGCCAGGAGTAATTCCTGAGTACAGAGCCAGGAGTAACCCCTGAGCATTGCTGGGTGTGACCCAAAAAGCAAAAAAAAAAAAAAAAAAATAGTGTTGACAGATTTTAAAATATAATATATGTTTATATGTTTATCAGTGAATTTGCCATGTGCAGAAATATATCTATATCTGTATCTATGTCTACACACATACAAACACACACACTGGACATATATTTAATTGATACACTTTTTATTTAAGTACTTCTCCAGAAATAGGGAAAAAATATATTTAACTAATAATATGTACCATTTTGTTTAAGAGTTTATTCCAAGCTAGGGCTTATAAAGATGGTTTTCAGTATCCACATAGCATACTACATCTAAAACACATAAATATAAGGCAGATAAATTTTAACTACCCTATCCCATTAGGGACAGTGGAGGAGAAATAATGGTATTTTGGTGGTGGGCATGATACAGCAACAAAGCATGCCTAATCTGTATTAACACTATATATACAGCGACAAAGAATGCCTAATATATATTAACACTATATACAGTAACAATGAATGCCTAATATATTAACACTGTTGTAAGCCATATTACCTCAGTAATAAATATTCAACCTGATTTTATGGTGACTATCCAAACAAAGACTGGAATTAAGCTACCACCAGCACATGGCTTTACCCAAATTCAGAATTCTAGAAGATGACTGGGGCTGGAGATATGCTATAGCAGGTCTTAAACTTGGTTGACCTGGTTTCGATTCCCAGCATCCTATACGGTCTCCCAAGCCCTAATAGAAGCCATAAGGTGTAAGTCCTGAAGACCTCTGTTGTGGCCCCGAAGCAAAAACAAAAGGGAATTCTGAAAGACCTCATGTCTCCCCTCCATTTTCTGCTTCCTAGTCTGTCCTCTTTTGATCCACCCTCACAGTCCAAATAGGCCTAGTATTCCTCAGTAATTTTCTTAACATACAGTAACAGATTTTTTTCTTTAAATAGTAATTTGTCTTAAATACTCAATAAAAGTCACAATTGACTCTAATTTTTAGAACTTAATCATAAGCTCTCATTTAGTCTGAAGGAGAGTAGTGAGTTTATCATTTAGTGATAGCTGAAATGTAATTCTAATTCAACATTTAGCTTTTGAGAACCTATAAAAATGGGCTTCTCTGAATAATTATTTCTCAAGTGTTCTACCAAGGTGGTTTGAACACTCCAAAAGTCAACTCCATATAGTCAATTTCAATCAACATCCTATACTATGTAAAACATGAGATGTTTGCTTTCTCACTTGCCACATATTGTTATGACCCACTGGGGAGAAATAAAATGAGGCCTTTTTAAAGTATATTCATGAAGACATTCAAAACAGAATTCAAGATATTTTCTGTATACCTAATGAGTTAGATAACTAATTACACAAGCAAAAAGGAAGTGTCTTATATTTAGTGTGACACATAGGTGTACAACATACTGAAGCATTTCTATCTCCGAGTTCCCGAGTGATGGTTAGTTTTTATCATTGCAGGACAAATACATAAAGTCATTCTCAGGAAAAATTACTTATCTCCACCCAATATCCAAAGTAATGTAGGATATTTTTATATAAGATGTGGTCACGGGCTGAAGCAATAGTACAGTGTGGGTAAGGAGCTTGCCTTGCATGTGGCTGATCCTCATTCCATCCCCAACATCCCATATGGTTCCATGAACATTGCTAGGAGTTATTTCTGAGTCAGAACTAAGAGCAACCCCTGAGCCACACACATCATCAGGTGTGGCCCCAAAACAATAACAACAAAAATGATCACCATTAAAAACATAAAAGATTATACTGTAATAAGACACAAGATAATGTAAATTCTTAACAATTAACATTGATCCTTAACAAATCGATTTTTTGAGACAAAACATTCATGAAAGAGTGAGCAGAACGCTTGAACATATATTTACTGAAATTAACTCTTTGACCTGAAATTGTCCATGCTATGATCTAAAAGTTGCTATTAGGAACTACCTGGCTATAAAATAAAGTCTTTTTTAATGAGAAGTGAGAATGGGCAAAGCTGTCAGTCACTCCAGCTCTCCAAAGTCACTGCAATCCAGGCACCCTCCACTGTAACTAAAAACCTGGGTGGTGGGGCACAATTCACAAAGTTGCCTGGCGATCCATAGTGACCCAGTTTCTCCAAATTACATCAGACGTAAACCTTCTACATAGCTGGAATGCATTGACATATGCCCAAGCAGAAAAAAAGGCCCCATACCAAGAATCAGTTATACAAATATTTACACTACTGAGTATTTGATGTACCTTTGCAGTATATGTGAATGAATGGAATCTTTCATAACATCTAATGTTATTAATTCTGCATCATACACTAATATTTCCAATCCATTCTTTTGCCTTTGTTCAGAAACTGGTAGTGTAGGGCAAAGAAACCCTTCATTACACATCTAACTGTCTACAAGGCTTGAGAGGTGTCCAAAGAATGCCAACATTTTCTTTTAAAATAATGAGAAAAGATAGCGCCTCAACAAGCAATCTATGTTGTCCCCAAGGGTGCATGCAGAGGACTTCTTAAAGTCACCTTCCAGAAGCAATTAAGTTATCAGGACATGTTCTCATAAGTAATAAGACCACTTCCTTTATCTGCTGTTGAAACAAAAAAATTTAGTTCTGTAATACCACATTAATAATCATAAAATTACTACCAGTGTTTTCTTAACTGGTAGTCGACCTTGTAAGATTTGGTTTTGGAATAAACAAATATCTTAAGGGAAAACATCAAGTAAAACATTTGGCAATGATTTTTAGGAGTTAATGGTATTCCTCTCATTTAAAAGTAACTACATATTTTATTAAGATACAGATTACCATGAGAGATATATGATTAGAAAAGGTAGTTAGATTTTTTCCCAGAGCACTGACAGTTGTCAATTTCCAGATTTAGAAGATACAGAACTGCTTTTCCAAAGGACTGCTAGCTGTAATATGAAGGAGCAGTTACATACTTTAAATTGACCTCAAAATATGTCCCGTTAACGCGATATTTTCTTTTCTCTCTTTTTTACAAATATTCTGAAATAATACACAGAATTTACAGTTAAAAGAAAAAAGAAGATTTTGGAGCTTTCCAATCCTTTGTTCTCCTTATGCATCAGAATGTTTTATGTGCCAACATTTAAAAGCATGAAGGTAAGTGGGAAAAACATTAAATGCTGTTATTTTGCCTTTTAAAATGGTCTTCCAAAATATGTCTGACGTTTTTGACTGTCTCAGGAAAATTAGAGAATGAAACAAAATTAAAATATTAAATTTAACCCCTCTGCTTGCACTTGCTAGTGGGCATTTTATGTACCTTTGCAGTGATAACTACAAGCCATATGAACAAACAAAACTGCTGTTTTCCCTGCTTCCCTAACATTTTATTAAAAGTTGTTTAGACATGCACTATGCATATGGTAAAATATCAGTATTGAAGGCTAAAATAATTTTGCATTTGTTTTCTAAAAACTAACTTCAAAATGCATAAGACCAAATATAGTTGTATCTGTCTTCTATTAACTGATTTTAGTAATACCCTATTTTTTAAGAAAGAAAACTAGTTTAAAATTTTTTCCAAAATTTCACCTAAGTCCTGTATTTAGATTCTTGGAGATACAGATCATAACCATTACACAACATATCAGACTGTCCTGTCTAAAAGATGAGAGCTGAGTTCCAGGGGACCATGGGGTTTTCCTTACTGCTCCCGATGGCTCCTTTCTAAAAAATTTAAGCCAAGAAATGGTGAGTAAAATTCAAATACCAGCAATATGTGTATCTTAAAAATCTGGATGCAATAGAAAAACACAGATTTATAAGGAGGTAAATAATCAACTCTCAGACAACTAAAACTGAAATAAATTTTCTCAGAATTCAAGGAAATCTCACAAAAAAATATCCAGCATAGAGGAAATTTTCCTTAAACAAAGAATATGACAAATATTTCATCTGAAAATCCTTTGAGAGATTGAGAGGATTCTTTGAAACTATGTATTGTGATTGGCTCAAATATTTGAGAATAAATTTCTGTGCCTAAAGCAATGCTTCAGATAGTACTGTAAGAGGTTTTTCTATCTCAGGTTCTATAATGGAGGAAGACTTCCTCAGGATAGATCTTACCAAGAGCCATAGCAGAAGCTTGCCAAATAGGAACGCAATTTGATTAAAATTCAATGTATTCCTTACTCAAGATTAACAAAGCTAGCAATATCTCGGAAGATAAATTTTTGTCATTTTACAATGTTTCATTGTAATAATATAGCACTCAAAAAATTAAGTATGGCTAATTTTAATGTCACCTAGAGCTGTATATACAAATGGGGATGGGGAGGGGCAGAATAACACACACCAACACAACTTTTCTTCAGATTACAGTAGTGGAGATTTTTATAAAGAGCCACAGATCAATTTTTCTGTACTTTCAGTGCCAATACTAGCCATTCCATAGCCAACTGTAATGATGTGGCAGCAATTCATTTCCAATGGATTTATTTAATTACCTTGAAATTTAAAAGCACAATTCAGATCTTTACCATACGACATGCAGAAAAACCCATTAGATACCTATTTTAACATATTTGCAAATGATAATACAAGTTCTACAATGTCTTCTGAAATCAGTCACTAAAAACACATACAGCTTCTCTAGTGCATATCAAAGGGGGAAAAGATTGCTTAGAAAGCAGAGCGCCATAACAGTTTATTAAAACCACCAATTATATGTAATCAGAGTAATCAGGAGTTTTCAAAGAAGTCTTACCTTTATGTAGCCCCAAGACACTGACAGTAAATAGTTTGCTTCAGGCATTTTTGATAGATTATATATAACGACAATCAATGCTAAAATACGTGTATCTTCAAAACCTCAGTACTTGCACAATCTCCCAGTCTCGGAGCGTGTCGGTTTTTTAAAGATGTTTTGTAATTACGTATACATAAGAAAGCCTTGCATGAAAGCCCATCCAGTGGTCTTCCCATTTAATACATGCCATTTGCAAAACTCCAGCATGGAAAATAATTCAACAACTATTCTGAATGAAGAAAATTCATATGATAAAGAAATATCTACATAGCTAAGGGTCTGCATCTTTCTCTCCCCGAGTTCCAGGGCTTAATGAATAATGTATGTCAAGATGCTTCGCTGCAAGAAAGACTAGTTCTGTCAAAAGCTACCAAATAAGGAACTGCGGGAAGCCGGCAAGAGTGACAAGAACCCCCTCCCACAAACCCAACTCTGCACCAATCCTATTTTATCCCTGGGCAGGGAACAAGGACTCAGCACAGGCTGCTTTGTGATTGGTTAGCGAACCCCTGGGGAAGAGGTTTTCCTCCTCACCTCTGACAAACGCCATTTAATCAAATATCCCTACAGATGTGCTGCAGCAGGGCAAGATGAATGGGGTTTCCCCCTCACAGTGAAGAATAACGGCATGAACCTCTTCACATTTCACAGTGCATTCGCAGATAAGAACAGCCAATTCTTTGGGGAGTCGTTTCAATGAATCTGAGTATTGTCTGACTTCTCTTCAAAATAAAAACTGCCCTGAAGATGGTAATTAGGCATCAGTTTAATTGACTCTCTCACATCCAACACAAGTGGCTTCCCTGGTGACGGGGACCTAACAAAAGTTCTGACTCCATCCAACACAAAACACGGTGTGATGATGAAATACAAGCAGCGTCCAGAATTCACAAATGGAACTGATGCCTTCCTTCGCGTGTGTGGCAAAGCTGGTCTCAGCTCCTTTTGTTTCTATTGTTAGGCACTGCTGAGCTCTACAGTCTTAGATAGCCAAGAGTGGGAATGATTTGTTGTAAATGGCTAGGGGAGATAAAAGGCCTGCGTGCACTCTGTATGATTACAGAGCACACCGCCTGTATACAGGTTTCAGGCTCTCTATCTGATCTAAAGAGAGCATCATTCTGGCAGTACTGAGTTAAGAAGGGTATAAGAATGGGTCTAGACTCACACTAGACTTGAGCCAAAAGCAAATAGGGATTTTATCAGGGGAGTTAAATCAAACTCCTCTTGGAAAATAATCTTTTCAAACTGATTTGGGATGCAATGTTTCTGTGACGTGTACACAGAGGTCTTGTGGATAAAGAAAAATAATGCCTGCTTTCATTCTCGTTTAGCAAAACCCCTTCTCCCTCATTCCACTCCAAAGCGTGTAACGGACTACCCTGAGCACCTGGTATGTGCGGTCCTCACTGTTCAGTCTCCCTGCATAACGCTGATCTGTCTTTCCCAGATTCTCCCTGAAAACCTCCCTCTACCACTGGGACAGACTCCTGTGCTGACGTTAGTTTTTTGCAGCCAGACTTCTCGGCAGCGGTTCACACCTACTGTGTTCATTCCTCAATTCCCTTAATCCTCTACAAAACAATTTAACTCCACCAAAACTGCCTCCAGAATACTAATGTCCTTATTCTGGCAGGCCTTCATTATTCTTAATTATGTCCTGGTGTAGCATTCAACGCCACTCTCTGAACACCACTTTCTGGCTCTAAGGCTCTCAAACATCTTTGGGTGTCTTCCCACTTCTCTTTCACCAGAACTATTCTGTCATCTCTGGCCATCTTCTAATCTGAATCGCACAAAGATACACACCGAGATCAACACTCTCCTTGATCTCGCTAAGCTTTGAATACATCATTACGTCTTAAAATTGGCACGTTCATTTATATATTTGTAAAAGTTCTTATCCTGGGCCAGAGAGATAGTTCCGGATCAGAGCCCGGCTGAGCTCACTCCCTGGCACCACACAGTCCTAAAGCAGTGCCACAAGTGACATCTGAGCATAGTCAGGAGCCCCTGAGCCCTGCTGGGTGTGTCCACTATCCTCCCAGTAATCCTCCAAGTTGTCCACTAACCCCCAAGCAGTTCTTACTCTAAGGACTCTGGTTTCAGTGAATGGGTCCTTATATCCAGTTTCTTTTCTGGGAGGCAGAGGCACTCCTAAGAGGTACTCAGGAGGTCCAGGGCACACCTGTGATGCCGGCTCAGTGCAGGGGCCTGAGGTTACAGTGTAGGCAATACCACTCTGGCCCTGTGTGTGTGGATTCTTAGGCCACCCCAGCGGTGCTGGCAGCTCTCCAGGGCTGGGTGATGCTCAGGGGACCACCTGAGTAGCAGCATGTTAGGCAAGTGTCCAAACTGCTGTATTTTCTCCCACCCCCTGATTTTTCCCCACAGGGTGAGGTTGGCGCCACATCTAGCAGTGTTTGGGGCTAACTCCTGTCTCTGCTCAGGAACCATATGTGGTATTTGGACTTGAACCTATGTTGGCTGTGTGCAAGCTAAGCACCTTAACCCGATACTGTCTTTCACCCCCCAAACCCGCCCCTAGCCCCACCCCAATATCTTGGACGAAAATGAATCATAGGAGTTTCACGTGAGTATGTTACTCTCAGACATTTTATAGAAATCATGTAAGTGAGTCCTTGAATAATTCTGATGTTTCCTTTATACATCACATCCCTTTTCACCCAACTTTGATATTAAGTTTTAGCTTTAAAAAAAAATGCTGTTTCCTTTCCATTTGTACTCCCAACATCAAAATCTGAGACTTTAAAAAGACTGAGAGAAATGTACCTGCTTCTCCCTAAAGATCCAGAGGACTCTGATTTGCCCAAGTTACCCCCCGCCACTAAGAACACAGATAATTCTTTAGTGCATAATTTTTAGCAAATCAATCCAGTAAGTCAGATTCCTTGTCCATGTGAATAGTTACATGAGTATCCAAGGACGCTCCCTACCGAGCCAACTGCCCTGACTACCCCCACTGAGAGGGGCTTGTGAAGGCACAGGATGCTGTGGACTGCAGCTGTCCCGAGACATTCAGCAGGAACCAAAGGGACAGCTCAGCGGGCACATGCTTCACCTGCTGAAGTAACATCCCTGGTACTACATGGTGCCCTGAGCACCGCTGGGAATGACCCACAAGGACCACTAGGTATGGCTTCATCTCTCTCCCTCTCCCCCTCTACCTCCCACCAACAAAAGAAAAGGGTCAAAACCTCTGACCTTTTGAGTTTCTGCCACCACTTCCAGTTTCCTGAGCAGAGTCAGGAATAGCACAGAACACGGCCAGGTTCTGAAGAAGGGGACAGGAGGAGGGAGAACATCTACTTTGAAACTCCCTTTGCTTATGTGAAAAGGTCTTGCTAGCTTCACGGAGCAGCCTCAGAACAGGGAGTAGTGTGCGGGGAGGGACAGTGAGTGTGGAGCTGGTCTCCAGTTGCCCAGGGTTCCAGCCACCAGGGGGACCTGAGAGGAAAGAGGGCATCTCAGTCATGTGGCCAGCTGAGCCCTGAGTGACTCCAACCAGCGAGCACCCGCCCGCAACCACACTGGGACTTGAGGGAAACTAGGGGAGCCCAGCCAACACAGGAAACCGGACAGTAATAGAAGCATTTTAAGCTTTAGGTGACTTGTTAGGCAGCAATAATCAGAACTATTATTATGAAGATTAAGTGAAATGATAGATGCAAAGCAGTTAAAATAACATCTGAGACATATTAAGTAAAATAGGTAATAACTGGTGGTGATTATGATGAATCCTGCCAACATTTATTGAAACTCCCACTCTTCATTACATCAGTTCATGTCTCAGAGCCTTAAACACTGCAATTACCTATTAGGTCTCCTCCCTCCTCCCTCCCTCCCTCCCTCCCTCCCTCCCTCCCTCCGTCTGTCTGTCTGTCTGTCTGTCTGTCTGTCTGTCTGTCTGTCTTTCTGTCTTTCTTTACTGCTGGAGTGGTTTGGGCGACCACATGTGTGTCTGAACCAGCAGCAGCCATGTACAGGAAAGCACATACTTATATTGGTGCTGGCCCCATAGCCATTTCTTAGTTTTCCCCTTTTTAATTCCATAGTCGCCTCCATTGCCAGGCTGATTTCTTCAAATTCAGCCTCAATTTGCTAGTCCAAAGCCCGTAACATCACCGGCCTCATCATGTCCCTATTTCATGTCCCTATTGTTCTTGTGGCTGTTGCAGCTTGTCTATCACATCCTATAGATGACCCCTGGCCTTGTTGCCAAGCTGTCAGTTGCTGGTGCTGAGTTCCAGAGGCTCATCCTTGTGGGGGAAGACAGCACCACTCCTCTGACCTACTCCTGAGTGCAGTGCCTAAAATGCCCTTCTATTACCCCGCTTGAAGCTGCACTTCCACAGTCAGACTGAAAACAGAGTTCATATCTCACAAATATTTCAACCCTTTCAAATCTCCGCTCTATGCTTACTTATGTAATATACAGCTATCAACATTTCCAAATGCCACTATATGCCATTTGGAGACTAGTTTGGCCTCCTAATATTGGGGACATAGGAATGGACAAAAGTTTTCCACCATTGAAACACTTTGGTATAGAGTGGGTAATCTTGTAAATATAGGACACATTATTTGGAAAGCCTCTCTCTGGTACTGGAGCATCAGGGAATGCCTCTGAGGGCAAAAGCAGAACCTAAAGAACAAAGAGTGAGAGCAGGCCACAGGAATGTCTTTGGGAGAAGGAGAGGCCTAGAGGTAGAGAACAAAAGCCAAGACCTGAAGGAGCAAATGCTTGGTGAGCTCCCACGACCCAGGCCTAAGTCAACTCACCGAGTCAGTGAGCTCAAATTGTATGTACTGTGGTACCAAGCCATAGGAGACAGACCATTGCCCACTTCTGGGGGCCAATAAAGTTTACATTATTCTTTGGAAAACTGAAAATTAATTTACTCTTTTCCTATATAAAAGCTTTATCATGAAATGGAGTTCTTGATCTTCCAATAACATGTTTCCCTACACACAGATACATACATACTAATGCTCTTACACATCTTATTAAAAAATGTCATCGTAAAAAACTTAGATCTTAGTATCAATTACTGGGTATGGGACCAGGTTCCCCTTATATTCATCTGAGACAGAATAAAAATCCAAAAGGAGATAAAGAGCCTGCCATGGAGGCAGGCTTGGGGAGGGGGGGAATGAATCGGGGACATTGGTGGTGGGAAATGGGCACTGGTGGAGGGATGGGTGCTGGAACACTGTATGGCCGAAACCCAAACATGAACATTTTTGTAATTGTTTATCTCATGGTGGTATAATAAAATATTATTAAAAGAATTCACTTACAGACTACATATTGCCAGGATGAGTTTGCACATACATGAAAATCACTGCCAGGAGTGAGCCCTGGGCCAGGATACAGAACAGTAGTTAAGATGCACACTCGCCTGGGTTAGAGTCACGGCACCAGCAGAGAAGAATAACAACCACCATCTAAATATTCTGTTTCTTCTGATACGGACAATTATCAGGAATGCAACAGCAACATGGACATTCATGCAGGAGTGCTGTATTGGAAAAAGATCTTTTCCAAAGCGGTAAATAACTCCTGGAAAGGTTTCAAATGTGGCAGAGTATAGCTCAGTAGTCACATTCATGAAAAATCTTAGTATGGACTAAAACCATGTCAAAAATAATTTGTTTGTGCTTCTATGTAAATATTACGTACAATAATCCTGAGTCCTTTGTGTACATGAGCTGCTGTTGGGACATGGAAATTGTGGGGGGGGACACAGTAGGCTGCTGCCCACAGGTCTAAGAGAACTTCCCTGGGCACCTCGATGTTCCCTTATAATCACGGTTCTAGTTGACTTTATATTTTTTAATTTTTATTTTGCTTTTGCTTTTTGGGTCAAACCCGGCGATGCTCAGGGGTTACTCCTGGCTCTGCACTCAGGAGTTACTCCTGCAGTGGTCGGGGACTATATGGGATGACGGGGATCGAACCCAGGTCGGCTGGGCGCAAGGCAAACACCCTACCGGCTGTGCTATTGCTCTGGCCCCGGTTCTAGTTGACTTTAATTGATTTGAATTTCTGCTTCTTCAATCAGAGCAGAGGAGCCATGGCAGAAAAAGGATAATCTTTCTCATTATATTTCCTAAAGTTAGTAATAAAGATGGTTGGCTGATACCCACAAAAACATCAGTTATTTCTGTATTACCTACAGGGAATAAGAGAGGCATGGGATTCTCAAACTCACTGACACTATCAAACAAAACTTCAAACAAATGATGACTGGCAAAGTAATAGGTCATCAAGAAAAATCTTATTATACGAACATAATTTTTTCTTCCCAAGATCCCCAGATACTTGCGCTTGAGCTAGTGCATCTGAGCCAGTGCTCACTTTTATTGAATAGCTACTATGTGTCTAAAAAATGATTCAACTGTAAGTTCTAATCTGCTCAATAAGGGAGATAATGATATTAAAAAAGTACCAGTAGTTTTAGTTTTATGAAAAATATTTCCTAATTTCTCTCATCCTCCCTTCCTTTCTCTTTTGCTAAAAATAATGGGGGAGGGGAATTAAGAACAAACAGTCAGGTACTGTGGCAAATTTATTTCATTTTTCCCATCCTAAGAGACCAAAAAACCCTATTTCCACTGACATAGTAATGGCATCCGATCAAGAACATCTAGACAACACAGAAAAAATATTCTAAAGGAATGAGACCTAATTCTAATAGTGAGGTTTGCCTTCTGACCATTCTAATTAATAAAGACATTGTGATAAGGTATATAATGTCAATTATTAAGCAGCTACTATGCACTATAAGATTTTTTCTGTTATGGGGCCGGAGCGATGGCCCAGCGTGTAGGGCGTTTGCTTTGCACACGGCCTGTCCATGCAGGCCCAGGTTCGATCCCCGGCATTCCATATGGTCCCCCGAGCACCGCCAGAAGTAATTCCTGAGTGCAGAGCCAGGAGTAACCCTTGAGCATTGCCGGGTGTGACACAAAAAAGAAAAAAAAGATGTCTCTGTTATTCTAGTCTTTGCTGGGTAATACATTTCATTCCCATTTTGTTTTCTTTTTTTAAATTGTATTTATTTATGTATTTGCTTTTTGGGTCAAATCTGGTGATGCACAGGGGTCACTCCTGGCTCTGCATTCAGGAATTACTCCCGGCAGTGCTCAGGGGACCATATGAGATTCCAACAATCAAACCAGGACTGGCCACATGCAAGGCAAAAGCCCTACCCACTGTGCTATTGCTCCGCCCTCATAACCCATTTTAATATGAAGACACCAAAACTCAGATGCAGTCAATAATTGGCCACATATGTGTAGGTGCTGAGACGTTAATCCAGGACTATTTTGGCCTTTGCTACTTAGAGGATAGAAACATTTAGGTAATAAGACCAATCACATGGTAAATGTTAGGAATTTCTAAGTGACCCATTCATATTTAATCCCTAAGTGACGGAATGAAAGAAACAGTGTAATGGTTGCTATAGACTGGAGCTCTGATCAGGATAGATTCTTCCACTGAGGGCAGTCCAAGAACCCATGGGAATATCTACTGACAGATGCTACCTGAACCCCTCCTGCAAGCCTGCCTTCTCAGGCGGAACTCATATTTCCTCCCTGGGAAGGCACTGAATGATGTAAGGATCAAAGAAACCGGAAAGCTGGTTGGTTTTCAGTGTTCTGTTTTCATCATTCCTAGTAATTCTCACTCTCCTGATACTATCACATTTTAAATTTCATGTTCCTCTGTCCTTAGCCAATACCTACTTAAGCAATCAACAATATTTCTGGATTACTTTGGGGGCCAGAGTGCTAATACAGCACCTAGGAGCTTGCCTTGTGAGCAGTGGAACTGGGTTTGATCCCTGGTGTTACCTATGGTTACCCGAGCGCCACCAGGAGCTATCCCTCAGCTCAGAGCCAGGAATAAGTCCTCAGTACTGTTGGGTGTGGTTCCAAGCCCCCCAAAAACTATTGCTGGATGATTTTCAACTTTTTAGGGTATGTAAAGTATATGCTGATGGAGTTTGGTTTTCTACGCTGGTATCACAGACTTTGCAAAAGAAGATATAAGACACATTTTGAAAAGGGAAAGAAAGTAAAACCAAAGTAAGAGGGGTGGGGGCTAAGACTAAGCCTGTCACTTTGAAGGACATGTTTCGACCACAGTGAACAAGTCAGTTAGAGCTGGTATGTGAACTCAGGCTGCTGTGCCAGAATACACTGTAGTAAGAAAGTATTTCAGCATGGATATACGTAGCTGAGAGTCTATTAATACCATAAATTCTAAGCTGTGCATGACTCCGCCTTAAAATATTTTACAAATATTGTTTTAAATAATTCCATTAGCAGTTTTCTCCAACTTAAAGGTTATTCCTGGCAATAACAATGTTTTTGTTAGGACCTACAATCTAAGAAAATATTTTTTGATATAATTAATTTGTATTTATACTTTCTACTCAGGATCAAAGTTCTGGGAGCTGCTGTTACTCAAGAAGCTAGTATGTAAAAAGATGAACTCTTATATTGAATATAGATCAGCTTAACAATGCAAATCTCATCACTAAGCATATCTTCAAGAATTGAGAGTAAACTTCAGATGTTAAGATATGGTATCTCTGAGTATCAGACACTGGTAGAACTTTACAAGAAAAAAACCAGTCAACCCCATGAAAAAATGGGGAGAAGAAATGAACAGAAACTTCCACAAAGAAGAAATTTGAATGGGCAAAAGGCATATGAAAATGCTCCATCATCACTAATCACCAGGGAGATGCAAATCAAAACAACAATGAGGTCTCATCTCACACCACAGAGACTGACACATATCCAAATCATGGGACATTGGAGAAGGGAAATGGGCACTGATTGAGGGATGGGTGCTGGAACATTGTATGACTGAAACCCAAATATGAACACTTTTGTAACTGCATATCTCATGGTGATATAATAAAAAAATTTGGTACCTGCTATTAAGGCAGCATGGGGGTGGCGGGAGGGGGGGTGGGGTACATTGGTGGTGGAAATGGGGGCACTGGTGGAGGGATGGGTGCTGGTATACTGTAATACCAATAACCAATTATGAACACCTTTGTAATTGTATGTTTCACGGTGGTATAATAAAAAAAATAAAAAAATAAAAAAGATATGGTATCTCTGGACGTACCAGTATCTTTAACATTCTCTTAATTCTCCTTGGTTTAAAATAACTGAAAAGGACCAGATGAACAGAATAGTTTGGGCACTTGTCTTGCATGATCTCCAGCAGTGCCCTTGGAGCATCACTGGAGTCCTAAAGGACTGCCAGAGGTGATCCCGGGATAGCTGGGTGTGCCCCCAAATCTACATGATCTAGAATAAACTTATACATATACAGTCCCAATGTACTTTTTAAACATAAATATGTGTGAATAAGATACTACTAGGCTATATCTTCAGCCCCTAACCTGTATTATAAATGAAAGACTTTAAAATCCATATAGCTGTATGTATATGCTATATCTACTGATAAGTATGGTCTAATATGCTTCTGCCAGTGCCTGGAACTGGAGAACCAGGTGGTGCCAGAGATTGAACCTAAGCCTCCTGGAAAGCAAGAACTCCATAGCCCTGATCTCTCCAGCCCCTCAATCTATTTTTACAATGTCCAAACTACATTTTTTCTGGTTTATGCTAACTGTTCAAAAGGACTTTAACTCAATTTTGACACTAAATCTGTTTGTGTTTACTGCCCTCTAGTGATAATGGGTGTGAATGTGACTTAAGGAACAGGTTAAATCTGAACAGCTCAAATCCTGAAGACGTTACACTCAGAAGACAGTAACAGCCACTTAGAACTCAGGGGCTTTACATGCCATGACAAGCCTGAGCTCTGGTCTCTTGAGAAATCTCCCTGACCCCAAGGATTCTGGCTTCACTGAAAAACAGTTACGGCAGAGAATGTGTGCAGAGACCTCACAGAAACTAAACCTCCATAAAAATAATCTTGAATGACTAGGGTCTTTCACTTTCGAAGAAAATTTACTTAAACTGTCCCAATTAAACAAGCTTTTCACACATGTGGTCTTGGGGTTACAGCTGCCGGTGCTGGAAGCCAGGCTCATGTCCCAAGTGACAGTACTTGGGGGCTTAAACTGTATGTGTGGGGGGATCGATCCCTAGGCCCCATATGCCAAAAGTATATATTGCAGTCCTTTGCATGCAAGCGATAGCTATTATAAATTACCATAAAATAGTTATAGTTCCACCATATTTTATGACATGTTTTGGAAAAACAAATGGAGAATATCTGTTTTCTGAAACAATAGTTTAAAATTTAGGGGCTGGAGCAATAGCCCAGCGGGTAGGGCATTTGCCTTGCACGCGGCCGGCCCATGCTGACCTGGGTTCGATCCCCGGCATCCCATATGGTCCTCCAAGCACAGCCAGGAGTAATTCCTGAGTGCGGAGCCAGGAGTAACCCCTGAGCATCGCTGGGTGTGGACCCAAAGAGCAAAAAAAAAAAAAAAAAAAAAAAAATCATGAAAGGTATAATTCAGGGCATACTTATTTTATTCCTTATTATACCACATATGTATATGTCAAATAAGTTTCTATCGTAAAATGAGGGTGATAATTCAAGGGGAAAATATTCCTTTCAACAAGCAGCACTTAAACGGATATCCTTTTACAAAAAGAGGAACTTCAACCTTGACTTTATAGTATATACTAACATCTATTCAAAATAGAACAGAGAATTAAAAGTAAACCCTTAAACTGTAGCACATCTAGAAGAAATAAAGGAAGTATTTGTGATCTTGGCTTAGACACACATTTCATGGAATACAGTGAGTATAAATCATAAATGAAAAATATGATGAATTTGATTTCATACAAATTCTTTGTGAAAGAAACTGTTATTCACAATGGACCTGGGAAGAAGCTAAGTGTAAAATACATATCTGATCAAAACCTCTATCAGAATCTATACCAAAATTCTTACAACTCAATAAGATCAACAAGATAAACGAAAGACAGGCAATATCTTTAGTCACTAGGAAATAAAAACACCAAATTGTGATGCCACTACATACATACTAGGATGGCTAAAGAAAACAGAGCAATACAAAATGCTGACCAGAACTTAGGGCAGATGGGACTTGTATACACTGCTGGTGGAAATACAAATAATGTAGCAACTTTGGAAATACTCTGACATTTCTTAAAATGTTAATAGGAACACCAACTGTACAATCTAGTAATCCTGCTCTGACTATTTACTTACAAGAAATAAAAACATATGTCCATCTAAAGAATGATATGTGAGTGTTTACATCTATCTACATCTGCTGAGACCTGGAAATAGCCCAGAGGTCCTTCAACTGGTGAATAAATAAACAAATTGCATTCAACACACGAAGATTTATACAATAAAATACTACAAAGCAATAAAAAGAAACAAGCAATATGCTATCAGTGGATAATCTAATAAGCACTAGAAAGAGTAAAAAGAAGTCATTAACATCCATAGAACAAACATCCTGAAGGCCAGAGAATGCTTGCCTTGCAGGCTTTGATTCTGGGCATCCCATATGGTCCCTTGAGGCCACTTTCTGTGCCCAAAAAGACAGTGAAACAAACAAAAAAGATCCCAGAAAGACAAAACAACAACAAGAAGCAAACAACAACAGAAACCCAATAGGGACAATCAGATTACTGGCAGCTAGCGGCAGGCAAGAGGGGGAGAGGGATGACCACAGAGCATCAAGAAAAAATGTATTGGCAATGGGAAATTACATATCCGAATTATGGGTAGTTATTTAGTGCTAAAACTTATGTACAATTTAACAAATGCAAATGATAAGGGCCAGAGCCATAGTACAGTGGGTAAGGCATTTGCCTTCTACGTGGCGGCCCAGGTTTGATCCCTGGCAACCTATACAGTCCGCACAGCAACATCAGAAGTAATTCTTGGGGCTGGAGCAATAGCCCAGCGGGTAGGGCATTTGTCTTGCGCGGCCGCCAGTGCCGGCCCGGGTTTGATCCATCCCAGCATCCCATATGGTCCCCGAGCACCGCCAGGAGTAATTCCTGAGTGCAGAGCCAGGAGAAACCCCTGAGCATTGCTGGGTGTGACCCAAAAAAAGAAAAAAAAAAATGAAGAAGAAGAAGTAATTCCTGAGTGCAAAGTCAGGAGTAGCCACTGAGCATCACTGATGTGAGCCAAAAGCCCCTTCCCATAAAACAAACAAAAACTCAACCAAATGCAAATAACAGCTTGAAAAGTGACCTTAAAAGGCAAGCTGAGGGGCCGGAGCGATAGCCCAGCGGGTAGGGCGTTTGCCTTGCATGCCAGCCCAGGCGGGCCGGGTTCGATCCCCCGGCATCCCATATGGTCCCCGAGCACCGCCAGGAGTAATTCCTGAGTGCAGAGCCAGGATTAACCCCTGAGCATCGCCGGGTGTGACCCAAAAACCAAAAAAAAAAAAAAAAAAAAAAAAAAAAGGCAAGCTGATATTATTCAATTATTTAACTCCAAATTTGCATAACTTTGCCTAAGGAGAAATAAAAAACCCGAAATCTCAAAAAATACTAACACAACATGTTTTCATAGATTCTACCATTATATTCCAGTCAAACTGGTCTATATTGAAAGTTTCTATCAGCATCAAATAAAACAATATACTATAAATTCGTAGGTATGCAAAGGCTCTAGACAATCCGATGATGCTGGGGTACTCTGTAATATTATTACTGTTTATGCCACTGTAAGAAAAAAAAATCCATAATCTGTTTATTATTGCTCTGCTTTCTTATTTTTTAAACAACTATCTTAACTTAGTTAATGATGATTGCAAGGCACCATTATTCACTCACTGAAGAGTCAAATCTTTAAGTTTATTATAGACCAAATCCTGTGCTAGGTACTGCATAGAGAATATTTCAGTGGTTCCAGCTAGCTTCAAAGAAAATGAAAATGTCCTAAGAGCTGCATTCTTTTTCAGTCTTGACTGCCCCTTTAGTAGACAGCTATTGTAATAGGTTTTGTCTAAGGCAGCAATTCCCAGAAAGTGTTACAAAGAACAGCAATTCCCAGTGATGACTTTCAAAGAAGACATTCAGTGTCAAATAAATTTTTGAAGTAGTGGTAAGCTTCTTGGAAACTGTGCACATCAGCATATTAATGGACTGGACCTGCCAAAAACTGTAATGCGTAATCTAGCCTTTCTTTGCTTAATCCAGCCTTTCTTAAACTCCATCTAGCTCTTGGTTCCCCTTACACTTACTAAGAAGCAGATCCTAAAACCTCAGATAAAAGACTTAATGTCCCCATGGTGAGATACAATTTTCACAAATTTGTTTTTTAAAGGAATAATTTTTTGATTGCCTACACCCAGGGCTCTGCCCCCGTGGGCCCTGGATGGTTGATAGTCTGACACAGAAAAAGACTGGACTCCCTGGGATGAATCCAGAGCCATGGCAGAGTCTGGCAAGCTACCCGTGGTTATTCAATATGCCAAAAACAGTAACAATAATGGACCTCATTCCCAGCGAATGGAGACGTTACTGATGACCACTCGAGCAAATTGATGAACAATGGGAAGACAAGTGATACAAGACAAGTGAATTTTTTGATTATTCTGTTAGCCATTTGATGGTATCAAACAATATAACTACAAACTACAAAACAAACAATAAAACTAAATTTTATTATATTATTATTTGCTTGTTGGGTCACTCCTGACAATGACTAGTCTTGGCTCTAACTCAGGAATTAGTCCCAGATAGTGCTCAGAGGATCATATGGGGATGCCAGAAATTGAGCCCAAGTCAGCCACATGCAAGGCAAATGCTCTACCCACTGTGCTACCCACTCTGGCCCCTATGAACTAAACTATTGTGGGCCTATGACAGGGGGATAGACTTGAGGGGGCTTGGAAAATGGAGATGGTGGAGGGAAGATCATAGTATGGTGAGACTGGTTTTGGAATTTTAAGTGTTTGGCACCTTTGACAAAAAATGAATGGATAATGAAAAGATTGTGCTCGGTGAGGTCAGACATTGAATAAAAACACCATATGATTGTATTCATTTGGGGAGACTATTAAAAAAAAACAAACACAGCAAAGGCAAAGATCAGAAGCACTGACAACAAAGGTGGTAGGAAAGGCAGATGAGGGCTGACTGGCTCAGTGATTGACCGTGACTGGACATTTGGTGCAGGGTGTGGTATGATACACGTAACTGTGGAGGTGGCAAACAACATACCTGAAACTTAAAAGTCTATAAGCTAGAATCACCCAAATTAAAAACAAATTAGGGTTTCATAGAAAAAAATCTCATTGGGGCTAGAGAGAAAGCACAGTGGGTAAGCTGCTTGCCTTGCCCATGGCCGCCCAAGTTCAATACCTGGTATTCATTTCCTCAGAGCCCACCAGAACTGATTCTGATTGCACAGCCTAGAGTAACTCCATGAGCATTGCTGGCTGTGATCCAAAGACAAGTAAAAACTGTTTAGTTTTTGTTTCTGAGCTATACCCTCAGGAGGTCAGGAGTCACTATTGGGGGAGCTCAGAGGACCAGGTGGTGCTAGGGACTAAAACCCAGGTGTCCCACATGTTACAAAGCCCTCTGAGCTACCTCACCAGCCCCTTTCATCAAAATTTTTTACTATAGAGCTGAAACTGCTGTAGGCAGGCAGACAGGGGGTCCCCACATGGCAATGAATTCTTGCCCTAAGGTCATCCAAAGTCACCTTTTGGAACCAGGAACCAAGACTTGATAAGACCCATTAACCAACAACAAACCCTGAGGGAGCTGGATCAACCTTTCTCTGGCCAGCCCTTAATCCTGCTACATTCCAAGACAGAAGATCCAGCAGGAGCAGAGGTCAAGAAAGGAGATTTTCAAAGAAGACCACTCCCAAAATCTACCCCTTGGCAATGGCCCTAGAAACCCAGGTTGAAGCCCCCATATGGGAACAGTGTGGGAAGAAATCTATAAAAGCCTTCCTGACCAAAGGACGGCACACACATGCTGCCTAGGTGCACATGCTGCCTGAACCCACATGGCCAAGCACATGTGTTGCCCGAGCACGTGAGTCGCCCGCATCTCCCCTCTTGAGATGTGTACTCTCTCTCTTACTTTCCCTCCTCCTTCCCTTTCTCAAGACCTCCTTAATAAAACCTGTTTTACTTCACTGCTCATCGACTCCTGAAAATTCTTTTTCTGCGAGGAAAACAAGAACCCTGAGGAAACCCTGGGTAAGGCCTAGGACTGACTTTCCTTTCCTGCAAAGAGCAATTCCTCGCTCCAGCCTGAGTCGGTGGCTCCCCGAGAAATCTTGGGTGGTGGGGATCAACTCCCATGCCTAGAGATCAAGCAGACATCAGGTGTGGCTTGACGGCCACCTCGTGGGGTTGGAGGGGGGCTCAGGCCCACGCCGTGCAGGGGCTCATCGCAGACTTTATCAGTCCTAAGCCTGCCCAGTGGATCCTGGGTGGCTGGGGAGAAAGCGACCATCTCTGTCCCCTTCCTGCCTCACATAAGCTACCGGTGAGGCCCACCTGCATCAAAACTCTTGGTGGTGCTCGGGGAACCATATGGGATGCCTGGGATCGAACCCAGGTCAGCTGCGTGCAAGGCAAGTGCCCCACCCGCTGTGCTACCGCTCTGGCCCCATGTTGATACATATGCTTCCAGAATATAAAAATGTTTATTTCTGGGAATAAAAATGGGAAAACCAAATATCACAGAACACAAACAACAAAAACTTGCAAGTTATAGGAGGAATCAATTTCATAGCAGGTGAAATGGAATCATCAAACTCACAATATGTTAATTCTGTGAAATAAACTAATGCTGGAAAGTATCTCTGAAGACATAGAGTACAATGTTCTATCCAGATAAAAGACCTACAATTCTTCATAGAAAGAGTTCTATCACTTCTAAACCTTTTTATAAAAGGTCCCCACTTTTAAACCCTTTTTAAAAATCCCTTAAATCCGAGGGGCAGGAGCTGAGAGTACAGAAGAGAGGGCAATGGCCTTGCATGTGGCCAACAGGGATGACCGGGCTCAATACCTGGCACCCACATGGTCCCTGAGCCTGCCAGGAATAATTTCTGAACATAGAGTCAGGAGTAAGCACAAGCACTGACAAGTGTGGCCCGAGTTAAACAAATTCTTTAAGGTTGATTTGACTCTGGGGCTCCCAAATAAAACAAATCCCTTAAGGTTGATTCAGCTGCTATTTTCCTTAAAATAAAGCATAAGGGTTCTGTGGGAATTGAAGGCCAGTGCAAACAGTTTAGTTTGGCATTAAGATAATCTGCAGGGTCAGTGATACAGTATAGCCAGTAGAGTGATTGCTTTGCAGGGGCCAACCCAAGTTCAATCCCTGTCATCATATGTGGTCCCTCCAGTCCCTCCCCCAGTAACTCCTGAGTATTATCAGGTGAAACCCCAAACACACATCACCGCCCCAAAGATAACCTGTAGTGTAGCCTCAAACATTTTTCACACTTGTCTCTCTTCCTATAATCACACATACTCATTCATATACCCATTACCAACTACTTTGACAAACACACAACAAAGCTCAATTCACAAGAATGTCCCAACTACCTCAACTCTTTCAGTTCTAGAATGCCAGCTCTACCCTCATTAGCAACCTATATGAATCTTCAACAACTAAAATACAATGTCTATAACCTTTATCTGTTACTTTTCTTTCTTCTCTTTTTTTTTTTTTTTTCTTTTTCTGGGTCAAACCCGGCAATGCTCAGGGGTTTCTCCTGGCTCTGCACTCAGGAATTACTCCTGGCGGTGCTCGGGGGACCATATGAGATGCCAGGGATCGAACCCAGGCCGGAATGGGCCGGCTGCGTGCAAGGCAAACACCCTACCTGCTAGACTATTGCTCTGGCCCCTACTTTTCATTGTTATCTTTCAGGTGATTGTACTTGAATTCAAAACACCATGAATTATTTGATCACTCATTGATCTGCAGGCTTATTTATATAGTTAGCTATATTTTCAATAACTGTATGTAAATGTTTCTATATAAATACAAATACACATATATAAAACTTTGTCTATCAGATATTTGGAGGAGGTATATGGCCTATAGTAACCAGGTGAAAACAAAAACCTCTTAGTTAATAAATGCCTAAATCCTACATTGGGTTTATCTGAAGTCAAAAGGCACTCCCCAACACTCACACACCAGAAACCTTTATTTCCCAAATGAAAATGGTGCCTAAATGAGAAACTGTCTATCAAATACAAAATACTCAAAAAACTAAGAGTTTCGAACAAGAATTGCTCTCAATAGAGACCCAACCTAGGGTCTTCAATTGTATCACTTCATTTGTCTTCCCATTGTTCATGGATTAGCTCAAGTGGGCATACGCCCTGTCACATGCTAGTGTAGCCCAAGGGCATCTGCTCGCTCCAGGAACATGAAGAGCCTCAAACCATTCCTTCAGGTCATGGGAATGAAGTCTATAATTGCTACTGGCTTTTGGCATATCAAATATGACACAGGTAGCTTCTCTGCCGTGTAGGTGGTATACTCTCATCTCGTGCATTTACTGATGAACTGCAACAGGAAGAACACAGCCTTCTCTAGAAGGGAGGGATGTGTGGGCTATCTCACCCTGAACATGCCCGATCTCATCTAGGGTCTTATGTCTAGCAACAAAAAATTTTTATTTACCACTAAAAAATACCTTGACCAAAGACACCAAAGATTTTTGTTCTAGGTCACTTTAACTCTCATGTGCCTTATTACTTCATCTGAAATTGAACAGGTTGATCTTACAAATTTCACACTTCTGGACACTTTCAGAACTGAAAAAGAAAAACAACTTTTATTAAGCACATTAAGACTTCTCTGCAGAGTGGTTGACAGCAAGTGGAAAATGGAAAGGGATCAATCACCTTCTTTGTGATTCATTTTTAACATTTACAACTACACTGCAGAGGAATTTCTTCTCTGGCCAAGCTAGTGTCAGACCCATGACTAAGACCTCAGCATGGGCTTAAGGTCAAGGTCATTCCATCCACTCTTCTGTTTCTCAGCGGGGTTAATGTTTTAAGTCTGTGCAATGATTACAGGGTTTATTTTTGGTTCTTGTTTCTACTTTCCCCCAAGAAGAGATACCTAGTAACCTCATAGTGACTGCTATTTGATACCTTTGTTAATCATAATCTCAATTATACAGCCCGGATCATCGACACCCACCCTGCAGTATCTCAATTATAGCAGAAAACCAGGGGTTTGGGAAGTAAGTGAAGGGGCCTTAGAGGTCATCCAGGGTGAGGAGAAAAAGTACATTTAATGTACCAGTTTCCAAATAGTGAAAGGAAGAGTCACACCAGACTTTCACCATAGTAATAAAAGTTTCTTTCATGGCTGCCTCCAAATAGATTCTTTCAAAGTTACCCTAATTGAGTAGTCAGTGAGAGTGGAAGTAAAAATATGCTATCATAGAGTGCTAGGTAACGAGGCTAAAACTCGAGTAAACAAACTCGGTAGGCCACCACATACGCAAGAGAGAGAGGCCCATAAATCACCAGGGCTGGGTATCAGGATTTCAAAGGCAGTCTGTGAACCCTTTCGCCCAGGCCTGTTGATTCAAGCTCCACTTGCATTAGGTTACCTATACTGCAGCATATAAAGTTCACCTTTTAAGTTTAAAAATAGTTCCAATTCCCATCCCTACCAAAGATAGGTCATAATACCTACTACATGTGTACACCACACCAGACATTTTTATACATTCATTGAATTCTCACAAATCTTTTAGTGAGAAGGTTCTCTAGTTGTTAGTCTTGATTTACACAGAAAACAGGGGTTCTGAGAGATTGGAGCAATGCAATGATTCAAGGTCACACCATTGCAGCGAGGGTGGACTTATATCCAGGAGATTTGTGGGGTTCACTGAAATATAGAAAGTTATAATGCACACTCAACCAAGTTAGAGGTTAGGGTTTGTCTATGGCTTTAGGGTTTGTCTAGGGTTTAGCTATGCTCTTTGGTTCTGCTTTACTCTGTTGGCATCTAACAATGTCTATCTATCCAATAAACTATAGTGTATTAGCCTACACTTATTTTGACACAATCTCTCTTCGTCCCAGTCTAGCTTGTACCTTGCAGTCTCGTGTCCTCAATTCCAAGTGAAAGATTGTTTCTTAGGGGATAGCGGGGTTGTTGGACCTGACAACCCACCCATGCTCCTTCTGGACTATGACTCAAGGTGCTAGAAAAAGCCAGAGCCTCCAGAAACACACCTCGCCTCTAAACCTCCTCTCTCGGCTAAGGCCTTGCCACATTCCCTGCCTTGGGCTGACCAAGATCTTCTTTGCTCTGTGTGTGTGTGTGTGTGTGTGTGTGTGTGTGTTTTACACCTCGAGACACTCACTCAGGGGTTACTACTGGCTCTGTGGCTCAAGCTGGGCTGGCCAAGGCAAGGTAAGCAAATGCCTGACCTGCTACAGATCTCTCTGGCCCCTCTTTTTAAGTTTCTTTAAGGCTGTCCCAAAGTTCCAATCAGATGTTACCATAAGACATCTCAAGTGGAAAGAACAAAACTGCCAGTTCACCCCCAGCCAAGACCAGCCCAGATATTCTGGTCTCTCACACTCATTTCCCTCATCTTACTAGCCCTGAACTCCCTCTCCTGCTAGCTTTCCTTCAACCTTCATTCCCTACTAATTCTGTAAATGGATCATTCTTTTTACTTGCCCTTACACTTCCTCCAAACTTCATTCCTTATTCTATCCAGGAACCTTTTATTCATTTTAAGTCCCCAAACCTCCTCGAAGACCATTTTAAAAATTCAAATACCATGTACAACTTCCAGGAGGGTATGGTCCTCCATGCGATCTGTGGCTGACTTTTCTGCAATTCATCCAAATTTATCCCTTCCAACCCTTTTTTTTTTTTTTTTTTTTGCTTTTTGGGTCACACCTGGCGACGCTCAGGGGTTATTCCTGGCTCTGCACACAGGAATAACTCCTGGCGGTGCTCGGGGGGACCATATGGGATGCCGGGGATCGAACCCGGGCCGGCACAGGCCAGCCGCGTGCAAGGCAAACACCCTACCCGCTGGGCTATCGCCCGGCCCCCTTCCAACCCTTCTGCTGGAAACTGGCATCAGTTGAGAAGCTCAGATTTACTTTATTCATTTTATCTTCTCATCCTGCCATATTCATCACCTCCAGTTTTCACCTGCACCCTGTTAACTACCCCACCTGGTAGGCTGACCCTCACTCTCATACTGTTTGTCTATCATACTCTTACTAGGAGCTTAGGAACTGGCTCTACTTTGACTGAAGAAATACACCTCGTCACACCCAGCACTGCTCATGGATGAACCTCTGGTGAGGGGGAGGAGAGACCTTGGGGACAGGAATGGAAACCAGTCGACTGCACGCAGGGCTCAAGCACCTAAACACTGCACTATGACTCTGGCCCTGGCCCTTATGCTCCCATCCTGATGCTGAGACTAAAGAAAGCAAAAGAAGAATGTTAGGGTTCCTCAGGGGATTGCTGAAATGGTTTTTCTAGCTTGGAATCTAGTGCTCACTACCAGAGAAAAAAGAAAATTCTTAGTTGCTGCTTCGAACACATCTTGAAAACACTATTTTTTTAATCTCCCCAGACAATGCACTCATAAAAATAATTGCCTTTACATCTATTAAGGCACAAGTTTAACTGAGCCTTGGTGCTTCATTATTTAAAATGAGAAAAACTCTTAGCAAATAACGTTTGTGAGTAAGGTGGAAGTTGAAGGCCTGAAGTGTGTGAGAACCTCAGGAGCATGCCCTTTGTTTCTCTGGCTGGCTCTCTCCTGGCTTTGTCCTGTCAGGGCTCTGGGAGCAAACCCAGTTTGGCCATGTGAAGGCAAGAACCACACCCATAGTACTATCCCTATGCCCGTACTTTTTATAATTAAAATAAAAACATTTTAACAAGAATTCCTACAAGAATGGAATAGGTTCTTTCTCCCTACAGGGTTTGAACTAGAATGATCAGTTAGAATTAAAGGAGAATAACAAAGGAAGACACTTTGATTCATCTTCTCAAAAAATATTTTAAGTGCCAATATCTTTATTCTTATTGAGGTCTAAAACAAAAAACTAAGCGGCGAGATATGTCAACACCAATAAGAGAAGGCGGCTCTAAGTCAGCCAGGCATTTTCTGTAATGAGGACAGATATCCACATGCACGTGTAAGTCCCTCAGTGGCAGCTTCATCTTTGCCTGGTTGCCATGGACACATCCCTGTCAGGCTTGTGCCTTTACTCTGCACACCCGTTTTTGACAGGCTGAGGTGTTTTCTACTAGGATGCCTGTATCTACGCAGCACACGGCTTGCCAGTAATAAGAGCCAGAGGCTGCTGCTAGAGGGACCCCAGAGTGGCAGGCCAGGGGATGGAACCTGGGCGCAGACAGAATACTCACTAACAGGCAAAAGCCACCACACACTTCTTTCCTTTCCAGCAGAAAAAGGATTCGGATGTGACCTGTTCAGCTGTAAAACCCCTACAATTAGAAAGTGCCACTCTGACCGAGGCAGAGGACTGAGAACAGTTTAAGGGCAGGTCGTCAGCAGACCCAGAGAGTTTTCACTCATGTATGTTTTCAATTAAGTGAGGCTAATCAGAGTATAGGCTATGCTAACATTTGTGAGAGATGAGTCCTTACAGGCAGAATCGAGATTCTTAAGTGGGAAATGTCATTTCTGTCAATGAAAGAAAAACACCAATTTTTTGCAAGGGACCAGATATACAGTTTAAGTTTGACCAATACAAGTACGAAATTGCCTGTACATGGGACTGGATAGTACAGCAGCTAAGACGCTTGCCTTGCACACTGCTACCCTGGGTTCAATTCACTGCTCTCTATATGGTCTCCTGTGCTCAGCAGGAGAGATTCTTGAGGGCAGAGCCCAGAATAAGCCTGAGCACTGATGAGTGTGGCCCCAAAACAAACAAAAATTGCTTTTTACATTAAACAACACAGGGCAGGCACAGCAGGTAAGGTGCAGAGCCAGGTCTAAGTCCAATCACTGCAGGGTGTGGCCAAAGGAAAGAAGGAAAGGACAGACTGACAGACTTTACCCAACATTATGCATAAGGTAAAGATGTAAGCTATATGGACATTTACTGGGTTAAGAATGGGACTGACACAATACTTCATTAATGCGCCAAGAGACTGGGTAGGAAATTCACTAAATGAACGTACAGTTATCAAATAGTTAAATAGCCTTGTCCCTTACATTCACTAGTAAGGAATCCTAGAGTGTTAAAACAGAAGCATGTAATTTTATTTTTTGTTTTGCTTTCTGGATCACACCCGGCAATGCTCAGGGTTTCTCCTGGCTCTGCACTCAGGAATTACTCCTGGCGGTGCTCGGGGACCATATGGGAGGCCGAGGATCAAACCCGGGCTGGCATGGGCCAGCCTCGTGCAAGGCAAACGCCCTACCTGCTGGGCTATTGCTCTGGCCCAAAACAGAAGCATGTTAAGCTGCATTTAATTCCCTTTCAGGGATCACCCAAATGTCACCAAATAATTCACCAATATTAATTGCTCACACAGTCAAGGAGGCCATGGCCAATGTTATGGTAGTTAAAAAAATGAGTAAGACAATGAGGTAATAGACGAAGTGGTAACAATGACACAAGGTAATGAACAGTACACTAAGAGTTAAGTAAGCTCTGCAAAATAACATCGATGAGAGATCAGAGCGCTCTGATAAGGCCTTACACCAATTCAGGCTGCCAGATTGGTGCTAAGACAGGAAGTGCAGTACAGGGAGGAAACATTCCAGTCAGGTTGTCGAGGATGATTTCCATCTGTTTGGTAAAATTTTTTGCTTTAGGAATTTTAAAGATACATAGAAATAATGCTAATATATCCCCCTATTCTTACAGGGATCAGGGAAAACAGTACAGGGTTTTGAGACCAGAGTGTGATCCCTGTCACCTTAAGACTCGGGAGAATCTCATGGTGTAGCCCGGGTCCCTAAGCATGCACCATGGGGGAGCTCTGGTGGTCCCCAGAGGGCGGCCCCCTACCAAAAATATTCATACAGTCGTATGACACACTCATAAGTTTTTGAAAGACAGCTTCATTAATATTTATTTTTCAACAAATGTTGTCAGGTTTTCTAAGGCTTCTCCTGGCTATGACAGTTTTTCAGATTTCCCCTTCTTTTGATGACCTTGATAATTTTATGGATTTTTTTTTCTTTCCCTCAACTGAAAGCTACTTAGATTTCTCTCATGATGAGAGAGAATTAGTTCTATGGTTTTGGTAAGAAGATTACAGCTAGAAAGAACCCTTTCATCTGATTATATCAGGAGTATTACAAGAAGGACTTTATCACTGCACATGCTAATATCTATTTTTTTTTGCTTTTTGCTTTTTGGGTCACACCTGGTAATGCTCAGGGGTTACTCCTGGCTCTGCACTCAGGAATTACTCCTGGCTGTGCTTGGGGACCATATGGGATGCAGGGAATCGAACAGGGGCCAGCCACATGCAAGGCAAACGCCCTAACCGCTGTGCTATTGCTCCAGCCCGGCTAATGTCTAATCAGTTGGCTGGGGTAGTGCACATCAGATTTCTTCACTGCCAAGGCACTCTACCCTCTTCCATGATGTAACTTTGGGAAGGAAGTTGATCTGCAGAGCCTGCCTTTAAGAAGTGGACCATTATGCAAAACAGCTCCACGTGAAACAAATACTTCTGCAGTAGATTCATGTATCTCTCTCATTCGGCGATTTTTGTTATAAATCACATCATTATAAGCTCACATTAATTTTACATTGAGTTATAATTCAGTACTATCTGATTTTCTTGATGACAGTTCTAGCCTTGATACCTGGAATCATTCATATTCTACTTGCTTCTGCATTCTACTATAATGTTTCTACTAATGTGGGCTTTATTTGAGCACTTCCTTACTTTCAAGCAATGTTCTCCAGCCACATTTTCTGCCCAGTGATAGAATCAGTTTTTCTCTCCTGGCTTCTTTACTAGTAAATGGTATTAGAAACACCAAGGTGAGAGCACTAGGTATGGGATGTCATTGCTTTAGATCTTCTCAACTGACACAGCAGGGATTATTTTTTGGAGGGTGCATATACTAGATGTTTTAAGGTATGAAGAAGTGCAAGGGAGGAGGCCAAGTACTTAACATATATTTTGGTGGGGAGGTGGGGGGGGGGGGGTTGCATCCAAGTAGGATGAGCTCAGGGGTCTTCACCTGTTCTGTGCTGGAGTTGCTCCTGTTGGTGCTATGGGGCGACTGGTGCCAGGGATCAAATTGGCAACTCAAGGCAAGCACCCTCGTACTATGCTGTCCTGTCTCTTAGGCATTTAATATGCTTTTCTTAACGTTAAATTTTATACAAGATCCTGTCTGAGTTACCTTTGTGTCTTTTAGAGAAATAACAGGGACACATTCATGATGAAAGAACTGGCTAGACTATTCTCAATACTTTATATATTTCTACTAAAAAAAGCTCAGAGAAATCGAGATACCGCTAAAACCGCAGGCCATTTTGAAGCTGTATTATAAATTACACAGAGAAATAGAGTAAACTTGAAAAGTCAATGAAGAAAAGAGTGAATAAAATATTCATCATTAGGACACCTTTTAAAAGCTCACTGAAAGTGTAGAGCTCAGGATGAAAAACAAACATGTACTCTAACCTTCATCCTCAAGGTAAAAAAATAGACCGAAAAAGACTTTACAGGTAGACAGCAAGGAATTGCGATTACCAGGCACAGCCCGTGCTCCTGATTGTAATTAAGCTCATTGGCTTAAGCAGCAACTATTTATGGTGAGGAGCACTGGAGGCAGCTCCCATTTACACGCAGTGAGAGGCAGAGACCCCAGCCCAGACAGCCTGGCTACCAAGAGTCCTCTAAAAACACAGACCCTTTTGGCTGAGAAATTCATATTTAAGCAATGGGATTTCCACTGTCGACATTAGGTATTTTCTCCTCTAATGGGGAGAGCCCATTAGTGGCAGGAAAGGAAAACCATAGATTTTCAAAACAAATATAACTTCCTAACCAAAAATGACTAGTTCTTGCCACCAGTGTGGACTAGTTTATCCAAAGTATTCACAGTGACCATGAATAGTAATCAAAATGATTTAAAAATGGATGAACATTTCCTTATTTTGTTGCTAAATAATTTGAATGCACATTAGGAAAAATATCAGCAGAAAGTCAGGACTTCAAGACTATCTGAGGCTAGAGCCACAGTAAGTGGCAGGGCACTTGTTTTGCACATGGCTCACCAGGATGAGATCCCTGGCATCTAATATGGTCCCCTGACGCCACCAGGGGGCCCCCCCGGGTGATCCCTGAGCACAGAGCCAAGAGCACAAGCCAGGCGTGGCTCCAAACCAATTAAAATAATAATAAAAAAAAATGATGCACTCAGGTAGGTGTTTACATTTGAAAAATAGGGGATTTAAATGAAAAAAAAATGGTTTAGCGCATATATGAATACACATAGTGAAAAATGTCTGAGCAACATTAATTTATTACCACTTACTACATACATACCATTACTTACACTTAATACCACTTACTACAGAGTCGAAAGGTCAAGTTTTTTTAAAAGAAATAGTATGTTTTTACATTGCTTATTAAGTCATATATGACACAAGGTTTTTAAAATCTTTCAGTGTTTTAAATATAAAATTACATGTCATTTATTAAGCACCTAGTATGTGCTTACTGATCTAAGCTTCCTATACATTATATCCAACATTGAGTCATTTGCCAATTTATTTTCTTCTTTTTATTAGCCTCTAAACTAGTCCACACTGGTGGCAATATCAGATTCTCTATATTTAGGATCAACTTAAAAATCATGATTTAACAGCTTTTCATATTGCCATGTATATGTGTCTCAAGGCAAAACTATTATCTGTGTGTTATCACAGAAATCTCAAATAGAATTAAGCCTTATCTCTTGGCTATTTGGAAAGAATGGTTCAGTTAATCAGTTTAAAACATTGGGAAAACAGGCCCGGCTGGAGTGATAGCACAGCAGGTAGGGTGTTTGCTTTGCATGCAGCTGACCCGGGTTCCATCCCGGTATCCCACATGGTCCCCTGAGCACCGCCAGGAGTAATTCCTGAGCGAAGAGCCAGGAGTAACCCCTGAGCATAGCCGGGTGTGACCCAAAAAAAAAAAAAAAATGGGAAAAATACTAATCTATTGTTAGTTGTTAAATTAGAAAGTAAAGAACTAGTTCATAATGCCATCAGGCAAAAGTTATTACTCGTCTATAAATTAAATTGGAATGTTATTAACTGGAAGCAGATTCTTTAGTAATACTGCTTTACTGAATAAAACAAATAGGGCCTGAAGATAGTTCAACGGGTTGGGCACATGTTGCTCTCCTAAACACTGCCAGGGTGTTTAGGAGAGCAACATGCAGATCACATGCAGATCCCAAAGCAGATCTAGTTGTAATCCCCAAGAACCGCCAAGTGTGGTCCCAAAACAAAGAATTACAAAATGAAAAGTCTTTGCTAACTGAACAATAAGGATATTTAAGTTTTCAATAACTAAATACCTATACAGGAGCTGAGCTGAGTATAACCTTGACATTAAGATTTGTTTTCATTCTCAGTAGTTAATTAATTTTTTATTTATTATATTAAGGGCTTTCCTAGTTAATGAAACAAAAAATTCTGTTAAAAGTATTTTCTATGATTACTTAAAAGTAAAGGAAGTATCCATTTTATAACAGCTATCATAAAACCAGGTCTCACAATTCTTTGTATTAACTTTAAGGTACTATATGTGGTGCCATGCATAAATCTTTGTCAAATCAACTTTTTATTAGAAAGGCAGAAAATTGAAAGCATCATTACGTTGAGTTTCTGTAGTAATAGAAGACACATTTCCTTCCTTCCTTCCTTCCTTCCTTCCTTCCTTCCTTCCTTCCTTCCTTCCTTCCTTCCTTCCTTCCTTCCTTCCTTCCTTCCTTCCTTCCTTCCTTCCTTCCTTCCTTCCTTCCTTCCTTCCTTCCTTCCTTCCTTCCTTCCTTCCTTCCTTCCTTCCTCCTTCCTTCCTTCCTTCCTTCCTTCCTTCCTTCCTTCCTTCCTTCCTTCCTTCCTTCCTTCCTTCCTTCCTTCCTTCCTTCCTTCCTTCCTTCCTTCCTCCTTCCTTCCTTCCTTCCTTCCTCTTCCTTTTCCTTCCTTCCTTCCTTCCTTCCTTCCTTCCTTCCTTCCTTCCTTCCTTCCTTTCCATGGCCCAGCTGCATGCAAGGCAACGCCCTACCCACTGGGCCATGGCTCCAGCCCCAGAAGACACATTTCTTAAGAACTTTTTCTTGGTGGGATCTTTGTTTCCAGTTTAGACTTGAAAAAAAAAAAAACCGCACATCACTGATCTCTTTTGGGGGGAGAAGTGAGGGCACACCCTGAGATACTCAGGACTTCTGCGACATATGGGCCAGGGATTCCGGTCATCAGAGAATTAATTAAGAAATAATCAATATGCTAGATGATGATTCTCTTATGACTAGGTCAGTTATCAGTATAGTTTTAGTATTTTAATGTAGAATATGGTCATGATATTTGCTCTCCCTGAAATTAAAAAATGTTTTTCTCAACCAACTTGTTTCCTGAAGAAAGTTAACATTTCTGTTCCAAGCTATTTTGTATTTTCAAAATCCTTAAATATCTTAACATATCTTAACACTTTTTACCACTTTTCGTGAACCGTACGTACTCATCCACACACTCCTTCCCAGAAAAAGTTTCTGCAGGCCCAGAAGGCGGTCCATGTTATGTATGCACTGACTGTTAGAGAGCAGCAGGGGGAGCTCGCAGTAAGAACACCCAGAAACAGCAATTACAAAAATATAGGTACATATTTGATACCAATAAAGGTCATAACATACATCAAGTTGTCAGTGAAATATAACTGTGGTAAGCTAGAACAGAAAATGAACAGTGGCTAAATTGGAGGTACTAGCAACTAGAACTGAGATTAAATAGAGGCAAAGGATACACACAACCCTTGTTTGTAACATATCTGAGGAAAAAGAAAAGATAAAAATGAAAGAAATAAAGAACCCTGAGGAGGCTGGGAAGGGGGACCGACGTTTGTGAATGGGCTTGGCGGATGTGCTGCACCTGTATGACCAAACAAATATGAACTTTTTAATTGTATATCTTGTAATTGTAAAAATAAAAAAAAAAAATAAAAAAAAGAAAAAAAAAAAAAAAAGGTCAACTGAAGGAAAAAAAAAAAGAAAAGCAACTTACAGGCAACGCGAACATTATAGGGATGCTTGTGGGGAAAAAAAAACAGAAAGAATAAATTCCACAAAAAAATCATGACCAAACTTGCAGAGCCGGCCTGTATACGTCAGGACTGACGAAAGAAAAGCTGTCAGTCTCTTAGAAGAATGTGGGCACCTTAAATTCAAGACTGACTTTAGTTTGTTGGTTTCCAGCTAGGCTGTCTTAGAAATGCCCCCAAATTAGAGAAGAGAAACAAAATAACATTTAAAATGTGGGGTTGGAGAGACAGTCCAGCGGGTAGGGCCCTTGCCTTGCACCTGGCCAGCCCATGCTGGCCAGGGTTCGATCCCAGGCATCCCATATGGTCCCCGAGCACTGCCAGGAGTAATTCCTGAGTGCATGAGCCGGGAGTAACCCTTGAGCATTGCCGGGTGTGACCCAAAAATCAAAAATAAATAAATAAATAAATAAACGAATGAATTAATGAATGAATGAGTGAGTGAATAAACAAACAAACAAACAAATAAATAAAGTAAAATGTGAAGTATGGGTTACAGTCATAGCATGGCGGGTAGGGCGTTTGCCTTGCATGTGGCCAACAAGGGTTTGATCCCATATGGTCCCCCCAACACCGCCAGGAGTAATTCTTGAGCAAGGAGCCAGGAGTAACCCCTGAGCGTCACTGGGTGTGACCCAAAAAAAAGCAAAAATAAATAAATAAATAAATAATAAATAAAATGTGGAGTATATGTGAACATCGGAGCATAATCCCCCAACGGTCCCGTTCTCTCCTTCAAACATAACTGCAGTTAAACTGCAGACCTGGCACTTGCTCTGGAACTGCACTGTTGAGTCAAGAGAAGGCGAAGCTCCAGGCTCCCAGAGCGTGAGTCCTGAAACGCTGCGACTGGGGCTCCTGGCTGCTCCAGTCTCCTCCTCTACTGACTTTCCATGAGACAAAGATATCCCACAGCATGGTAAAACTACTCTACCATTATAAAAGTGTGGGAAACCTTAGTTTTCTAAAATCTGTTCAAAGGGACAGAACCAATCAAACCCTCCCTACATACTCACACTATACTAAACATTTCCTAACAACACATGCTGTTTTCAGTTTTAGATTAAAACAGATAAAAAACAACTATTTCACCATTTTTCTTCATTTTATAATTGTAAATTTAAAAAAAGAGCAAATTTCTAAGAACTATAGTATAAATATAATTTTAGCATTTTAAAAGCACTTAGCCTGTAAGACTTAAAAAAAACCCACAAAACTTAGTGTCAGGTATAATTTACAATTGAACAGTTAAGAAAAGAATAATTTATTTTGGTCAGGTGACCACTGACTAAATTTTGACTTAAATCCCAAATACTAGTAACAAGTACTCTACTACTGACCAACACTGTTTACTGGATACTTAAATTCATTCTTTCCAACTCCTATTTTGACATTTTGTGTCTGTCTTAGGCTAATGAAACCAAGAAGCTACTACTAATCAAAGTAGTATCAAAATCAGGATTCAACCTCTAGTCTCTGGCTACAAAGATTTAAGACCTTAACAAAATCTCCTTCAACTGTAGCAGTGAGGTTCTGAAAGAAATTTATACAAATCTCTTTCAGATTAATGTGCTTATAAGGGTAAGTGCTGTAGATTTATGCACTCAAATTAAATGCCATCTGGTGCTTCTTACCCCACTTGGTATAAGCATCCTACATGCATTACAGCCAATGCTGGCCCTGGCCGCGATTCAAAAAATTCTCTTGCCTCAATACCCTCAATACTGCCCATTACAATTAAGTACATTACAATAGCAATTAGGAAACAGTAAGTTGTTTCTAAAGCATCGGTTAAAAGCTAATAGTTTAGATTTCTTTTATTAATTTTTTTTAAAAGCTATTAACAAAATATGTCAAGGGGGCTGAGCGATAGTATAGTGGGTAGGGCCTTGCAGACGGCTGACCTAGGTTTGATCCCTGGCATTCCATATGGTCGGTAGCCCAGCACCACCAGGAGTAACCTTCGTGAGTGCAGAGCCAGGAGTAACCCCTGAGCATCAGCAGGAATGACCCATAAAGCAAAAGAAAGTGCTGGAGTGATAGTCCAGAGGGTAGGGCATTCGCCTAGCACATGGTGACCTGGGTTGGATCCCTGGCATCCCATATGGTCCTCCGAATATCACCAGGAGTAATTCCTGAGTGCAGAGCCAGGAGTAACCCCTGAGCATTTGCTGGATGTGACCCAAAAACAAAATAAAAAGTTAAGTAAGTTTGAGGAATCAACTTTTTCCTCACATACAGATACATCTCCATGCTATATATTTTCAGTCATTTAAAAATCCAGTTTTTTCTTCTATTTATTGTGTAATTTTAACCTCTGGGGATATTCTGAAAGGTCAGCAGGGAGCTCTCCCTGGGCCAGGAGCCACAGGAGCCGCAGATGGGACTAGCACAGGGGCCCCTACACAGCCAAGACTGACCGGGAGCACAGACCAGCAGTCACCCAGGGCGACTGCTTGGGTTTGGCCTTCAAACCAAAAGTGAAAACAGAAAGAGAACACCCTGGAAACACTGGTTAGTTCAAATAAGTAAACATAAAAGACTAAATGGTAATAAAACCAAACAGCGAAGTCTCAGACTTATTCATTCATACTGAAGATATCAAATAATCTAGTGAACATGTGACTCAAAGCTGTAACATCTCCAGTTCAGACTTAGTTCGGCTTCTCTCATGAGGCCTTCAGATCAGCTGCTCCAACCCAGCTCACTGAGGATGTGACTTGTTTGTGTCCTTATTATCACGCAGGTGGCTAACTTTACAACCGTCACAAGAGTTCCCCCACCCCTTCTTTGAGAAACCCTTTTCACCTGAAACAAGTCTTCTAGGAGTTTAGCACTCATTCGGAAATGAATGGGTTAACATTACAAAGGGGCTTACACATTAAAAGTGTTAGCAACAGTCCAATTCAACTTGTTGAGCTGAATGTTCAAGTCACATCAATAATTTTCAACTATAAAGCATAAACAAAGCTAGTAACTCTAAAGTTTTAAAAAGTCATTTCTCATTTAACCTGCATGACTTCAACAAAACAACCCCACCTTACATCCTAGACATAAATTAACTGTCCATCTGATCTGTAGGGCTATAGGATGAAGTTTTTAAAATCCTGGTCTTTTTTTTTAATCCGATGTTTTTAAAAGAATTTTTTTAGCAATTAATATCCATTCTTTTTGTCTAAAGAGTGGATAAACTACTCGACTATTGAAGTCACTTAAAAGTACACATTATATTCCATGTTTATTTTTCAAATTCAACACCAGTCCCATCATTAAGAGTAGACTCAGGAAAAGTGATACCTGCTCAGGCTCAATTTGCTGGAAAGTAGTGCTAAAACATGTCGCAACACTATGCTCGCGACCTCTCTAGGTGCTGCAGGCTGCCCTTCCTTTTACCACACAGAATTAACCAGATAAGAAAATTAAGCACTCAGGTCCACTGCATAATGGATCCAAGGGAGCATAATCTATTGCTATCCTGACTTTAATAAATCGTGAACTTACAATTTCCACTTATCAATGAACTATGACTTTGGTAGCCAAATTAGAACAATGGCACCTGATACCACAGAAGCAAGGAGAGCAGTCACCCACCGTAACTGGATTGAGAAGCCATGGTCAATATGAAAATGATATCTAACTGGTGAAAAAAAAAAGACATTTTGATCGTGACAGTACCAGTAGGTAGGTCAATGTGCTCAAGGCAACACTACAGGCAGTGAAAAGGAAGGCCTTTTGCTATGTTTAAAGTCAACTTTTGACTTAAAAAGTACTGTTAACAGGAGGCTGATAATCTTCAGTGTTTATTTTTGCATTTAAATCTCAGAAGGGGTGGATTAAAAACTGCAGTTTAGAATATAAAAGCACCATTACTTGAAAGTGCGCATAGATTAACAGTAAAATAGTTCTCTTTCCTGACCTTGCAAATGGGTGGCCATAAATAAATATCTTCGTGGCAACCAACTGTTAGTAATTGCCCACAGAAAGTTACTAGTCCTTCCTGGCGGAATCCCTTAGCCATCCGCCTCCAACAAGGGCATGCGTCTTTTCCTACCCCGTCGCCAAAAGAGTCATTAAAAACATACAGAACCCCAGTGATTTCCTTTACATAACTAAAGTCAAAAAGAACAAGGCTTCCACAGAACATAGCAAGATTGACAACACTCTACCTTGTTAAGGCTGCGTCGGGCTGAAGGTTATTGCTCAGCCCTCAAAATTCCATTAACCAACCAGACGGCCCTTTGGCACGAGAGGGCACAAAAGAGCCCACTCTGAAGCATCACTGGCACGAAATGACCTCAGAAAACTGGCCTTTCTCGCCCAGATCCACGGATAAAGGTCCTGATCACAATGAACCTCCTCCCTCGGCTGACGTTCTCTGTCGGACACGCACCGCCAAGTTCAGAGCGGGGCCCTGAGACCTGGAAAAATGAAGGTTAGGAGGTCCAAGCGCCGCTGAGCTGGAGCGCAGCGGGGAAGTGGTCACCTCCGGCCACGGTCACTTCCACCCGGGAATCCCAAAAAGTACCCTTCAACTGCCAACACACCCGACCGGGTTTCTGCAACAAGGGCACAGTGTCATTTACGAGACTGTCCTCCTCCCGCCGCCAGGACAACTCCTGGGGTTCTGGGACTCCTGCAATCAAACTAAGTCAAAGTTGCCTTTTTGCAAACCGTTTTCATTTATCTGGTGTGCTGGCAAGCCAGCTGTCCAAGGCACCGAATTCCCTCGGGGCGAAGGAAGCGCCACTAGGCTCTTCTGTCTACATACCAATGCATTTGCAAGCTACCTCCCAATCAATTTCCCGGGCCCCGCTGGGGCACGCGGGTTGGGGGCGCTGTGGGGGCTCACCTTGTTGGAGGCCATCTCACTGACGGAGTGCCTAGTCTGCAGGGTCTCTAGTTGGTCCAGACACCAGTCCAGCTCCTCCAGGGTCTCGCTGGCCAGTTTCTGGTAGGCCTCCTCTGCGAAGAGAGAGCGAAAGGGGGCTCAGTTCGCAAGCGCTTCACGGGGCCACCAGCGAGTTCCAAGGGGTCCATGGTGCCATACCCCGCCATGCTCGGATGCTCGGCGCCCGCACATGACGGCGGCACCTTCATATTGCCGAGCCGGGCACCACGCGGGGACCCGGGCAGTGCTCGCGGGGGCGGCCCGGCCACGCCGTCTCCAGCTTGGCGTCTCGGTCCAGGAGGCCGGGGGAGGGCGCGCGTTGCCTCCAGCCAACTTTATTTAAAATTTTGTTTTTCCCACGCGGGCACCGACGGCAGAAGCACGAGGAGACTGTGGCCGGTGCGGCGGAGGGAGAGAGTCCCGGCCCAGGGGGTGGCGCGCGCGGCCCGAGCCCGCCCCGAGGGAGGGCGCTTCCCCCGCGCCGGGGGCTGAGCTCGCGCGTTCCCGGCCCGCCCGGTGCGCCGCGGCTCCTCCGAAAGGGAGTGAATCAGCCGGCGCCGGCGGCGCGGCCACCACGTTTCCTGTTTTCTTGCTCAGGCAGTCGCGCGGCGGGCGCTGCGCCGCCCAGGGCCGTGGCTTTCCGGGAACGCTCCCCCCCTCACGCCCCTCGCGGCCCCGCCACGGTCCCCGCCGCCCGGACAGGCCCCGCAGCCTCCGCCCGGGCATCACCCCCGCGGCACAGCCCGGGTGGCCACTGGCTGGAGCAGCGGAGCGGCTGGGTGTGGGGGGGGGCTTGGCCGGGGTGTCTGGCTGAGGGGAGCCGCGGAAAAACCCGGCGTGGAGCGCCCGCCCGCCCGCCTGGGGTCGCGGTGGCCGCCGCGGAGCCTCTGGAGAGACCCGGCGCGCACGCGCGCGGCCGCGCACCTGCCCCGCGGGGACCCCCCACCCCGCGCCCCGACTGCCCCTGGCCGCAGCGCCAACACCGACGGCGGCTGCCTGACAGGGCGACACCCACCAGGCCCCACGCGACCCTTGCAGACGTGGACTTGAGGGTGGGACGGGTTGAGAGCTTTAGCATTTAATTAACGTCCTTCCCCGGAGCAGGGTTGGGATAACAAAAGCATTTGCTGGGAAGACCAGAGGGTCGCGACCCAGCTGACACCCGGGTTGGTTCCACATTTGCACATTTCGTGGAGGACAGACACTAGCAAATAAGATCGCTACCATGCCGGGCGTTGGGAACTGCTTTAGAACTGCCCGCAGGCTGAATGTTCACAGAATGGTCGAAGGAGGTACCTGGAGAGGAGCAACGCCCGGACCGCACCACATGGTCCGGGCAGCTTACACACGTCCTGCAGACGTGCGCACTTGGTCCGTGCAACTGCAAATTAGAGACTCGGGCCGTTTGCGATGCCAAGAAAGGGCTGGAGGGCGTCGGTACTCACCCTGTGCAGAATGAACTACAAGCGCGAGAAAAGGAAAAGGTCAAAGGGCTCGGATGGAAGCCGGTTCTACTTCAAAGCTGACCCCAGGGAAGCCAGGATCAAGCATATTCATCCCCTACCAGCTGCTACATGAACATATGGAGAAGGGAAACATTTCCAGAGGAAGAAATCCCCAACTCATGAGTCGATCTCATGAGAAAGAACACACTTAGCAAGAAACTCCACGAATTGTTCCTTTTCCTTGTTTTCAATCTCTAGTACTGGGTAAAAAACCTGCCCCTGTATTTGAGACTTCATAAATGACCAGTGTCAACCAAGACTTTGCTGGACTTTCTTAGAATTCTGGGGTTTTGCAGATTTTTAAAAATCAACTTTGTGTAAGTTAGAATAAGTCTCAGGAGATTCGTCCCTTGTGCCACGTAGTTGCTGGAAATGTTAATTCACTTCGAGGATCTAGGTTAAATATTGCCCCTTTCGTTGAGCCTCCCCCCCCCCCCCCCCAGTCTCTGTAAATATATACTTCAGGTGAACAAATAACTGCTTAAATAAACCTTACCAGATGAATTACAGTGTAAAGGTTGGAGCATTTTTCTCCCACCAGAGCCGCCTTTAAAGATAATTTTAAAGAGCGTGAAATATTTTATCTGCATAGCCACTTTTTTTTTTTTTTGCTTTTTTTGGGGAGGGGGTCACAAAAAATGTGACAGGGAATGCTCAGGGGTTACTCCCTGAAAAGGCAGCCCGGGAATGCTGGGGGTGGGGGGGGAGGAGTGTTTACACCTGACTCTGGCTCAGAAAGTACCCCTGGGGTGCTGGAGGACCATATGGTTTGCCGGATATGGAAGCCGGGTGGGCCGCATGCAAGGCAAATGCCCTACCCATGCATGGCCACTCTCTCACTGAATAAAAACATATTAAAACATCACACACTAGTTATAAAAATGGAAAGATTACACAAAGGTGTAATGTAGAGAGCCCCTTGTAGTACCACCCCCTCCAGATTACAAACAGTAATTAAGCTGGGCTCTATACCATTGTTTCTTTTTCTTTAATATCTTCCACATGCAAGTGTAGCATTACCTAGTACTATATGCTTCCCTTTTTTGGCTTGGTCCCTCCCTCCACTATTTAAAGTAACAATATTGAGGGGTCAGAGGGTAGCACATCGGGTAGGGCGTTTACCTTCCACACAGCCACCCAGGTTCCCCAGCAAGCCTTAAGATCTTCCAAGTACTTGGGGCCGGAGTGATAGCCCAGCGGGTAGGGCGTTTGCCTTGCACGTGGCCGGCCCATGCCGCCCGGGTTCAATCCCCGGCATCCCATATGGTCCCCGAGCACCGCCAGGAGTAATTCCTGAGTGCAGAGCCAGGAGTAACCCCTGAGCATCGCCGGGTGTGACCCAAAAAGCAAAAAAAAAAAAAAAAAAGATCTTCCAAGTACTGCCAGGAGTAATTCCTGAGCAAAGAGCCAGGAGTAACCCCCCAAGAGTCACCAGGTGTGACCCCAAAAAAGCAAAAAAAAAAATTGTGAGGAAATAAATTCCCTTACTCTGTCTTTTGAGTTGTCTTTAGTAGCACATCTTATGGGTTAAAGACATGCATGACCTGTACATCTGCTCATTGCGATCTGTTCAGTTACCCGTTACTTCCCAAGGACAGAAATTCCCTTCTCCATGGATTGGCTTTCCAAGTTCCTCTCCACGATATTTCTTTTTTGCTTTTTGGGTCACACCCGGCAATGCTCAGGGGTTTCTCCTGGCTCTGCACTCAGGAATTACTCCTGGCGGTGCTCGGGGAACCATATGGGATGCTGGGGATCGAACCTGACGGCATGGGCCGGTCGCGGCAAGGCAAATGCCCTACCGCTGGGCTATCGCTCCGGCCCCACATTTCATCTTTTTCCATTGTCTGAGTATATTACCCAGAAAGTAGTGTTCTTCCCATATCCACCAACTTCTCAAACCTCTGTGGAAATACAGACCTTCAACCCGAAGGATGTCACACCATCTACTATAATTCAATATTTTTTGAATCTCACAGTTAGAAGTAAGACAAGTTTCAAGGCTTTAAGACATCATGCATTAAAATACACTACTCGGAGAACAGAGCAATAGCACAGAAAATAGGGCATTTGCCTTGTACATGGCCGACCTGGGTTCCCCAGCATCCCATACGTGGTCCTCTGAGCACAGCCAGGAGTAATTCCTGAGTGCACAGCTAGGAATAATCCCTGAGCATTGCTGGGTGTGGCAAAAAAATAATAAAGCAAAATAAATAAATAAAATAGAGCACTTGAACATAAGTGCAGCAACAAGAAGAACCAATCATCTCAGAAGATTTACTTTATGCCCCCAAATAATGGATTAGTTATTATGACAATTGATATCTATGTACCTCCATAATGTAGCATGTTTATGGCTTTCTTTGCAGTGCTGGGGACTGAACCCTGGTCTCCTACATGCAACATGTGTACTTTATCGCTGAGGCCCATGTACATATAATTTGAATTCTAATATACTGTTTATAAATTGTATAAATCTGGTAAATGGAAAAAATTTAAAGACCAGAGCACATCTATATAGTAATAAATAATCAACAGTCAAGAACAACTTAGCTTATAAAATTGTTGCTTAAAGAAATTATTATTAATATTTGTGTAGAGTTAAGAATACTTTTTTCCAGATTTCTAGGTTTTAAGCAATATGGCTAACCACAGCTTTTTTCAAGATTATTAAAGCATAACTTTGAGGAATTTTAACCCCAGATGTCCTAAGACCACAAGCAACCGACCTTTTCATCCTTACTGAAGAAACCTCAACGTGGGGTTGCCAACTATTCTTACAGGAAATTGAGTCACCATAGCAAACACACACCTAAAGGCCATCAACAGCTAGCAGCAGGGGAAAGCCTTGAGCTAGTTTACTTCTGGAGTTTACCAACAACACTGTATTCATGAATACGATATTTTTCTCCCCAGAGACTAGTGGTACCGGCTGAAATAAATGAAAGCTCTTCCACTTAACTATCCCAAGGCTTATTAAATCCAGGAACTACAGGGAGTAAATATCCAAGCAGCACTACTGGCTAAATTCCAACTCAGACATAGCGAAACCTCTGGGAGTCCCATCCTGTGGCACGTTTTCTTTAAGGCGCTTTTTCTTTAAGGCACCCTTGAACTATTGAACACCGCTGTTGTGCTGTCTGTCATCTGTGAACAGACAGTACTCAAGCTCTTGCAGGATAGCACCGTTTTCCGTCACTGTGATGCGATCAAGGTTTCCCCTGACACAGGGCCTGAAACTCTGCCAGGACCTCCAGAAGATGCTGTAGCAGCAGCTTCTCTGCAAAGGAGAGGAAGAGTCATCGCTTAACAGCCACAGTGTTTGGCTGGAGGTTGAGGTCACTTCTTAGGAAATGTTCAGCCGATTACTCTTACCCACAACTTACAGAGGTATTGACCACTGAGTTAAAGGATTTGTGTCCCATGTGGAGCTGTGTAGATAGTGGTTTCTTTGCACTTAAAGGATTAAAGGTTTGTAAAGAAAGGTTTGACATAATTCCTTGACGGGCTAACTGTTCCATTTATGCAGAAGGGAACAGGCCCAGAAAGCATTGCTTACCTTTCAGTGTGTGGTTCATTTTAAATCAACTACAAATTAGAATACCTAAATCATTAGAAAATAAAAACTTTTTAGGTGCTGGACCGATAACACAGCGGGTAGGGCGTTTGCCCAGTGGCCGACGCAGGTTCGATCCCAGGCATCCCATATGGTTCCCGGAGCACAGCCAGGGATAACTGCTGAGTGCAGAGAGCCAGGAGTAACCCCTGAGCATTGCTGGGTGTGACCCAAAAAAGAAAAAAACAACTTTTACAGCTACTAATAGCAAATATTAAATATATATTTTCTTTACCAATTCTTCCTTTTTTTTTTCTTTTTGGGTCACACCTGGCAATGCTCAGTGGTTACTCCTGGCTCTGCAATCAGGAATCACTCCTGGAGGCGCTCAAGGGACTATACGGGATGCCGGGGATCAAACCTGGGCTGACATGAGCTGGCCACATGCAAGGCAAACACCCTACCCACTGGGCTATCACTCCGCCCCCAATTCTTACTTTTCCTTATGTTTTTTTATTTACTTTTTGCTTTTTTGGAGTGGGTCACACCCAGCAATGCTGAGGGGTTACTCCTGGCTCTCCACTCAGGAATTACTCCTGGTGGTGCTCAGGGGCCATATGGCATGCCGGGATTGGAACCCAGGTCAGCCATGAGCAAAGCAAATGCCTTCCCTGCTGCACTATTGCTCCAGCCCTTTGCTTTCCCTCTATGTTCCTGAGTATGGAGGTGATAGTGTGTGAAGGAGGCAGATGGAGAGAGATGATTCACAATGCATGTCTGTAAAGCTAGGCACTCCCCAAGTGTCTAGGGTAAAAAAAGATTCTTGCAGGTTAGCTCCAACTATTGCTCACATTGCTTTTCCTCCATGAATGTTATCTGATGGGAAATACATGAATGAGTTGGATTCACTTTCATTGCAGACATGGAGCAGGTTTAAGCAGAGGTTGCCAGTGGCAAGCCAGCCCCAGATCCAAGTATATTTCTGTCATCAAGTTCTAGTTTTGAACTATTTAAAAATCTTATGAATATACAAAAAAATTTCTTTCAGAATTAAAACAAAATCCTCCAAAGAGAAGATATGTGTGTAATTTTGTGAAGCTTTTTTTTTCTTTCTCTTCCCACTATCTAGGATATTTTTTTCTAGTGTTGCATAAGGTTCTGGGTAGACATTTTTTAATGAAATAAGCACAAGATTGGATTTCTTTGACTTCTAGTCCCATCATTTTTAACAAATGTTTAATTAGCACTATGTAAAAGGTGCTTTATTTGAAGCTATAAAAAGAGGATTGAAAAAGCATGTCCCTTAGTTAAGGAAGTTCAGTATTGGGAATGATTTCCTCCACAATTCTACAGAAAACATTCTGAAAAATGGTATCTGGTAAGAAAGTTATTTAAATCAGAAAAGAGGTCAATTTAAATCAGAAAGCAACAGGCAGAGTTGTAGATGGTTAAGTCCCAAACAATGAAACCAGAGGTAAGTGAAAAGAAAAGGAAGAACTTTTAATAGGAAACAGTGTCCTCGAGGAATCAGAAGAGTCATGAAGAAGGTGGTAGGAAAACCTTTTAAAAACAAAGGAAGAGAATTTCAGACTCTCAAGGGCTGGTTGCTGGCATTCAAGACTAACCAGGTATATCTACCAGTGTGTGTTAAGATAATTCTTATTTTTCATTCATATTTCAATAAAACAAAAACGGAAGGACTTAGACTATTATGGAACAACTGTTACGTCATTAAGAATCATTTTTATCCTGGAGGTGAGTGGTTTGTGACTTTTTCCATTCATACAATAAACTTCTAGATATCACCAGTCTTTGAATTTTCATCTCTATTTTTGTAAAGCAGGAATGCTTACTGAAAATAAATAAGGAGCTTGAAGAGATGATCATCTCTCTTGCCTCTCCAACTCTTAATTTATTTGGTCATTTCAAATAATTTCAAATATAAATACATTTTACTTGCTAGGGCATTGGTTTAAGAATGGCCACTTTAGCTTAACCTGAATGAGGCCAGGGTTTATTCTACAGAGAATTATGGAAAGAACTGGAATTTTGTAAGTTTAGCTTAACTATACAGTAGCTATGTGTACCTCACACTTAGAACTGGAATAGCCTGTAAAAGATTTTTTTTTCTTTTTTTTTTTTTCCCCACCCCTTCCGGAAAAAATATTTGAATGATTCTTATATTTTTCCCATCTGTGAAAGAATCTTTAATAATTAAGAGGACTCAGTATATTTACACCCATTTCTACCCCTACATAGTCCCTTATAATTCCCATATATTTTGCTCATTGTTATCTTGTCCTCCACTTCTATACCTGCTACCTTCTGTTAAATTCTCATTTCTGTATTTCTATATTTGTGTGATTGCTTTCTTTTAAATTTTGTTTTGGGGCCACTCTATGGTGCTCAAGACTTACTCCTGGTTTTGAGTACAGGGATCACTTCTGGTGAGGTTTGGGGGACTATATGAGGTGCCATGGATTGAACCCAAGTTGGCTGCATGTAAGGAAAATGCCCTACCTGCTATACCAATAACTGCTTATAAATGCCAGGGAGTGTACTTTATACTATTATCAAGGGAGAAAACATATAAAAGTGATCTAATGAGGTTCTACTGATAGATTTCCACAAATTGTGTACTCTCTCCTTTAATATCAGTATAAAGAAGAATGCCTGCAATTCAAGCATGTCAGTTAAGAACAAATATGTAGAGGTAATACAGGGACTGAAGAGATAGTACAGGGCATGTGGGTGACTCTGGTTAGAACCCTAGCACTGCATGATCCCTGAGTATTGCCAGGCATACTCTGGCAGCCTGAACAGCACGGCAGCCTCAGGCTTTAACCCTCACCACCAGCTGGTTGACTGAGAGGGGCCCCAGGCTTCCTGAATACTGCTTAAGAAACACTTCCCAGAAAAGAACCAATATGGGGCTAAAGAGATTGCATAGCAAGAAAGTGTTGCATGTGGCCAACCCGGTGTTATCCCCGACCACAAATGGCGCCAAAGAAGTGACACATACAAAACCTCTTTAGGAGTGATTTCTGAGCACAGAGCTGGGGTGGGGTGGGGTCAGTCCTGAGCACAGCTAGGTATATTCCCTCTCCGACCGAGAACAGAATATATTTTAGGGTCACACCTGGTCATGCTCAGGGATTAGTCCTGTCTCTACACTCAGGAATTACTCCTAGTGGTGCTCACGGGGCCATATGGGATGCCAGAGATTGAACCTGGGTCAGCTGCATACAAAGCAAATGCCCTACCTGCTGTAGTATCGCTCTGGAGCCATATTATTTTTTTTTAAATTAATGTTTTATTATACCACCTTGAGATATACAATTACAATATGTTCATGTTTGAATTTCGGTCATAGATGTTCCAGCATCCATCCCTCCCCCATGCCCATTTCCCACCACCAATGTCCCCATTTCCCTCCCCCTTCCCCTAGCCTTCCTCTATGGCAGGTTATTTATCTCTTTTCTCTCTTTCTCTTTCTCTCTCTCTCTCTCTCTCTCACTCGCTTTCCTTTCTAACTCATTGTGGATTGCAATGCATACATTTAGAGGTTATCATGTGTATCTTTTTTGCCTATATTCAATGTGGAGCCATATTCTTATTTTTTCACTGTATCACGTTATCACTGTATCACTGTCTTCCCATTGTTCATCGATTTGTTCCAGGGGGCACCAGTAACATCTCCATACATCCCGTCCAAGCAAGTGAAGCCCAAGGGCATCTGCTTGCTCTAGGGATAGGAAGAGCCTCAAACCACTCTTCAGGTCATGGAATTGAGGTCCATAATTGTTACTGGTTTCTGACATATAAAATATTTTTAGTAGATAAGAATGTTTAAATTTTTTTAGCAAATAAGAAATCTTTACAAAGTAAGATTTAATAATTCATACTGTCCCGGGTATGAATCTCTGATTACGCCCATGTTTATCAAGCCTTGTGCTCAGTCTTCTTTTTTAACTTGATTGACTTTCCTTTAAGAATGTCAGGAAATAATGTGGACAGAATTTAGAAAGTTATATATACCATGATGTCTTACTGAAGTGAAATAACAGTATTGGAATTAAAGTGGAACAGCATTGTAAGCAAGATATGCTACGATATTTTCAAAACAGGGTGAATGTTTAGAAGAAACCATCAATATTCAAGTATAAAGTTTTTGAGAAATAGGTGAATAAACTAAAAGACCCTGTGCCACCCTACAATAGGGAATGAATTCTCCAGGGCCTCGGATGATAGTACATCAGGTGGGCACTTTGCTTGCATGTGGCCGTTGTAGGCTTAATTCCCTGAATCTCATATGGTCTCAAGTCCCACCAGGAGTAATTCCTGAGTGGAGAGACAGGAATAACCCTTGAGTATGACAAATGTGGCCCGAAAACAAAAACAAAAAAAGAAAGACAAAGCTATAACATGTTGATGGCCAGCACTGCAATTTGTGTTTATAAAACCACATTCAAGTGTGAGCCACTGGTGCTACATGGTAGCAACATATTGAATAGGTTATATGAGTAGCTGGAGAAGGGGAATTTCTTTTTTTCTTTTTTTTTTTTTTTTTTTGCTTTTTGGGTCACACCCGGCGGCGCTCAGGGGTTACCTCCTGGCTCTGCACTCAGGAATTACTCCTGGCGGTGCTCAGGGGACCATATGGGATGCCGGGATCGAGCCCGGCCCGGCATGGGCCGGCTATGTACAAGGCAAACGCCCTACCCTCTGGGCTATTGCTCCGCCCCGGGAATTTCTTATATCCAGTTTTCATTCTACTTCTTGTGTTATAAGTGGAGCCTATGAGTCAGAAGCCATGTTTGCGTACTGATATACTGCAATTATTAAGTGAGTATGTGTTACAGTCAATTTTAGAACTTGATCATATCAGATATACTTGGCTGGCTTATTTGTCTATAAGCTGACTCCATATACAGACCTAAGAAAGAGGAATTAGTTTTCTGGTTGTAAAATAGCATCTGGGGAAATTTCATTTTCAGTAAGAAGACGCATATACACACATGCTAGAACTCACAATCTATTGAGTACTCTTTCTAGAGAAGTAGTGTGACAGATCAGAAAACATGAATTTTTTGAGTCACACAGAATTTGAATTTCAGCATTGCCATTGTTCTAGTTGCATTACCATAAATTAGTCACTCAGGCACATTGCATAAGTTGGGAATTTATTTTTATGAGAAAAACTGTGAGAATGCATTTAAAGTCCCAAAGGAACTTATATATACCTTATATAGATACTTAATCAAGAGCAATTAATATTCCAGCTCACCTTGCAAGGATGTTAAAATAAGTTAATTTGTAGCAAAGCACTTAGAAGTGTGTGTGTGGGGGATTGAGGGGCTTGTTGGAGGGTTGATGGTTCTGGCTTACAGGTGCTAATGCTAAACCAATTACAGTTTGTCTTTCATCCCATCAACCTCAATCATTAACCAGTTCTGGAGTGAATGTGAACAAAGACTCTAGCCTCTACCACAACTAAAATGAGTTCAACATCTGCTGAGAACCACAACCTGTGGGCAACCCAGTCACTGAAATAAATGCAGCAACAAAGAACAAAGGGATAGGATGAGGAAAATATGAATCAAGTCTCTGACAGTGGCAAAGAAAAAAAATAATTGGGACTACATCAAATTAGAAGCTTCTGAACAGAAATATAGATAAATGAATATAATTTTTTTTAATCTCACAAGCTAATAAAAGATATCCTACTGAATGGGAGAAAGCATTTTCACACAATAGGCAAATAAATGGCCAACATTCAAGAGCTATAAAGCATTCACAAAACAAAAATTCCAATAATCCCGAATGACCAATAATCTTCCAATGACCAAAACTCAATTGGAAGATGTATAATATCTTCCAATAATATAGAGAGGAATAGACACTTACACTCAAAAGACATACTGATGGCCAACAGGCATATGAAAAATTCTTCCTTACTACTTAAGATTAGGGAAATGCAAACCAAAACAACGAGATAGTATCTCACACTAGTGAGGATCATAAATCAGAAAGCCTGGAAACAGCCAGTTTCCAGTCCGCTCCACATTGAGAGGACTGTGGTAAGAAAGGATCCCTTATAAACTGTTGTTGGGAACTTCAACTGGTTCAAGCTCCATGGAAAGCAATACAGAGATTTCTCAAAAGAAGTAGGAATAGAGCTTTCATATAACCCAACAATATCACTTCTTGGAATCTAGCCACAAATCACAAAAAAATATTAATTCCAAAGGGCATATGCACATTGATGCTCACCATAGTAGTTAGTACAAGCCCAAATAGGGAAATAACCCAAACACCTTAGTTATGAATGAATGAATCAACAGTTGTGGCATTTAGGCATAATGGAATACTATGCAGATGTAATAAAGGACAAAATGATACAATTAGCATAACATAGATGGAACCAGAGGACATCCTGTTGAGTCAAAATAGTCAGGGGAAAAAAAAGGATAGAAAGAATGATGTCTCCTTATAAGCTGGACTGCTAAAAACACAGTAATAGAGAAATAAAATTCCAAAGGCAACAGAACTGGAGAGTTGTTCACAGAATGTAGCTGGGGTGCAGGGAGGTTGTGGAATGGGATGGGCATTTGGGACCTTGGTAGAAGGGAAGTAGATACCCTGGTGGTGGGTGTAGAGTTGAAACGATGTATGCAGATAACTAGCATTACGAGTATTGTAATCTTAATCAAGATGAAAAGAAAAAAATAATCAAGACTCTAGAATAGCTTTCACAAGACCACACCAAATTATGGAAATGCACCACATACAAAAGTATGTACAAAATATGTCATTGGTTAATGGCAGAGCACCAGTTACTCTGAGGTTACTGGATGATTTTAACATTTCTCAAAGAATGCTCCATTGCTAAACAAATTTGGAAAATGTTGCTTACGTATCCTCTTGGCAATAATTTGTAATGGACACAAATCAACCAAAAGCCAAAAGTTCTAAAGCACTAAAGAGACCTGGAGTTTAGCAAGTAATACTTAAAGTCCATATGATCTTGAAACAGTATGTTTGTATCTCCTAAACAGTGCTCATGTGGCCAGGGGACCATGCCTGGTGACACTCAGCCAACCAGGCCAGGATGGGTGTTCAATAAATACTAGGGCATGAGAATACAGCATTGCTCAAACATTTTGGTGCCAGGGACCACCAGGGTCACATCTATAGTTGCCATTAGCCCCGAACACTCTTTTACCCCACCCTCTTGAAACCCCCTTTTTAAAATGACAACTATTATCTTTTACACTCTACTTTGGAAACTTTCATCCTGTGAGTTCATTTCATGTGAGGTGAGTCCCAAAACACAAGCACAATGCATATGTTCTGCATGATTTCTATTTGAAATTATCTCTCAGAAATATCATATTTCCCCTCCTTGAGTAATGGTCAGGCTAATCTTTTCTCCTTCCCTTTTTTCATCTCTTTTCTTTGTTTTTCTCCAAGAGAACAATTGTAAATATCCATCAATATTTAGCAAGCCTTTCTGCTGATGTGCTCATTACTATGAAATGCAAGAACATGACAGATTCAGTGTCTTGATCCAGGGAAAGAATATATGTTTTTGCTGAGAAAATAAGAAACATGGGCAGGTGACTACAAAACAATAACAGGTGACAAAGAAGTCACCAGCTCAGGAGTGCAGTTGTATTTTAGAGTAGAGGGAGGGAAGGGTGTGTAGTAGTTCAGTGAGCTGGTTCCAGGATGACATAGCTGTGGTTCTTTGTGATTTGGATGGTCCATAAAAAGTAAGGAGTAAGCTGGCTTGTTTTTCAGGTACAAAAAATGCACACAGCATAAAAAAGTTTACTCATTTGAGCAGTGAGTAGCTTGGGAGGAAGACTGTCCAAGAAGGAAAAAGAGTTAATTACCCTGTGAGTTTACTATGTATCCCTGGAGGCAAAAGTGAAGAAGAAATGGAGATTAGGAAACCATTGCAGGGCTGAGAAGTGGCTCACTGACAAAATGTATTTACCACTATGTGGATGAAACCTGGATTTGCTCCTTGGCATGGAGAAAAAAAATATTCATTGCAGTAGTCCAAATGGACAGTGGCTAGAATAGCAATCTGGAGGTTTCACTCTGCATCTTACTTTACATCTCATAGGGCTTCAGCTGACCCAAGGATGAGCTGGGGCCCTTTGGTACAGACCAATCCTGAGCAACCAAGGGAAGGGAATCTGTCTGTCTTTTGGGGGAGTGAGAGGGTGCATGCTCAGAGGTGCCTGAGACTCACTCCTGGCTCTGCACTCAGCTCCTTCCTGTCTGTGTACCCAGCTCCCTCGTGGCCGGGCTTGCAGAGCCAAATGATCAGACCACCATAGGCCATGAGCAAGGCCATGAGCAGGGCAAGTGCCTGCCCGCTATACTGTCTGATCCACTATACTGTCATATAGTTCAGTGTTTCAGTGAGTCTGTTACCATTCCAGATTCCAGAAATACTTACTAGTTTAATTCACCCACCTGGCCTGGAAATTATAAAGTTTTATGGACTAGTCTAAACTCTAAAGCACTACCCTCAGGATTTCTGTTGCTTGTGTTGAGCAATGTTGGTATTAGAGGTTGCATCATGACGAAGGTGTATGTTCTTTTGCTTGGCTCTTTAAAAAAGCCAAACATGGTAGAAGGTGTTTCCAAGCAGTGCTCTGGGGGCCCAGTTCTCCTAGTCAGACTCAGACAGCTGGGCTAGTGCTTCAATGCTAGTACCTGAAGAGGCTATGCTAGTTAGATTCCATGAGGCTGAGGATTTTCCAGGAGACCACAGTGTGCCCAGAGCCTGCAGGGCTATGCATGGTGATGCTTAGAGAATCCAGCTCCCCCCAACCCCAACCCCAGCTGTGTTCAGGGGCCTCCAGAACTATACCTGTGATGCTTAGGGGCATTGCGTGGGCTAGGGATCTAACTGAGATTAGCCACATCAGGCACGTACCTGAGCACTGACGATATCCTTTTCCTTTCTCTTTTGTAGGGTTGGGGGGAGGGTTGGAGGGATCTGGGAGATTGGACCTGGTTATGCTAGGGACTTTCTCCTTATTTTATGCTCAAGGATCACTCCTATTGGTGCTTGAGCCACCTTATGCGATATTGGGGATTGAACCCATGGAGCTGCAGGAAAGGCAAGTACCTTACTTGCTGTATTTTCTCCCAAGCAATGCTCACAAGTCCCAGGGGCCAATCCCAGTGATAGATAGTCAACCAGCTTGTAGGGATCTGTGCTTGGGCCTGATATGTGATGCTAGGGCCCAGCGGAGCTAGATGCTCCACACCCAAGGCAACTCTTGTGCCTCCAGGGATAACCTGGCAGTGCTCAGGGCCATGTGGAGCAGGGGGTTAGCTCAGTTCCTTTCACATGCTAGGCATGTGCCCCATCCCTGTGCCAGCTCCCTGGCTCTTAGCCTTAAAATATTTGATTACATTGGGCGGAGCGAGCCCAGCGGGTAGGGCGTTGCCTTGCACGCGGCGGCTGCCGGCCTGGTCGACTCCCGGCATCCCATATGGTCCCCCCGAGCACCGCCAGGAGTGATCCTGAGGCAGAGCCGGAGTAGCCCCTGAGCATGCGGGGTGACCCAAAAAAAAAAAAAAATTTGATTACAAATTTTATTGCAAAAAAATGTTTTTAATCATGTTTGCATTTTTAAAAAATCCAACTGTGGGAAATCTTTGGAAAAGCTGGAAGTTCCAGCAACAGATGGATAACGTTGCCTGCTAAAGTTCTCACCCCCATAATCCACCATCGCTGTCACTAATTCATTCATGAATCCCTTCTGTCTCTATAGGCTGAGTGGTCCCTGCTGTGTTTTCCATTGGAAGCTTCCCATGTCCTAAAGAAGCACCGTGAATGGGAAATTATTTATGAAACTCATATAGACAGTCTGTACCATAGAGAGTTCTGTGTTTTCTTTAGTTTTTCAAGATCTCAGGGATTTCAAACTTATCGGTAGATTAAATAATTAGTTAAATGACTCACAATCAATACCTTTAAAATTAAATAGAGTAAGAAGGAAATTCAGAATGACTCATACATAGTAATGGTAAACTTATTTTGTGTAAATACTGTTTCAATTCTTTATACACTGGGTCAAATGTATAGTTATGCATATTGTCTCAGTTATATATAATTTTATTTATATTCTAAAAATACAATATGTACCATTTATATACAATTTTTTATTTTCACTTAAACATATAAGTAAATGGTTTGTTTGTGAATGATTATAAAGCAATTTTGCCATAACTTAATATATATATATATATATACACACAAAGGAGTTGGTTTTAATAGTTGTTTTTCTTTCTTTTTTTAAACAAATATGGGTAGCAAAACATTCCCATACAAATTATTGAACATATGTTTATGTCTGCACCTATACATCTTTAAACAAAAAAAATAAACATAAGCAAGTTAACCCAGTATTCATTACGCCTTCTGTTGCATACAGCAGGTCATGTGTATAAACTGTAGTTCTCTTGTGGCTCATGTCAAGAAAGCTTGGAAGCCACTGCCTCCTCTCATTTCTTCTTGCCCCAAATTCTGAAAGAGTAAAGTCAGGATCTTCAAAACAAATAAAGAACCAAAAAAAGTGTTCTTCTTAATTGTTGAATGTCCCCATAAAGTTTTTGCATTGGAAGATTTCAGAGAATGTTGAAAATGATTGACCCCTGGTTAACTGGGAACTTGCAGACCAGGATTATTAGGCTTCCCAGGACAAATTTGAAAATGCATGTAGAGATTAAATTCAGAATATGGATCTAAATATTCAGTGCTCAGGTGACTTATGTGTGTGGCGCTGGAGATTTTACCAGGCTTGGTCACATTCAAGAGAAGCACTCTTGTACTACCTCTCTATTCTCTATTTAGTTTTTAATAAATCATGCACTTAAACTGAAATAAAAATGAAACAGACCCCAAATTGTCTATTATAGTCTTGAAATTCAAATAAAATGTAAAAAATTGGCCTAGGGCAAAGGCAGCCTTCTCAACGATGTATTATTAGCTCAATTTTGCAAAACAGAAAACTATGGTACAGAGTACCTAATGTGCCATAATTTGTCATGTGGTTTTATAGTCAGCACTGAATCAGTGTCTCTGTCCCCACTGTCACACTCTGCACCTAGAGAGCACATTAGAGAATTTTAAATCATGTCCAGTTCACTGTAATGTTTCACTCATCTACTAGCTAACCAGAAGGAGCTCTGCAGCCATTATTGGTGTGAAAAGAAAGGGTAGTCCTGGAAAGTACACCCAAAATAGTCACACAGTTAAAGAAATAAACCCTTTTAACCCAGTTGCAAGAATCTCTACAGTTTCTCTGCTGATTTGTTATGAACAGCTCAAATGTTAAGAAAGGCCTTTCAGGTGGGAGGCATAATTAGGTCTGGAAAACAAGGACTTCTGAGTTATAAGAGTCTTACTTAAATAGCCTGATAACCTATTTTGCTATGGTGCCTACCCTTGGTAAGAAACTGGGAAGCATCTAGGAGACAATCCCACGGGGATTCAAAGACTCAGACTGACAAGTATTATGTTTGATAGATGATAGCAGTATCATACTTGGCAGTCAGCTCTTCCAGCAATTAAATCATAAAAGTCTACCACAATGGTTTGTTAGCTCTACACTTCTTTTATTTCTCTGGGGTTGGACTACATCAAATTCATTTTTGGATTTCTGATGCTAAACATGAACTGTCACAGATCAATTATCTAATATAAATGTGTTGAATTGAAGTGTAAAAGGAAGGTACAACCCACCTTATCAAGGCTACCTTTCCGTAACATTTCCATAACTGCTAATGGATCTGAGAATCAATAACTAGACTTTTAGAGGAATGCTAATGTGGTTCAGGGGCTTATAAATGCCATACTCTGACGTATCATGTGATTAAAATAACTTTTATATTGAGTAGAGAAACCCCTGTTAAAGTGAATGGGATTGAATATACACAAAGAGACTTAAATGATAAACTCTAAATATCTGCAGAGCTAGCCACAATGTGTAAAAGAAGAGGGAGAGAGATGCAGAGACAGAGAGAGAGAGAGAGAGAGAGAGAGAGAAAGAGAGGAAATGGGGGTACCTGCTATTGAGGCAGCCTGGGGGTGGGGGGGGAGGGTGGGGTACATTGGTGGTGGAAATGGGGCACTGGCGGAGGGATGGGTGCTGGAATACAGTATTACCAAGAACCAATTATGAACACCTTTGTAATTATATGTCTCACGGTGGTATAATAAAAAAATTTTAAAAAATAAAGTGAATGGAAGTTTTTTTCATCCACCCCTCCCCTTCAATGTTCTATGGCTATAAAAACATGATTTCTTTATATGCTTAAATATGGTATCCTAAAGACAACAAAAAATACAAATCAATAAATGAAACTGCATAAAGTTTAAAAGTATTTGCAAGGCAAAAAAAATACTTGAGCTTGAATTATAAGACACTCTACTGAACGGAAGAATATGTGTGCACCCAATGCATCAAAAGGGGGCTAGTATCCAAGAATCATAAAGCATTTTACAAAGCTCAACAACAACAACAAATTCAATAACCTCACCCAAAAATGGGGTGAAGAGAAGAACAGACATGTCCCGAAAGAAGACATATGAGTGGCTAGTAGGCATATAAAAGAGTTAGCATCATCATTCATTACTAAGGAATTGTAAATCAAAACAACAATGATATTTCATCTCACACCAATAAAAATGGCATGTATCAAAAAGACTGAAACAGTCAGTGTTGGCAGGGATGTGGTGAGAATGGCACCCTTATTCACTGCTGGTCAGAATATGATCTGGTTTGGCCTCTCTGAAAAGGCAGTTCGACAATTTCAAAAAAAAAAATAAGAATCAGATTCCCCATATGATCCAGCGATGCTTCTTGGCATTAACCTTCCTAAGAAAAATGATTCATTCAAAAGGATATAGAGCGCCTATGTTCATTGCAGAGCTTAATAAACTAGCCTGGATACTGACACAACCAGATGACAGATAAATGGACAAAACAATTGTGATATGGGGCTATAGAGTTAGTACAGCAGGCAGGGGTGGTTGCTTTGCACATAAAGGTTGAGATCTGGCACCCCAGATGGTCTCCTGAGCTTGCCAGTAGTAATTCCTGAACACAGAGCCAGGAATAGGCCTGGAGCATCACTAGGCATGGCCTCAAAACAAAGAAGGAAATCTGATGTGATATATAGTATATTACATATACAGTAGAATATTATGCAGTTGAAAAAGGGATGAAATGCAATTCATTACTGTGTGGATGGTTCTCAAGAATATCATGCTGAGTGAAACCATCATGCTGAATTATTTTTTTAATTGAATAATCATGAGATACACAGTTACAAGGTTGTTCATTATCAGATTTCAGTCATACAATATTCCAACACCCCTCCCTCCACCAGTGTACATTTCCCACCACCAATGTCCCCATTTTCTCTCCTGCAACCCCCCCATTTCTCAGCCTGTCTCTATGGCAGTCACTTTCCTTCTTTTTCCCTCTCCCTTTGGGCATTATGGTTTGCAAGACAGATACTGAGAGGTTATCATGTTTGTTCCTTTACCTACTTTCAGCATGCAGTTGTTATCCAGAGTGATCATTTACAACTATCTTTGTCATAGTGGTCCCTTCCCTCTCCCAACTGCCTTCTCCTCAAGCACTTGCAGCCGGCTTCCAACCATGGACCAATACTCCCGCCCCTTTGTTTCTACTGTTCTTCGGTACCGGTTTCAGATTAGGTTTTTTACAACCTACACATGAGTGCAACTTTCTGCATCTGTCCCTCTGCTTCTGACTCATTTCACTTAGCATGACTCTCCATGTCCAGAAAGAGAGGGACAGGTACAAATGATCTCTCTCATGTATGGAACATAAGAATATACAATAAGAGTAACAAATGGCCAAAAAGTAACAGGAGAGTTAGTTTACAGAACTGATTTTTCCTGGGGTCTTGGGGAGGGCAGATGGAAGGGGTCTTGGGCCACTGGCAGAGAGCGGTGGGCACTGATAATGGGTGTGGTATTGAGGCAATGTATACATAAAGCTGTCATTGACAGCATTATTAATCATAATACCTTGATGAAAAAGATGGAAAATAGCTATCTCTGGCCTCTATTTCTTCTGTGTAAGGGGTCCATATATTCCAGTTGGTTTGGAATTGACAAGCTTAATTTACATTATCCAAGCATAATTATGAGTTTTTGTATATAGAGTACATTATATATGTATATATGCATATATGTATAATGTATATGTTTATATGTAAAATTTATACTATGCACATATATAACATATATTATAATACATAGTATATGTATTACATTAACTTTCACCTCAAATGTGCTCTAGTTTGAATGGCAAGTACTAAAGATAGTAACGGGAGACCAGTTTAGTTACCAAATCTGTGTCCTTTGGAAACATGGGTGCTGTTTTTGCCAGGGACTTTCCTATTTGGAGGCAGATCGTAATCATTACGCTCTAGAGGTTTTGGCCCACTCCTGAAAGAACCACCCCTCTCCACCGAAACTTTGGAAGAACAATAAAAAAAAATCTATTCTCTAAATTGAAGTCTTTCTTTTAATCTTGAACTTCTAATGAACTTCTCTAGATGGAAAGAATCCCTAATGATTATATCCCCAAATACAGTGAAACCTACAAGACATGCCCATTTGAAAGCACTAATCTAGCAATTCAATTTAAGCATCAAATTAAACAGCACCATAATAATGTAACTTATTTTTTCAAAATCAGTTAAGGCCCTCTATTGTTATTAGGAATGGATGGACAGAAAAAAAACTGAAATGTGGTTGGTCACTTTATCCAGTAAATAATATAACTTTAGTGGTTTTTTTTTTAACTACTGGGATATAATTGTGTTTGGCTTTAATTTGTCATAATGATGGAACAAATTAGTTCACTTCATACTTTTAAAAACATTTGGTTACATCACGTTTTGGGGGGTTCCATAAATCCCACTGGAAATTAAAACAGTTCTGTAATTGCTCATGCTCCTTATTCAGAAACTGTTCTGCCTCTTGTCAATAACATGGCAACCTTTGTGTCCCTTAATCCAAGGCCTAGGAGTAAAGTTCAGAGAAATTACCTCCTTCATTTCAGATCTTCCTATTTGCAGCCATCAAATTCTGGCATGTCTACTGAGAGAGAATCTTGTTTAAACAAGCAAGAGCAATTCTAATAGGAACTTCAGGGCTCTGTCTACCTGCTCAAATTTAGATGAGATTCTGAGTTGATAAGAAGATAAAGAATTTCAAGCAATTTTAAGAACTCAAACCAGTATTTTTGTGCTGCTATTTCTTCTTCCCCCCAGTTCCAGGTAGACATATACTTTAAAGTAGAGAATTTATACCACATGTATAACATATGTGGGCCAAAGCAATAGTACAGCAGGTAAAGGCATTTTCCCTGCATGATGCCCGACATCCCATTTGCTCACCCTTGGCTCACCAGGAATGATCCCTGATCCCAAACAAAACCAAACATACATGTTTAAAGTAATCAGTTCATTATTCTAGCACCTTTTAATCTTTAGGCCGTTATCCAAAGATTAGGTAAAATATTCCAGCAAACCTAAAATAATTTTCCCTGAACCACATGAATATAAGTGCATATTGTAAAAGATCACAGTATAAATGGCATTGTAAACACAGTGCTGCAGACTAAAATGAAAATATTTCAAACATATGCAATATTATCAGTAGTCAAAATTGTGGCAGAGAATGCTAGCTGTTCCCTAATGGTGCCATATTTCTTCATTAGTGCAAAGTAATTCTCATGTTTACTTATGCACATAACTGCTCAAAGGAGAAAATTCCAAGACTCCTACATGGACAGAGTTGCCACATAAAAGTGTTACCTGTAGATTTTAGGAACTTTCTTTAAGGGACACTTGTCATATATTTTGCACTTGCTCTTTTTCTCTTTACTCTTGGCTAGAGATAACATTAAGGCATCACAGACAAGGATCTTAGACCATGAGTTGATATCAGTCATAGAGGCCACATCTCACAACACAACGGAAGGTGCACATGTCCCTGAAGACAAGATGGAACAGTATTACAGCATCAACTCCAGATTTCCTACTTTAAAATTTTAACATGGGGCAGAGTGTTAGAACAGTGGGTAGGGAGTCTGCCTTGCTTGTGGCTAACCCAGGTCTAATCCAAGGCTCCCTGTCTGATCCCCAGAGTCCACTAGGAGTGGACCAGGGCTGATCCCAAGCACAAAGTCAAGAGTACCCTGTGATTCAAAACAAAAATAATAAAAGCAAAAATAAAATATTTTAACATGTTAGAGAAATAAATTATTTTACTAAAGCCATATTTATGTTAAATGTTTGCATCCACTGCTAAACCAATAAAGACAAAATAACAAAACTACTAGTGATTTATGATCTAGCAACACAGTTTCATCTTATTAACAAGAAATGTGTTCACCTAGGTCAAACTGAAACTTAGATTGCATATGAGTGGTTACCAGCATATTATAATTTGAAGATTAGTAATTAAGAGCTGTTCCAGACTATACAAAATTTGCTGCTAGAAAATCTGTCATGTGGGGCCAGAGCGATAGTCCAGCGGGTAGGACGTTTGCCTTTCACGTGGCCGGCCTGTGCTGGCCTAGGTTTGATCCTTGGCATCCCATATGGTCCCCCCGAGCACCGCCAGGAGTAATTCCTGAGTGCAGAGCCAGGAGAAACCCCTGAGCATTGCCTGATGTGACCCAAAAAAGCAAAAAAAAAAAAAAAAACTGTCATTTATGTACTTGCATACATTGGTCTTTGTATTTTTTCATGTCCCAATAGCTCTAATCACACTGCTTTTATTAAAACATTACATTTAATAAAATTTAATGATTTTTATTAAATTTATTAAAAACCAGAAGATCTTTAACAATCATTTCTTTGTAGGATTTGTCATTTAAAATGCATGTTCTCTCCTCCTGAAAATCTAACATCTTTAAAATTAAATTATTGTGAATCCAAGTCATGTCTGAAAGGTTTATGGAAAGTTATTCTTCCTTCCTTCCTTCCTTCCTTCCTTCCTTCCTTCCTTCCTTCCCTTCCCTCCTCCCTCCTCCCTCCCTCCTTCCTTCCTTCCTTCCTTCCTTCCTTCCTTCCTTCCTTCCTTCCTTCCTTCCTTCCTTCCTTCCATTTTTTTTCTTTTTTTTGGGTCACATCTGGAAAACCTCAGGGGTAATTCCTGGTTCTGTGCTCAGTAATTATTCCTGGTGCTGCTCAGAGGACCATATGGGATGGTGGGGATCAAAACTGTGTTACCTGTTTGCAAGACAAACACTGTACTCATTGTAGTATCTCTCTGGCCTCAAGGTAATGTAATTATCTAAGTTGAAACTATTCCACTCTTTTAGAACCTGCTATGATCTCCTCCTGAGAAAGAGCAAAAGATAAAACATACCAAAAAAGCACAGACAAGAAGTTCTGTTGATACTAGAAGTCAATTAACCATAATGTCATTGACAAAAGGTATCACTAAACAAATGAGCTTTATTAAAGGGAATCTCTATTAATTCACCTATTTTCTTTAAGACCAGCATTTAGTAATTTCCCACATAGTGACAAGATATCACTATCACTATCTTCCCGCTGATCTTCTATTGGCTAGAGCAGGCACCAGTAATATCTCCATATGTCCTGTCTCGTGCTAGTAGAACCCAAAAGGCATCCGCTTGCTCCAGGAACATAAAGAGCCTCAAGCCATTATATTAGGTCATGGGAATGACCTAATATAAATGTTACTGGTATTTGGCATATCAAATACAACACGAGCAGCTTGCCAGGCTTGCCGTCGGGTGGCATACTCTTGTAGTCACCTCTAAATAAAGCAATTATTGATGAACCGCACAGCTGCTAGTGGTCGCCGAGCCGCTTAGTGGCTGTGCGAGCCGGGCTGTGATAGTCTGGTCTGCTGGGTGGAGTTGTGATAAGAAAGAAGTCTGGATGTGGAAAACGGCAGCCCCCATGGAGTCGGGCGGGGGGCGCCATCTGGCTTGTTGTGAGGCTCTGCTGGGGTGTCAGGCCAGGGCTACAACCCGCCATGCCTCCCAGGCGCCTCATGAGCAGCTGGGCACAGGGAGAGCAAGTAGCAGCTCTGCCCCGTGTCTGAGAGTCTCTGGTTCAGCATACCTGGGTCGGATTGAAAAAAAAACTGCTGCAGGGTGGGTGTGGATGATCTAGGCTGTGATAGTCTGGTCTGCTGGGTGGAGTTGTGACGAGAAAGAAGTTCAGATGTGGAAAACAGCAGTCCCCATGGAGTCGGGGGGGTTGTCTGGCTTGTTGTGAGGCTCTGCTGGGGTGGCAGGCCAGGGCTAGAACCCACCATGCCTCCCAGGTGCCTTATGATATATCAGACATGATATATCTGCTAATTTTAAAATACCAGTAAAATGATTTTTAAAAAATATATAGTTGAGGGGCCGGAGCGATAGCCCAGCGGGGAGGGTGTTTGCTTTGCACGTGGCCGGCCTGTGCCGGCCGGGTTCGATCCCCGGCATCCCATATGGTCCCCGGAGCACCGCCGGGCCCCGGCATTGCCAGGTGTGACCCAAAAAAGCAAAATATATATATATATATTTATATATATATATATATATATATATAGTTGAACTGTTCTTTCTACTACTCTCAGTATCTGGGTTAAAATTTGAGGTAAAAAATAGAAAATGCTTAAAATTTCAAATGTAATCAGAGACTGTATTCTAATTATATAAAATATATTCTTGTTCTTACAGGGGAGACATGAACATAGAGTATTATGATACCTGCAGCTTTCTTTCAAAAAGTTAAAAAAAGAAAAATTGGTGAGTTATATGTGTGTGTGTGAATACACATAAAGAGAAAGGTGATTGAGCATAAGACAATATTGATAATTGTTGAACTAAGTGAGGGATATGCACAAGTTCTTTGTACTATTTATGAAGTTACTAAGTTGGATGTTATTGCCAAAGTAATTTTGAAAGCAATCAGAATAGTGACAACTTATGTTTAAGTGAAGTCTCTTGCCCTCCCCATATCCAAGTATATAGAGCTCACATATTCACAGAGGCATATATGTGTACTTACTCTACATTTTTGTCTATAAAAGAGTGCTGGTGCAGTTGCATGATAACAAATTCAGTCTTATAACCTATTTATGTAAGGTATTTCTAAGAGAATTTTTACGTGATGATTTGTTTTTTAGGATAAGCATTGTAAAGATATAATGCAACATCCTTCCTGCCCTTTTGATACTTTCTGATTTTGATGTCGCCCTTTGGCTCTTTCCAATTTCGTTAAAAGTAGCCAATGGAATACAACTACCTAAGAATACATCCTTGACAAAAATAGCTGAGGCATATTGCCTACAGGATATTGAAATCGTGGCCAAAACTGACGACTTTGGACTGCTGACTTCAAAAGTGCTGATGAATACAGTGAATTGTGGAAGATGTATGGTTTGTTTTGAACACATCTTCTATGATTGATGGCCCAGATTTGGCAAGTCAGTTCACTCCCCATGGAGATGAAAGTTTCACTGCCTTGAGTCTTTCAACATTCCTGTTAAGACAGGTTTCATTCTTATTGGTCAATGAACGAACTAATCATGTGTTATTTGCAGTGTAATGAGTTTATTAGCTACACTCAAGATTCATGCTGTCCATAATATTTCTGAGTCAACATGAGATTTTAATTAAATTTCCTTATTATGATGCCTCTAGAAATTTTTTTTTAGCCTATGAAACTATAAGATATGAATCTATATCTCAACTAGTAATTATGCCGATAACTTCTTGAGATGGGTCAAAAGCAAAATCAAGGGTCCGGAGTGATAGCACAGCAGGTAGGGCATTTGCCTTCCATGTGGCTGACCCAGGTTCTATCCCCAGCATCCCATATGGTCCCCTGAGCACCACCAGGAGTAATTCCTGAGTGAAAGAGCCAGGAGTTACCCCTGAGCATCACGGGATGTGACCAAAAAAACAACAAAATAATAATAATAAAATAAAGAAAGAAAACAACAACAACAACAAACAAACAAAAGCAGGGTCAAATTACGAGGTAAGCTACTAAAAATAAAAATTATTAAATGTATATAGGTGAACAAAAATTCACCCATTAGTAGATTAAAGTCATTTGGTACACCAATATAAAGCTAGAGTTCCAGTCCCTGAGGAAATCCATTTTAGTTACTGCCTTAAAAATATGAAAGAAGGGCTGGAGTGATAGCCCAGCGGGTAGGGCATTTGCCTTGCACATGGCTGGCCTGTGCCGGCCTGGGTTCAATCCCTGGCATCCCATATGGTCCCCTGAGCACCGCCAGGAGTAATTCCTGAGTGCAGAGCCAGGAGAAACCCCTGAGCATTGCCTGGTGTGACCCATAAAGCAAAAAAAAAAAAATAAATAAAATAATATATATATATATATATGACAGAAAAGTTAAAATTTGAAATAATCACTTTATTTGACAGTGAAAGAGGTGTCGGAATTGAAAACAAAAGTAAGAAAATAGAATAGCAATTTTTAATTAAATCAACATACTTATTGTAAATTTATAATATTTCAGAGAAATATTATAAATTTACAATAAGTATGTCGATTTAATCATCTTTGTAATGGTTTGGGGCTTTTTTATGTTCCTGGAGCAAGCAGATGCCCTTGTGCTCTACTAGCTTGAGGCAGGACATATGGAGATGTTACTGGTGCCCGCTGGAGCAAATCGATGATGAACGGGAAGACAGTGAGACAGTGATACAGTGATAATATTTCTCAAAAAATACAAAAAAGAATAGTGAGGTCATGAGTACCAAATTCTGAGGCAACATCAAGGAAGAGGCTATTTAAATAAAAACCTGACCTGGATTATGGATGGGCAGAAGTTAAGTATTTGGTGGTAGTGGCGGCTACAATCATTAATAAGAAAGCATATGCATCCTCATGATACCCAACTTGAGGTAAGAAAGAGAGAGAGAGAGAGAGAGAGAGAGAGAGAGAGAGAAACAGAGGTAGAGATGAGGAGGAGACGAAGGAGAGAGGGAAAGCCCTGAAAAATATCTACCTTTGAAGTTTCAAGTCTGTTTATTTCAGACTTCCTTTAAAATACTGTATTTTTAAAAAATACATTAGAAAAATTAAAAAGGCAGCAATTGTTTGGTCAACGAGCTAAGGCAAGATTTATAGCTCAGCATCTTTCAAAGGAGCTATATGGATTACCATCAGAAAGATCTTTTTTTTTCTTTTTTGGGTCACACCCAGCGATGCTCAGGGGTTACTCCTGGCTCTGCACTCAGGAATTACTCCTGGCGGTGCTCGGAGGACCATATGGGATGCCGGGATTCGAACCCTGGCCGGCACAGGCCAGCCGCATGCAAGGCAAACGCCCTACCTGCTGGGCTATCGCTATGGCCCCAGAAAGACCATTTTTGATATTGAAAACGTTCAAAGTTACAAAGAAATATGCACATTATACATGCTTAGTATATTCAGAGGCTTTATACCTTGTAGTATATACATTGTATTATGATATTCTCCTATGGTCAGTTTTTAATAACTCAAAATTTATGAAAATCTCTTAAAACCAATGACATAAGGTTCCACCACAAATCCTATGCGATTTATTTTCACATTAGCTTAATAAAAGTTTTGATCATGAGAGTTTTTTAAGTGCTCTAAACTGGATCTCATTCCCCACTTCACACATTATTATTTTGTTTACCCATTTGTTACCTGTCTCATTTATTCACTCAAAAATAAATACTGTGTACTAGAGAAATTGCACTGGAGTTAAGGCATTTGCCTTGCATGCAGCAGAACCCAGTTCAATTCTTGACACAGCTTATGGTCCCTGAGCATAGATCTAGTTCCTGGTGAGTGTGATGTCCCCAACTTATGTGTTGTATATATTTATATATATATTATATATATATATATGTATGTATACCCAATATATATAAGTCCACCCACGCCAGACTCAGCTAATTTGCAACCCCAGAAGAGATCCAGACCCATCCACTTCAGACCCACAGCTGCGCTGCTCGGCCAGCCCCATGTGGAAGCAACCCATGGAGCTGACCCTCCTGAAGGCGGCTCGGCCATCCCCTGGCCGAGTCCAACATTGCTCCAAGGGTTTGCTCTCATGAGCGGGGGAAAGACCATGCTGGCCGGACTTGGAGTGGAGTTTTGGGCCCTGCCCTTTCCTCTGCCTCCATGCCAGTTGCCCCGGAAGAGAGAGACCCACCCATGCCAGATCCACATGTTCCTTGGCGCACGGCTGCAAAGTGGCCGCACGATATTTTTATAGAATATTGAATTTTGCATAAGGTTCTTCCCAATTTCTTTCACATTTATACATAGTAAATAGTTATAGACATGTTTTAACTGATACCAGTAAGCCTGGCAAGAAGCCAGAGCAAACCACACATCATGCAGTTCGTCATTCTCAACATCCAGACTCCACAGTTCCTCAGAGCTCCATCCAAAAGAAAACCTGATCTTCCCCCTTTAAGTTTCATCAGTAAATGCTCGGGTTGAGAGCCTTCTACTGAGACTATACCACCTACACAGTAAAGCCTGGCAAGCTACCATGTTTTATTTACTTTTTATGCCAAAGACTAGTAACTATTATGGACCTCAGTTCCATAACCTGAAGAATGGTTTCGGGCTCCTCCTGTCCCTGTAGCAAGTTGATGCCCTTGGGTTGCACTTGCTTGTGACAGGACTACTGGAGATGTTACTAGTGCCCACTCGAGCAAATCGATGAACAATGGGAAGACAGTGATATACATACATATATATATATATATATATATATACATCCTATATATATGTATATATATGTGAATATATACAAATATATAGTGACTTCTGTGGTAGACATTGACTGGTGTTAGACTTGGCAATAATAACACATACCTGCTTTCTAAGTTTAGACATCCTGACTATGGAATACCAGCAATAAATGAGAACTTTGAATCTGCTTAATGAAAAGTCCATGAAAAAATAACCCCCACCAAAACAAAATACAACCTATCCTTCATTAAGGAATAAAGACTAAGTACAGTGTGGGAAATGAACAAGTAAACATATATGAAACAAAATGGTGATGCAGGTTTTAAAAACAGAGGGATCTATAGAAAGACCTAACTGGATTTGGGACTCAAATTTTGCTGTATGCTCTTCAGTCTCATTCTCAAATCTTCTAAGCCTCAGTTTCCTCTTCTGTAAAGTTAGGATTATCTGATAGATTACCAGTTAGCTGATAGAATGAGCATCAATCAAGATAAAGGGGCAGGCAGCTCATTAAATCACAGTCATTATAATTGATATTTTCTGTAGTCATGGAAGTTTTCACAATGGTGGAAATATTTCATTTTGAATTTGAAGGGTTAGTGGAGTTAATCAGGCAGAAAACGTTTGGAGGGTGTTCCGGAAAGTAGGAACAACTCGTGCAAGTTCAAGTGGCCAGAATTTAAAAGGTTGTTTGGAAGAACGGCAAACAGGTCAGTGCAGTTAAGAGCATATTGTCATCTAAAAACTGTCTTTCTACATTTCTTTCAAATGATAGACAGTGGAGAGTGTTCTAAAAATGAACTTAAGTCCCCTTTTCCATATTGCATCTACTCCATTCCCTATGGCAATTCCACACATGCCCTTTTTTTTTTATACTAAGTCAATCTTAAGAGATGTGGTGTATCAAGATGAGATGATTTCACAGCATTGAACAAAAAAGGAGAGAAAAGTTATCAGCAAACAAACACGTTCTTTGTCAGCATTGAGATGTTTTAGAAGGTTTAGAAGACGCAATTACTGGACTCAAAATGGTCTCGGATATTTTGGTTGTGCCCTAGCCACTATTTTTTCCCGCCTTAATAAAGGCCTCTTTCTTACTACTCATACTATTTGTGGATTCTGTTCTGGGACGGAAGTTCATTTTTGATCCAATGGGGAAGCCCTCCTCTTCCTGGGAGATTCCTGAGCAACCATGAAAACAGCGTCATTGTCAACACAGCTAGTACTTGCAGGGAATTTCTCATCCACACTGCTACAGTGACTCACGCTTGCAGATGGCCTGTCAGCCTTCATCCAGATTCCTCTCTTGGCACTGTTAACCCCATCTGGCAGCATCTCAGAAAATAACTCTGCTATGAGGGATGGGATTTTAAAAAATACAGAATGTTTATTTCTTTAATATTACAATATAAAAGTAACCATCAAAATAGGATATTTGGGAAAAAGTGGAAGAGTAAAGGAAAAAATACAGAAAACAGTCAAAATAACTTTATTATCAGTAACTCTGTAATCCAGAGATAACCACTGTAAACATTTTTATGTGTTTCTATTCAACTTTTCCCTAACTACATCTCTAAGAGAGATTTCCAGAGGGGAAATTACTGGGCCAGAGAGATAGTACAGAAGGGAGGGCATTGACCTGGCATGTGGCCAACCTGGGGATCACCATATGACCCCATGAGCCTGTCAGGAGAGTTTCCAGAGTGCAAAACCAGGAGTAAGCACTGAGCATTGCTGTGAGGGGTCCAAAACCAAGACAAACAGAAGACAGATAGACAGATAGAAAGAAGAGAAAGAGAGAGAGAGAGAGAGAGAGAGAGAGAGAGAGAGAGAGAGAGAGAGTCAGAGGGGGGGCGAGGGAGGAAGTTACTGGATAGCGCAATGGTACAGCAGGTAGGGTGTTTGCCTTACACATAGCCAACTGGGGTTTGATTCCTAGTCCCCGAGCACACCAGGATTAATCCCTGAGTATAGAGCTAGCATAAGCTCTTAGCATAACCAGGTGTGTACCCCTCTGCCCCATCCCAACCCCTCTACCAAAAAAAAAAAAAAGAGGGGAGATAACTAGGTCCAAGGGAACAAATGCTTATAAGTCTTTTGATTGTACTGTTCTATTGCTTTTTAGAATTATACCAATTATTACTTTTAGAAGTATTATTTGAGAGTAAAATCACATAGCATTTTTTGTCATCAATGACTATAAAATGTCATAAAGGCATAAAATCAATTTCAAAATGTTGGGACGGGAGCGACAGTCCAGCAGGTAGGGCGTTTGCCTTGCACGCGGCTGGCCCATGCCGTCCCGGGTTCGATTCCCAGCATCCCATATGGTCCCCCGAGCACCGCCAGGAGTGATTCCTGAGTGCAGAGCCAGGAGTAACCCCTGAGCATTGCCAGGTGTGACCCCCAAAAAAGCAAAAAAAAGTTATTTCCTTGTGCAAATTTGTGGTTTTATTATGAGTGGTTACTTTTTAAATTTAGATTTCATTTTCAACAAAATAAGATAGACACGAAAGAAACAGAATAAATTATTAGGTTGAAATAAATAAATCTAGACTAGGGAGACAGCTCAAAGACCTGGAGTCAACTTTGCATGTGGAGGCCCAGAATTAAGACAACAGGTATTACACTTGTAGCTCCTAAGCTCTGCTAGGGAGGTCAATAGCTAACTAACTAAAACACCAACTTTCACCAAAAAGGAAACATATATGCATAACACACCTCAACCTGGATATATACACAAATCTTCCATTCCCAAGAGGTGACCATTTTTATATCGTTGAGCTGATTCATTTACCAAACTCCTTTATGTCTCTTGATAACATACCTTTAGGCATTGATTATTGATATTTTATGTAGAAGATGAGTACTCCTCATTCATTTATACTCATCATCATTATTCCTTCCACCATAAGCTATAATTCTGCATAGTTTGTTACTTTATTTATATTGGTAGGATTAAAGAAAGTCTATCAGCCAAACTATGCTGTGGTCTGATTACTTTTATTAATTCAATTTTCTTCACTAACTTTATTTCCATGTAGATAAAAATTATTGTTCTTTTTCTTTTGTTCTGCTAGCTTTCATCCTACATGTCCTTCTATATACTTGCAGCCAATTCACTCCCAAACTTTGTTCCAGCTGCAAAGATGTCTTCTAATTATGGTTTAAATACATCAACAAGTTTTGGTGATGGATGATTTGGAATTTTGGTGGTGGTGGTGAAGCCTATACAAATATAGAGATGTTTATATGCCTTAAATTCTATCAATGTTGTAAACAAAGGCTAAATCAATTGAAAAAGTAAAATAAAGGAAAACATATTCACAATGAAATTTTCAATTTTTTTTTTTTTTTTTAGCACACCCGGCAGCCAGGGGTACTCCTGGCTCTGCACTCGGAATTACCCTGGCGGGCTCGGGACCATAGGGAGCCGGGGACGAACCGGGCCGGCAGGCCGCAGGCAAGGCAAACACCCACCCGCGGGCTACGCCCGCCCGGAATTTTACAAATTCATCATCTTCTCAAAGAAGGAAGCTCTGAACACTGCTCGGTATGGTACTAAAGCAAATAAAAAATTGTTTTCTTTAAGAGAGAGAGAGAGAGAAGAGAGAAGGAAATAAAGAACCTGCCATAGAGGCAGGCTAGGGGAGGAGGGAGGGAATCAGGGACCTTGATGGTGGGAAATGGGCACTGGTGGAGGGATGAGTGCTGGAACACTGTATTACCGAAACTCAAATATGAATATCTTATGAACATCTTTGTAATTGTATATCTCACAGTGGTATAATAAAATACTTAAAAATTGTTTTCTCAAACATTTGTATTTGGAACCTTGTATTTAGAATAAGGTACAGAAAAAGAAAAAAATCCTTCTACAATACAGAATTATTTCAAAATATCTATCGCCTTTTATAGTGCATGCAAAAGACTCATATTTTAGAAAGACTGACATGTTAACCATTTTATTTTTGGATCTTGGGTTACATTCAGCTATGCCAGGGCTTGCTCCTGGTTGTGTATTCAGGGATCACTCCTGGAGGGACCTGAACCGTTATGCCAGGTATCAAACCTGGTCAGCTGTGTATAAGACAAGAGGCTTGCCTGCTATATACTATCACTCTGTTACCAATATATTATTAGCAGACAAAATATTTTTTCTAAATATTTCAAAAACAGACAAAATAATTTTCAAAATATTTTCCACAACCCATGCATTTATTTTTCTAGCTAGTGATTTGTTGTTATTCATGTTTTAAGTTAGAAATATCTGTATGTGTGGGTGGGAGAGATAGTATAGGGGTAGGGCACTTGCCCATCATGCAGCCTACCCAACTTTGATCCCTGGTTCCCCCTATGGTCCCCTGACCCCACCAGGAGTAATTACTGAGTGCAGAGCCAGGAGTAACCCCTGAATACTGCCAGGATTGGTACAAACACTAAACAAAAACAAAAAAGTAATAGCATGTTTAAAGACTCATACTATTTTTTTTTCTTTCTGAATCAGGCTAAAATGATAGCCTGTATGAGGAAATTTTTTTCTCCGGTTTTGTTACTTTCTCATACTACATAGCTCTAAATGTCAATGTAGAGCCTTGTAGATAGCACTTTTCAATAATTATGTTTTTCATGGAAGCTATATAGAAACTTACTGAAAAATTCTTGGACTTACCCAGAAGGAAGGCTAAAGAAGCACTAAAAAAAAACATAGTTTTCTTAAGTTTAGTCAAACAGAATCTCCTGACTCACTTTGGCAGTCATAAACTAAATGACCAATCTCCTATCTCACATTATACTCTCTGCAATGCTATATATGCATAGAAAACAAAAATAATATTAATATACATGTAAATACAGCATCTTGGCAAATTAAAGGCAAAAAATTCCTATTAATAAAACATGGGAGTTTAAATCTATAAAAACATGTACTAAATATATAATAGAGGGACCAGAGCTATATAACAGCAGGTAGGGTGTTGGCTGTCCTCATGGATGACCTAGGCTCGATCCATATCATTCCATCTGTCCCCAGAGCACTATCAGGAGTGGTTTATGAGGGAAGAGCCAGGGGTAACCCATGTATTGCTGAGTGTGGCTCCCCAAAATAACAAAATAAGTATTTAGATATTTAACAGAAAAAAATCCTAATTTGTATGCTGTAATAGTCAGGTTTGAGAAAATTGCTGTATAATCACAGAAAATATGAGGTAGACCGCTTAATATTTCTCTTTGGGGGTGGGGGTTCACACCCACCGAGGCTCAGGGCTACTCCTGGCTCTGCACTCAGGAATTACTCCTGGTGGTGCTCAAGGGACCATATGGGATGCTGGGGGATTCAACCCACGTCAGCTGCATGCAAGGTAAATGCCCTGCCCTCTGTACTATCGCTTCAGGCCCTGTTTGATATTTCTTACGGCAATAAAAAAAAACCAAAATAAAAGTCAAAATCATGAACAATGGAAACATGAAAATACCAAGAATGCCTGGTGACCATAAATATACACCTTTATGGATCTGAAGATCTGTGAATGGTTGATGCGGTTAGAATGTTTGCTAGTATGATCACTGTTCTCAAATGCAAACATACTCTTTGCTAAGAGTAAAAAGAATTATCTTGAGCAGATATCATAAATTTTTCTTCCCAATTTATATCCATAAAACTCAATCAATGCCTTGCCTTAAAAATGTCAAATAACTTCGAATTTCAGGATAATACACCACTAGTCATTTCTTCTACTTTCCACAATGCCACACTCCTATTTTCAAATGCTCAGTCAGTGTAGTATGATTGACACAAATAAAAGGAAACAGTAACTTTCTTATTACTGCATGGTCTTATCTATGATGCAGCATTTCACCACCTCATAAACAATACTATGATGCAAAGCAATAATACACCACAAAGTGCTAATTTATAATATATTTCTGTACACACATTTATGAACAGATTTATCTACATGTAGATGAAAAATTGTTATTGCTGGTAGAATGACAGAATAGAAATATGAAGACATTTGATACTAATAATAAAAGTTCATTTCCAGCTTGGTATTGGTTTCTAGAAGAGCTAGAATTCCAATTCTGGCATTAAAAACTTGGGTTAAATTCTCTCTGTCATTTATAAACTGTGTGATAACTGGCCAATTTACTTAACGTGGTGCAGTTATCTGTGAAGTTATGATAGCTTTCAGGGGTTCCTTCTAAATATGAAATTGGTATTATGTATAAAAATTTTTAGAACATCTGTGTAAATAACAAAATGCTTACTAATACAGGTTTAGTTATTACTGAACAAAAGTTTTAAATCAATTAAGGAGTTATTATTGCTAAAGTACATTAAAATATTTGTGACCAAAAAAACTTTGTTACTGTGCTTCCTAGTGAAAATTTATATCTTATTTCTCTCAACTTTGTATTGAATTGCAGAAGAGATGCGTAGACAGTTAACAGTAATGCCATGCAGTTCAAGAGTAAGACTATTGGGGCTTTCCACTTCTTTTATCTTGTGCTTACCTGCTTCTTACTGACTTTATATATAACCAGTTCACTGATTTAAGAAATCAGTGTGATACATTAACAAGCATGCACAATATTGTTCATTATAGTACTATTTAAAAGTCTAAAAATAGAAAAGTAAATAGGAAATCTGATGTATATAATATGCTGCAATTTTATTTATTTATTTTTTGGTGGGGATACACCTAGCAATACACAGGGGTTACTCCTGCACTCAGACATTATTCCTGGTGGTATATGGGGACAGTATGGGATGCTGGGATTCAGCCATGTAGAAGACAAGCTGTCCAGCCCTATATTGTAATTTAAGGTTTTTTTTTATCAATTCCTACATATTGACATGAAATCTCCAAAACCTTGAATAGAAAAGTCAGATTCAGAATAACATGTGTAGTTTATCATTTGGAAAAATAATTTCCATAACTTTATATGTTCATACATATAAACAATTAAAAATTTCAGATGTATATACACCAACTACCACTGTACTGACTCTTTCAAGGGGAATAAAGGGCCAGAGAGATAGCACAGGGTTTATAAGAGACAGCACAGGAAAGCGTGCCCTGCGTGTGGCTGACACTGGTTCACTGTCCAGCACCACAGCTGGTTTCCCAACCCCCACCAGGAGTGACCGACCCCTGAGCATGGTTGGGAGTTAGCCCTGGTGCATCACTAGATGTGGCCAAAATGTCCACTCCCATTAAAATAAAATAAAACAAATACAAGACTTCAAAAACAAATTTATTAAATAAAACTAAATCTAATGATCCAATAAATCAGCTAGATCTAAATCTTATAAATATAAAAAAATCTGAAGGATTAATTTGGCTAAAGTTCTGCATGATTCTACTATGGGAATTAAATAAATGCACTTGATCTTAGCCAAAAGGCTGAGAAGTGATGAACCAAATAAATAAATGTCATAATAAATGTCATAGACAATGTCTCTAGAGTTTCATGGACCTGAGTTTCCCATCTTAAGCTCCACAGTTTCCTCTAATGTAAAAGCCACAATTCTGTAAAAACAACAAAGAATCATGCCAAGCTGACAACCGTGGTATACTGAGCTTCATCTCAAAGTTCCTTTTCACTTATTTTTTCTGGGACCACAACTGCCTATGCTCAGGGATCACTCCTTGCTGCTCTCAGGAGACCATATGTGATGCTGGTCATTGAATACTGGGCGGGCTGCATGCAAAGCAAGCAACTTACCAGCTATAATATCGCTCTGGCCTCTCTTCTCAAAATTCTTAAATCAACTCTTAAAGTGAAATTTCCTGTAAAACTTCACTCTTTTACTGTGCCTTCTCCAGAATGTGAGCTAGAGGTAAAGTATAGCTTTCCAGCTACCAAATCTTCACAATGCTTCCTGTCACACACCACTCAAAGCTGGAGCAAAACAAAACAAAAACAAAACCGAAAAACAAACACACACACACACACACACACACACACACACACACACACACGCACGCACACACCCACACCAAAACCCGTGGAAACAAGTACTTAGCTAAAAAACAGGGCATGTGCCTTAGGAAAAGGCTGAAAGGCAAAACAAGGGTCCTAAACCGCTATCAATTGAGAGCTATTATATAGATCATCCTGGCTGTGGCTGTCTTTGAAGTCTATTAAAAACAAACCTGGCTCTGTACTTATATTATCAAGTAAGGAAAACAGGTTCAAATGGGAAATGGGAAATGTGAGGCTTTCTCAGCATTCTATTTTATTTTCTAATGTACGTCATGAAATGCATAAATAGCTGGGGTATTAATTTTAATTTGAAGGAGCTAACATACAAATAATCTTAAGTGTAGTTAGGTAAAAATCTTAAAATTAAAACCAGGGTGTAATAGTATTTACCAGCTATTTTGATGAAGAATGACAAAAGTTTCTTAACACTCAAGATGAAATAGAAATACATTAATTTTCACTAGATAATTGTGAAATTGTCAATGATTCTAACTGAAAATTTTTTTCCTTTAAAGCAATAACTTATTCCTATAATGAAGGAAAAGCATAAAGCTCCTCTTCAAGACAATCCATGCTTTTGAATACCAAACCATCCACAGAACAAGAACATCTAATATTTTAAAAAAGTTTAGTCATCAACAAGGATAGCATGAGAATCAAAATCTTTAAGTACTATTGTGAAGCTACAGAACTATGGAAACAAATGAGTAGAATTATGACCGTTACCTACTTCATAAGGGAAAGCTGAATGCTGTATTATACTTACAGAATAATAATACACTGCTGTTCAGTTTTGATTTTTGTAAGTGTACCTGATAAGAAGTTAAAAGCAGGCCTCTGAACTCCACCTCCCTATCAGGAAGGACTGAAACTGTCTTGCTATCAAATATTCTGGTTCTCATGGACAAGAAGTCAGGTAGGAAAAAATATTGTTTTTCTCAAGTATAACCCTCCTAGTTTCCTTTCCTTTGCCTTTGCCCCTAGGGTCATAAAATTGTTATTTTTACTGGTACACACTAAATAATTTTGTCCATACTTTCTTCAAAATTGTATTTATTTGATGACAGCCTCTATAGTCAACTGAATCACAATCATCCTCTCATTCAACAATACCTACGTCACCCACAACTGATTTGAGTTCTAGTAAAATGGTAGAATAAGGGGTATAACTGTACCCTGAGTGTAAGACTAAAAGAATGGCTTCCTGTGACGCTGCCTATGGGCTTTCATTCAACACCTATAATTAACAATGAAGTAAATCCTAAACAAGACAAGTCTCTTCAATGTCCTCATCATTGAATGTTTCTTAGGATATTCTAATCTAAGAAATCCACTCAGAAAACCAAATACGATATACAAATGCTTGAAAGGAGAGAACAAAATTATTTCACATGATAGTTCTAGTACTCAAAATTGACTAATGCACTAAAATACCTAAAGAAGGTAGATATAGTGTTTGATAAGGAATACAGAACATTCTAAAATACATAGGCTTTCTATATATCGACACACCTAGTGTTTCAGCATTCTTTTTAGAAAATAAGAGAAATTATCCCTTTTACAATACTCTCTAAACAAACAAATTATCTGGAATAAATTTAGTAAAATGCAGAAATCTATTTTTTCTGGGTCACACCGGTGATGCTCAGGGGTTATCCTGGCTCTTCACTCAGAAATTACGCCTGGCGTGCTCAGGGTCTTATGGGATGCCAAACACAAACCAGGTCACACGTTCAGGCAAACACACCGGGGCTGCCCGGCCTCAGGCAGAAATCTTGTATAGTGGGGCGGGAGGCGATAGCCCAGCGGGTAGGGCGTCTTGCCTTGCACGTGGCCGGCCTGTGCTGGCCTGGGTTCAATCCCGGCGTCCCATATGGTCCCCCTGAACACCGCCAGGAGTAACTCCTGAGTGCAGAGCCAGGAGTAACCCCTGAGCATTGCCGGGTGTGACCCAAAAAAAAAAAAAAAAAAAAAAATTTAGAAATCTTGTATAGTTTACTACTGTAAAACTTTATTGAAAGGCATTTTTAAAAGTCTGACAAATATGCTTAGGCCTTATTGCTCCTGGGTGGGGAAGATTAACTATTATAAATGTATCTAGTCATTCTAGAATACTCAAACTTCAAGGCAACTGATTTCACCCTTAAATTTATGTAATTTAATTTATCGACCTACTTTATCCTTTACTTATTTCTCTTAAACCCTTTGGACTCTTCCCAGCTTGGGAAAACAGGCTCCTTTCTAGGTATACCAAACAGTTATCCAAGTATTTATTTTAAAGAAACAAGTGCTTGTTGGTTTTTTTTTTTATTCTAAGTCTTAGTGCTTTGTCTTTGCTTGGCTATATATTAAGTAATATACATACATTTGTTTTAATTGAAAAGGATATGTAGGGGCTGGAGTGATAGCCCAGTGGGTAGGGCATTTGCCTTGCACGCGGCCGACCAGAGTTCGATCCCTGGCATCCCATATGGTGCCCAAGCACCGCCAGGAGCAATTCCTGAGCGAAGAGCCAGGAGGAACCCCTGAGCATTGAAGGGTGTGACCCAAAAAGCAAAAAAAAAAAAAGAATATTTAGAAGTCAAACTTATAATGAGCTGTTCTGTATATTGAAAAGCAACTTTATACTTGAGTTTAGCTACCAATTTTGAAATTCTAATGATTCTTCCTGGGAACTTTACACATTGTCTACTTTGAGCTTTCAGATTTGCTAATGACTAGTCTGACTAATACCTTTTTCTAGAATTGTTATTCTTTAGGAGATTTTGGAATGAATTTCTTATCTTTGGAATTTTGAATTTTCTTAAAATTTTCTTAGTTTTGGAATTCTAAAATTTCTTCAGCATATATCTTGATATATATTTCTACAAAATGCCATCACCTACGGCACTACATGAACCTTTTCAATATTAGGAGTTGAATTACTCTTCAGGCCAAGACTTTTTTTCCATTGTTTATCCCTAGCCTATCTCCCCCACCCATCCCTGTTCCCATTGTACTTTCATATCATATTTACTAACTTTTCCAGCCATGTTTGATATTATTGTTTCCTTACTCTGTATTTTGGAATAGCTACTTGTGTAATCCAATCTGCAGGCACCCTTTCTCTTTTACCCAGTTTTCCTAAATTTTCACCTCATTCCCATGACCTGATGGAATGGTTTGAGGCTCTTTGTGTTCCTGGAGAAAGCAGAAGCCCTTGGGCTCTACTACCACGAGACAGGACATATGGAGATCTTACTGGTGCCTGCTCGAGCAAATCGATGATGAACAGGAAAACAGTGATACAGTTATTTCACAGAAGTTTCATCAGAGTTAATGAAAGTTCTTTTTCCCCTTAAACTCTCGGAAAAATTTAAGAATATTTTTTCCCTTCAACTTTATCATCTCTGACTTTCTGAGAAACAAAGACAGATTTTCTTTAGAAAACTCTTTTATTTTGTTCATTTCTGTGGTTTCTTTTTTCCCATACTATTGGTTTTATTCAAATATATGGTGATTATTTACTTAATACTTATAACTGAAGAACTTAATATTTCTTAGATGGTTGGCAGTGGTCATAAGTAACTGAGCTGTACCTATAAGCTGGCTAATTAGTAAGTTCATACAATTTTAATCAAAATCTAATGGGAGTTTGGAAAGGACTTTACAAAAATATGAAATAAATTTTTAATTTTATAAGTGACTTAAACCAGTGAGAATAACTAAGAAAATGCTGAAAAGTAAGATTGAAAACAGAGTTAAGCATCATCATATTTAGTAATATATATAAATGATGTGTCAAACCAATAAGGAAATCAGTTTGCTCAATAAATATTTTATATTCAGTAATATTGAATAATTATTTGATATTAAATAAATACCGGCAGCACAGCAGGTAGAACATTTGCCTTGCATGGGGCCAACCCAGGTTCGATCCCGGCATCCCATATGGTCTCCTGAGAATGGCCAGGAGTAATTCCTGAGTGCAGAGCCAGGAGCAACCCTGAGCATAGTACAATAAATAAATAATAAATAAATAAAACTCAAAATAAATACTGATAAATATTGAGAATTCAGGACATTTGGGAAAATTAGGAAAGTTGTAAATTTTAAAAGTCAGACTCTAAACTTTCAGTAAAATTAATTCTATAATTATAAAGATTGAAATGCAAAGGACTAAAGTTTCCATGTAAATATTCACACACATCTCAAACATCTTATCTCCAACACTGGTATTTACGTTATACGCACTGTTGTCATATTTCTGAAATAACATCATTCATTCAGCACAGAGGCCAGAAATTCAAACAAAATCCCTAAATCACTCCTTTTTGACTGTCTCTGTCTGTCTCTCTCTCTCTCTCCTGTGTGTGTGTGTGCATGTGTATGTGTGTGTGCACAAGGCAAGTGCCCTGCCTAGCACAAGAAGAATATTATTTTATAACCTCTTAAAGACCTCTTATTACCTCTAAGAAAAAGAACTTATAGGCAGTTTCAAATTACATAATATTGGAAAATATGCCAAGAGTCAGAATTACACAAGAAGAAACAACAGTCACACTACATCTACTCTGTCATTCTACACCTAACAGATTCTCAGAAGGGTCCTTCTTGAGTGTAGATAAATGTCACAATTCATCTGTCTACACTCCTACAGTATGAATGTTAAAGTAGACTATAAATTTTCGGTGTTAATGATGTTTCAGTAGAGGTTCATTAATTATAATAGGTAGTGCTCTATTGTGAATGCCAGTAATGTGTTAAGTGATCTATGTGAGGGGTCCAGGGTATGTGGGAAATCTCTGTCTTCTGCTCAATTCTGCGAACCTCTAACTCCTCTTTTTAAATTTTATTTAAAAAAAACCACCAGAGGGGCCGGAGCGGTAGCCCAGCGGGTAGGGAGTTTGCCTTGGCTGGTTCGATCCCGGCATCCCGTATGGTCCCCGAGCACCGCCAGGAGTAATCCCTGAGTGCAGAGCCAGGAGAAACCCCTGAGCATAGCGGGTGTGACCCAAAAAAGCAAAAAAAAAATAATAATAAAATAAAATAAAATAAAATAAAAAAAAATAAAAAAAAACACCAGAACTAGAAGTGCCAGACAAATAGTTCAGGAATTAAGGTGCTTGCCTTGCATGCAGCCGACTCAGGTTCAATCCGCTGAACCAGATAAGGTCTCCTGAAAACTGTCAGGAGTGACCCCTAAGAACAGAGCCAGGAGGAGCAGAGCCAGAGAGCTCAGCTCTGAGCACAGCTGAATATGATCCCAAAACAAACAACAAAAATAATTTTGGAAAAAATAACAAACAAACTAGAGTACCTGTGGTTTCTTGGAAGTTCACAAAAATTTTACAAAGCTGAAAAATATTTATTATGCGGGTGCTTTCACTTCTATTTTGTCTATGTGAGTGCTGACAAAGATCACATGGTGGATAATTTAGAGGTTCAACATAAAAGAACTCTTTAAGTAACAAGCACTTATAGGGCAAGAACACAAAGTCCAACTGGCAAAATGTTAGCAAGGGAAAGAATTCAAGACTTTTCTCTCCAAAACTGCCAAACGAGTCTGGTTTAATTGAAATTGATGGCAAAGACAACAGAGGACATTTAATTGAATTTTAATCTTAATGATCTCTCAGTCATGTTTGAAACATAAACATACATATGAGAGTTCTTCAAGATGTTGGACACAAATCTGTTTTCATAATTCAAAAGCATACTTTGCTTATGAATTTCTTTTTAACAAGCTTTGGCTGGGCTTTCTTTTCTTCCAGATGTTTGGTGTTGTATATACACACCCTCTATTTCTCTGCATATGATTTAAGCATAGCTAAGAGTGTATATTTATTTTACAAAAAGGGGGAGAAGACATAATTCAAACAGATTGGCTATTCACTTATATAATTATGGATATTTAAGTTTAATAAAGTCTTTCAGGTAACATCTGTTCATCTGAAAAATATTCTCTATTTTCAAACCTGAAAACATTAATTTGGACCGAGAAGAAGGCATCCTAAATCATGACCATGGGGAATAACCTTATTCAGTAACTGTTCCCACTTTGCAGGATTTTGTTAACCTTTCATTCAATTGGTTCAATCCCACCTTTTTATACTACAATATGTTCTTCAGTGATAGTTTCTCTGGATTTCTAGCAAAAAAATAATATATAATATGCTTTTTTAATTTCTCCCTTCTGATGCCTCACTAAGATGAAAATAAAGAAATGAAACATACAATTCTAAGAACTGGGAATGTAGCTCAGAGAAAGAGAACTTGGACTGCATGTGAGAGAGACCTTGGATTCAGTTTATTTTTCTTTTTTTTTTTTTGGGTCACACCCGGCAATGCTCAGGGTTTTCTCCAGGCTCTACACTTTCTTTTTATTTATTTGTGGAAGGTTGGAACATACGTACAGCGCTGAGATGCTGCTCCAGGCTCTGTGGATCAGAGGCCATTATTAGGAATCGAAACGGGAAAGGCAAGCACCTTAATCTTGGTACTGTTTCTCAGGCTTTTAAAGCCCAGAAAGTGAAGGAAAGGAGGATTAGTGGATTGGCTTAGACCACTAAACATGACCTTGCAAGAACATGACCATGAGTTCAAATCCCGGTGTCCCAAATGCGTGCTCCATGTGCTATCCGGCAGCTCTGGAGTTTAAGCCTGACATTTCTACCACTGCAATTCCAGTCGCCACAGGTGACTTTTGGCTGCGAAAGTGGATAAGTACCACAAAAGTACTTATTCACCTTGGGGTGAGGAGACAATACAGTGGGTAGGGCATTTTCCTTGCACATAGCCAAGTTGGGTGCGATCCCTGGCATCCCATATAATCTTTTGAGCACCGCCAGGACTGATTCCTGAGTGTAGATTCAGAAATAAATCCCTGAGCACCGCTGGATATAGTCCCAAATCAAAATACAAAGGTGTGTGTGTATGTGTATGTGTGTGTGTGTGTGTGCGTGTGTGTGTACGTGTGTGTGAGACCTTCAGAAACCACAACTACTCCCACATATGAGCACCACAGTGGGGAGGAGCACACTCGGCTGAGTGTGCCCCGAGCAGCAGCACTACTTAAGTCAAATTCGCCAGCACCACAGTCAGGTCTGCAGCACCGCAGCACAATTCCTGGCCATCACAGCAACCACAATGACGGGAAGGGAAGAAGATTTGTTTTAAAAACCAGAGAATGGATAGAGGAGTGAAACTGCTTTGCCATGATAGAGGAAATGTAGAGAACAAATTCTAAAAGTAAGCTAATGTGATCTGCCAAATTCAGAAAGGCAGTGTTGCAGTGTTTTGGGCAGCATACACTAAGGAAAGCAGGAGTTTTATGGGGGACTGAAAGTATATTAAAATGATATGGAGGGCCGGAGCGATAGCCCAGCGGGTAGGGCTTTTGTCTTGCACGTGCCGGCCCGGTTTGATCCCTGGCATCCCATATGGTCCCCGAGCACCGCCAGGAGTAATTCTTGAGTGCAGAGCCAGGAGAAACCCCTGAGCATCGCCGGGTGTGCCCAAAAGCCAAAAAAAGAAGAAATTGAGACTTTGGATCCCAAGTATTTCTCTCTGTTACTGGGAACTTTCCTTTTTTGTAAACAGCAACAGCAGCAGCAGCAGCAGCAGCAACAACAACAACAACAACAACAACAACAACAAATGAGCAATAAGCTACAGAACCTACAACTTGAGGATTCAGACAGTGTGACCAGGGAAAGAGAGATAGAACAGTGGGTAAAAGCACGTGCCTTGCACACTGGACCCAGGTTTAATCTCCAACATCTGCCAGGAGAAATTACTGAATGCGGAGTAAGGGTAACACGCCTTCCCCCACCACCCCCACACAATAAACAACTAAAAAAACAAAACAACAAACACTGTGCTCAAGTGCAGCCCAAAGTAGAAAAACATGCTCAACTGTAGAGTCATAGGGCACATGCCACCGCCGCGCTATGCTTTCCCACTCTCAGGGAGAGCTTTCCCAGGAGGCCACTGGTAAGATTTTGGAAATATTGAAAAAATGACATTGAAAAGTTGCAGAGAATAAATCTGCTAAACAATCAACCACACTATAGTGAAGGTGTGCTCTTGACAAGTCATACTGATGCTTACCAAACGTTTGATGAGATTTAGTGTTGTACTAACATTGATGCTTTGTTTTCTTTGTGTTTGTGTTTTCTAATGAATAGAACTAGAATAAGTCATCCATATTAACTGAATTAAAAATCCACATGAAAGAAAACCTAAAAGGAAAACCCCTAAAAAACTATTATTTGTGTTTTTTAGAGGATAATTCTTTCCTGATGTAAGAATAGATGCTATTTAAAAAGGAATCAGCAAAGAACAGCATGTTGGCATTTAAAAACTACGATGGAGAGGATGGGACTGGAAAGATAGTACAGGGAGGGTTAAAGGGCTGGCTTTGCACATGGCTTTGCACATGGCTTTGATTCAAGATACCACATGTGGTGGGTCCCCAGCACTGCCAGGGTGGACAGTGCTGTCTAGAGCACAGAGCCAGCCCTGAGCATGGCTGGTTGTGGCCTGAAATCAAACAAAAAGAAAGCAAACAACAAAAAATACTAAGATGAAATGAAAGTTTTGGTGAACTGGTTGGTAGATAGCTTTGGAGAAATCTAAACAAATACAAAACAAACAATAAGGAAGAAAAGAAAAGTGAGAAACAAGAGATTAGGAGATCTGATGTCAGAGGTCCGATTTCCAATAAACAGGAATGCCAGGAAGTGAAAAGGGAGAAAACAGAGAGGACATAATTATCAATGAACCAATAAAAGGGGGAAATTCCAGAATGAAAGGATTCACGTATATGGAATGAAAAGGCTTGTGTGTTCTGAGAACAATGGATAGAGACCAATACCCAGACAATTGATCATGAAGGGTAGAAATGCCAGTAACGAAGAGAATGTCACAGAAGTTTCGATAAGGGAAAACAGGTCTGAACACATATCAAGATATCACCAATGGGACAAAACAGTGGCATGGTGTTTGTAAAGTGTTTAAAAAATATATTTATAATCTAAATTTCAATGGCAGTTTACTAATGTCTGACATGACCTGGGTTGAAATGAAGGAAACTAGAGGAAACTAAGTAAAATAGAGAAAAGATTTCTCAAGTGGAAATCTTGAAAGCTAAGATTTTTTTACCTTCAACTTTGAAATCAAATGTAGGGCAGGAGAGATGAGAAGGGTTTAAGAGACTTTTGCCTTGCTTGTGTTCAAACCACATTTGAGTCCCAGTACTACACCGTGTGGTCCAAACTCCCTTCCCGCGGCTGCCCACTGTAAAGACACTAGCTACTCTTCATACTTCATACTTCTTCACAGTCCCTAGAAACTTTGAGGTAAAATTTCTTTTTATTAACATGACTGATTCAGGCATCAAGAGGCTGACCAAAGTTATGAAGCTGACCAGACTATTTCCAAAAAAGTGTGTCGCATTATTTCATACATCATACATCTCCCAATGGTGGCCCAGTGGGCCACAAACAACAACAAATAAAAGCCAAACAGTCATTCTGAAATCAGTATTGCTTAGGCTCCATATATGGTGGATATTGTTGCAGTGATTTAAAACAAAAGAGCTTTGGCTAGTAACTAATGATCGAGCATTCAACTGTCTTGTGTGACAAAAGAAGCACATAAAACATTTTTTTTTGTTTACTAGATGGCATAGAAAGTGTTGAGGATGTGACTCAGTGGTAAAGCATTTGATTTGCGTGAGTAAGGACTGGAGTTCAATTCTCAGCAATACCGAAAAAAGAGGGAGGTATGAGGGGACGAAGTGGATTACATGGAAACAGTGTATTATTAGTGACCCCACAATACGGTCTTTTTAAATGACTATTTATTTATTTATTTATTTATTTTTTGTTTGTTTATTTTTATTTATTTATAATCATATGCTAATTCTTACCTAAAAGAAATGGAAAAAAAAACCAGATTTAGACAATAGAAGCCCCTCCTTCTTGGAAGTATAGAATACTTTTGGAGGAGATCCAGTTTAACAAAGTAATAGGTTTCCTCTTATACATTACAGATACTGCTTATATTAATTGTCTAAGTATAGACCTAGATAACAGAGAAGCTACAGTTCTTTCAGAAGTAAGATAATTAAATAACTGTGTGTGCCAAGAATGCTAGATGAGCATCTATTTTACCCTCTTATCATTTCTGCTAATCTGCATAGCAGTCAGTAAATCTGGGTAAGTACTTTTTCTCTGGTAACACTCCATGTCTATTTCCGGCTTCTCCTATCACTGTCTTGATGATTAGAAAGAATTTTTTTTTCTCTACTACCACAATAAGCTAAACTGTTTAAAACATTTGGATTTTTATTACCAATTCTCCAGGTCATTTTTCACAATTAGCTAAGGCTGAAAATAGCTGATGAATAAGTATGAAATAATTATAATAAACATTCCTACTTAAAAATAAGAATTTCCAGAAACTGAAACTAAAACCAAATTCTGGCTAAGGTATTGAATAGACTATTTTAGGGATTCTCAACTCATTCCTGATACAAGAGATTACTTTCTATTTTTCTCAAGTGTTTTTTATTTCTTTCTTAATTGTGTAGCATGTACACAGCATGGTGCTGATTACTGTGGAGAAAACAAAAAGGAAAACATCTAGTGTTTTCCTTTCAGATGAAGAGGCGGGTATGATATGGTCACCTAGATGGTGCTGGCCAAAAGGAACTGGAGAATGTGAGACTGAGGAATTAAAGCTGAAGTAAAAGGACTCTAGTGTCAGAGGATCCTAGTGGTGGTGTTATATAAGTGTTTGTTATAATATAATATTATATTATAAAGGTAATCATATCTCTATATGTTTCATATTTTACCTTTTTCCAGTGCAGCTCTCATGAGCTAAAGTTAGAGGTATCTGGGTGTTTGAAGTATCTGGTGTAGAGTTCAAGTGGGCATAAAGACTGAAGTATATAATTGATCATATACTATTTTATCATATACTAGTCTATGATTGATCATAGACTAGTATATCTAATCTATGATAGATATGGAGCCCGATACATAATGAGACACTTCATCTCAGCAGAAAAGAAGGACTCTGTTGCTAGTGAGAAGTTTGTCGCTAGGCCCAGCTTTCAGTGTTTCTCTCTTTTGAGAATGACACCCTAGCTTGCTTTGAGGAATCTTCCCACTCTGGTGGGACCATTGTAATTGGTTCAGGTAGGATCGAAAGCCTATTCTATATTTACATAATATTCTTCCACCATTGCATATAAGACCAGAAAAGACATAGGATTTAGGATTCAGACACTGGCACATCTCCTGATAAGTGAATATAGAGAATGAAGTCCAAGCTAAAGAGAGCTCTGACACAGGGTCTACAGACAAATTTTTATAAAGTTAAAATCCAAAGACTACACTCTATCTGCCTCAAACCTATGGAACCATTAAGTTGGCGTGTTACTGATGAGCTTATTTTATTCTCCTTCTATTTTAAGGGGTGTGGTACTCTCCATAGGCATAGCCCACAATTTCAAATTTAGCCCTAAAGGATTAAGGACCATACTCAAGGGAGCAGGAGAAAAAGTTGGCTATCCACATGGGCCAAATCTCCGAGTGAATCTAAAGTGAAACTTCAAAATAGATTTAAAAAAAAAAGACTTTTCTCTTCTTGAAAAGAAATATGGAACTGACAAATGGGATGGATGGTGATTATAGACATATGAAACTCAAAACGCAAAATCCAAATGGGAAAACACCATGTAAAAAAATAAAGAATTATTTGAATAGCCAAAAATCACAAGTGTTTAAGACTGCGAGGATTTTGCTTGTATTTGTACTTAAAGCACAACACTGTTCATAGTCACAACAATACATTCTCTACAACAGAAAAGTTTAATGTAAAGTTCTGGATCAGTCAGTGCCAGGTTGACACAGAACAGAATCGAAAACTCTTCTAAGCTCACTAGATTTCACAAATATCCCATCTTTCTTGCCATTTCTACACTAAACACAAATGCAAACAAATCCCAACAAAGGGTAATTACTGGATAACACAACTTGCAAAATCTGAGAAAAGAATCACTGAAACAAAATTGAAAAAAATAAAGAATCATATAATTATTCTAGTAGAAAACTTTTTTTCTTAAATACTATTTTTCTTTCCATTGAATCAGCACCAAAGCAACCTATGAACATTCTTCTGGTTCCTTTTAAGTCTTTGTCTGTTTGTTTTAAAGACAAGAAGAGAAGAATTTGCTTAAACTCACTGATAAATGTTTACTGATAAAATCTTCCAGATGGGCCTGCTTTCAAGGAAGGTCAATTACAAGCCTCGTGTCTCTCTTTTTAATGATATCTTTTAATGACCCCCTTCCTCTCCCGAAAATTAAATCACAAAAACAACCGAGGCTGAGAATGACCTAGTAATCCTCCTAATCATATTGCAACGACAGACGGGAGATCAAAGCACAGGTGTACTGAAAAATGGAGGTTTCCATGCAATCATGAAACGTGAACTTGCCACAAGCGAAGATTAGAAGTGCTTTCTGTTCTCCAACGCCAACAACTTCCAACCTTTACAAAAATTCCTGGTTTCCTTGATGAATAAACGGTCTTTAATTTTCCACCCTCCCAATTTCTCCCAAAGATTAGCAGTTCTCACATTTTGTGCCTGGTTTATGACTTCTATAATTAATTTTAGAAATCTGGAGAATACATTGAATTTCTATTAGCACCCATAAAACCTCAAGTTTTTTTTAAATTGAATTATTATCTTCAATACCAAAAAGAAGAAACTTAGTGGGAAGAAATTACATAAAGACAATCCGATGTCAATCTACGAGAAATGAAAGTAAGTAACGTAGATACCGTTTCAATAAGATAGATGAATCTTTGACTCACATTAAGAAAAATCGAGTTAGGCCAAGATCAGAATGGTGATACCATAGTCTCCAAAAACCTAGACTCTTACTATTTTAGGATTGTCCTACTTTTACATCATCAATATGTGCCTTCCATTCTCAAAACCATTCAAGCTAAGATGATCACTGATGCTCTTAGACAGCATCTGAACATCATTTAGCACTCTAAAAACAAAGGTCAAGAAGTGCTCCCAAGCACCTATCTCCCTCTGCTCTCTTTTCACTGGCTGGGCCTACCTTGAAGAGGGACTGAACACTTACCAATCCCATTCAGGCAGCTCACACCTCAATATAATTAGGTTTCACTCTGGGATGATAGTCACATCAGTTAATGCATTTTAAAATTTTGTTAAGGGGCGGAGTGATAGCCCAGCAGGTAGGGCGTTTGTCTTGCACGCGGCGGCCTGTGCCCACCAGGGTTCAATCCCCGTCATCCCATATGGTCCCCCGAGCACCACCAGGAGTAATTCCTAAGTGCAGAGCCAGGAGAAACCCCTGAGCATTGCCAGGTGTGACCCAGAAAAAAAAAAATAAATAAATAAAATTTTGTTAAGGACATTTAGACCAGCAGTATTTGCCACTAACTTCTCAATATTGACTTTGGTCTGATGCCTTGCTGATAGAGGGAATCTAAGCAGAATGATTTAAAGGTTTTCTTCAAGCTACAGTACTACTTTGCCAGAGAACTAAAAGCAGAATTGAGACCTTGTCTCTGTCATTAAGGATCTGGCCCTTGACAAGGTAAACTCCATCAGGATTACTACAGGAAACTCAGCTAACCGACATGAATAATTCAGCTTTCTACCTAGGTCAGACCCTGTGACTCACTCTTCAGAGTTTACGGTCATAAGTGCTCACAAATTGTAACACCCACCTCTTCAGTTATAAAGTGAGAATCACCATACTTACCACAAGCCATGTATGTGTTTACATGGCCACTAAATTACCAAGAAAATGAGAGATGTGCTGTGTAGTGTGACAGTTTGAGTGACTGTTTGCAGGAGAGCAGAATGTTCCCCAGTCATGGGTGCAAATTGATACTTGACCTTCATGACTGGACTCTAAGTCTTTGATGGTGGATTTTCAAGCACAAACACAAACACATTATTATGGTGGCTCCTGAAATTGACATTCTCAAAATAGAATCTGCCCTTATTCAAAGAAGGTCGAAATGTTTTGAGGCCCCCCCCCCCCCGCCCTTTTAACATATTGCTCTACTTTTCTTATCTCTTCTTCGACTATGGTCATCACTTCTTCAGACACATCCTCTCGGGAGAAATTCTCAACCAGCCACACTATCTCTGAAGCTAATTCACATATTGTATGCTTTCTTCACACTTGGAACTACACAAACTACACTGCTTTCGTTTGTTCTGGCTTTAAGTCTTTAGCTTTTTGAGAGTAGGGTCTAAACCTTCTTTAATTTCCCTAACACGGAAAGGTAAAGAATCTACATTTCTTTCAGCATTTAAAAGATTCTCATCCTCTTGCAGATGGTTCTTCCTTCTGCTGCTGGTAATGCCACAGAGCCTCTCCTGTCGGTACCACTTGCTACCTGTTCACCTAGAGGCCTAAATAGTTTCTCAAAAAGCAACATAGCAAGCTGGAATGCCTATAAAAATATAACTCTAGTGATTTTATTTGCTTTGGTTCCAGGGTCACATCCAGCAGTGCTCAGGGGGCTATTTCTGGCTCAGGAATCACTTCCAGGTCATCTATAGGCAGGCAAATGCCTGAACCTCTATACTATCTCTCCAGTCCCCAAAGTAAAATACATTTTGATGGTCACCCCAAACTACATTCACATCTAGTCTTATTCCTTGCCATTCCACCCATTCCAGCTGCACCACAGGAATAAACTACTCAGAAATAGTCACCTCTCTTTCTACACGGCTGAGACTGTACACATGATGTTCCTTTTGTCCAAAGTGTTCTTCTTTTTGTCACCTAAGAAAATATTCAAATGGCATCCAAGGAACAAGTCAAACACCATCTCTGAAACTATGCTCTGTATACCTAGTATTTTCTATAAGGGACAGAAGCTTGAACAGCAAACTTGAACACATCTTTGCAAGAACTTCCTTATTACAGTTATTCTCTTAAATATATCAAACTCCATGAGAGTAGAAATTGTATATTTGGGGCCAAAGCGATAGCCCAGTGGGTAGGGCATTTGCCTTGCACGTGGCTGGCCTGTGCTGGCCCGGGTTCGATCCCCAGCATCCCATATGGTCCCCGAGCACTGCCAGGAGTAATTCCTGAGTGCAGAGCCAGGAGTAACCCCTGAGCATCGCGGGTGTGACCCAAAAAGAGAAAAAAAAAATAAAAGAAATTGTTTATTTTAGATCACTGTGGATCTCAGATTATGACAAAAATAGATATTCAATAGTTTGTTTACTGAATGAATACCAGTTCCTCTAACTAGCTTTGAATAGTTGTCTTGAACGTTTACCTGTTTGCATAAAAGACATTACTCATTAGACTCTATATCCAAGAGACTAACATAATGCTAAATAATACTAGTACTAATGTAAATATTGTCATTTCCATCCCTGACCCCACCCCCCCCCAGCACCTAGTCACTAGAGGCTTCTTTCTCAGGAGGACGTTCAGTCTCTCTCTCCTTGAAAACTACTCCTCCTTCAATTGCTCAAGAACTTCAGGGCTGGGCGGGCGGTGGGCGTTGCCTTGCATGGGCCGCCCGCCGGCCTGGGTCGATCCCGGCATCCCATGTGGTCCCCCGAGCACCGCCAGGAGAACCCCTGAGCGCAGGCCAAAACCCCGAGCATTGCCAGGTGTGACCCAAAAAGCAAAAAAAAAAAAATAGAAATTAAAAAGAACTTCAGGGCTTACTCTGCGACTACGCCAACCAGGTTCTTTAGGGAGCCTGGACTGGATCCAGCTCCCCCACCTTGGCTCCTTCCACAAAGGCCTGGCAGCCCCACCCAGAACTGCTGCTGGGGCTCTCAGCCAGACACCAGGTATTCAGGTATGTGTCAGAGTCTCTGCCTGCCCTCCCTGTGCTAGACTGATGGGGCTTCTTGGAGTGGGGGCAGGTTTTTGCTCCTTGGCCTGGCCTCTGCCAGGCTCCCAAGAAATCAAAAAACCTCGGGCAACACAACCACAGTCATCCTCTGGTCTGGACTCCACAGCTGGACACAGCCCAATCCCCATGGCACTCAGGCGCCTGCGCAATATCTCAAAACCTGGTATACCACAAATGTGTGGGAGTCAGAGGCTAGGTAATACAAAAAAGGGAACAATGTGCTGATAATCATTGAAAATGATACCATCCAATAACTGAGCTTTGAATATAGGCAAAAGATACACATGATAACCTCTAAATGCATGAATTACAATGCACAATGTGTAAGAAAAGAAAGTGAGAAGGAGAAAGAGAGAGGGAGGGAGAGAGAGAGGAGATAAAGAACCTGAATGGAGGCAGGATGGGGGAAGGGTGAGGGTAGTGGGGACATTGGTGGTGGGAAATGGACACGGGTGGAGGGAAGGGTGCTGGAGCACTGTATGACCGGAAACTCAAACATGAACATCTTGTAATTGTATATCTCTCAGTGGTATAATAAAATATTAAAAAAAAAACTTCAAGGCTTATGCAGGTTAAAGTAAAATTTGGAGACTTCCCATTCTGGGGGCAGCCCACAGCCCCACCTGAGATCAGTACTCTCTGAAGAAGCCTGCGTTTTTCTCTTCAACATGTTATTCTCTATCTTACTCTCCCCTTCCTCATAATCTTTAAATAAAGCCATTTTACTTAAAAAATAAAGTTTTGACTTTTATTTGATTTAATTTGAGAAGGGGAGGATAACCACATCTAGATATGCTCAGGGTTCATTCCTGGGTCTGTGAAAGAGTGGTGCTCAGAGAGACCACGTGCATTTTTAGGGATTGAACCTGGGTTAGCTCCATGCTCGGAAAGTACCTGATGCTATTTTATCTCTTTGGTCCAACGGTGTTTGTTTTTAAGTGTCAGTTGAAAGAAGATGGCCAGTAATCATGGAAATTCTTGTATTTGTGGTATTCTAGTTGAATATTTGTTGTGCAAAGCCCTCTATTTCGCTAGTAAGATCAGTCTGACCCGGAAGTCCATGATTCTAACTGATTTTTCACTGTTGCTTATTCAGAAAAAAAGTCACCTGTCACTCCACAACCCTGGCCTTCACCTAGGGGTCAGCTTCCCCTTCCTCCAGATGAGTTAATCCTCCAGGCACCTACTATCTGCTCATTCATTCCTAATGGTAGACTACATGGTCTCATCCTGAACCCTCCTTCAAATGGCTTTCCTTAAATCTATACACAAAAGGGAAGGCTCAGTCAATTTTCACTTAGTGGACTTCCAAAACTTCGGTCTAACTAGTTTTGACCAATTCTCCATTCAAACATTTCCTAGAGGCAGGACAGGTTTTTTTTTTTTTTTCTTTTTGGGCCATACCCAGCGATGCTCAGGGGTTACTCCTGGCTCTGCACACAGGAATTACTCCTGTTAGTGCTCCGGGGACCATATGGGATGCCGGGATCGAACCCAGGTCGGCTGCATGCAAGGCAAACTCCCTACCCGCTGGACTGTCACTCCAGCCCCAGGGCAGTTTTTAAAGAAAAAGACATCTTGTCATACTCCATCTACAGGGAAAAAGATAATGACAGGTCTAATATTTTCATAACTAAAGGTACCCACTTAATCATTTTCCCCCCAGAAAATAAACATATGAACCCCAGGAGGGTTTCTAATAATAGACTGAGCAGTGCTGATAATATTTAGAATTTATGCCTTTCCAGTCATCCTCCTGCATATGCATGAAGACGCTTATTGAAATTTTTAACAGAATATTTTTTCATGTTATTTTTTTCTTATTCAGGACAGTGATTTTTTAAAAGAAAAAGGTAGGATTAGGACAGTATCAGAACTGTCCTTTCCTGATTGACCAAGGAAATAGTGAGTCTGATATTAGCTATATTTTTTTAAAGGAGCATTGCTCTATCAATTGAGTCAGATTAAAGGAAATTCATTCCTTACTGAAGATATGGCCTTGCTGGGTCACATTTGAGTCAAAAAGGACAAGTACAATCACAATAAATTTCAATTAAATTAGAATGTCAGACATAGGTCACTCTGCCAATACTTTCCTCTACGAAGAAGAATGGGAGGCTTATAATTAACACCGTGTTTGTAAAAAAGAGTATACACAGTAATACTTCCTTTATGGGTTATCCATCTAGTTGGCTTCATGCAATAAAACCAAGGAGAGACTATCCCAAGCTGAGACTTCATATGCTGAATCAAAGTGATTCTTAAAAGTTATAATCTTTGCCCACATTTTTTGAGGTCTCTGAGACCCAGGTGTGTTTTACAAAGTCAATAGCATCTTAGAAGTAATAAGATAATAATTACCTTTAAGCAAAATAATTTAAACATGTAAAAGATGCAAAATCTACCAATTGTTTAAACATTCAGATTTCAACTCTAACTTCCAATTCAGTTTCCAAGATGTGATTATACTAGCACACAGAAAAGCAAAAAGCTTGGCCAGAGCAATAGTACAGCAGGTAGGGCATTTGCCTTGCACGCAGCTAACCTGTGTTGGATCCAGCATCTCATATGATCACCAGAGCATTGAAAGGAGTAATTATTTTTTTCAATTATTATTTTTATTAAATATTTTATTATACCACTATGAGATATACAATTACAAAGTTGTGTTTAGAGGTTTTGGTCACATAGTGTTCCGGCACCCTGCCCTCCACCAGTGCCCATTTCCCACCACCAATGTCCCCAATTCCCTCCCCCCTCCCATAGCCTGCCTAAACGGCAAGTTCTTTATCTCTTTTCTCTCTTCCTCCTCTCTCTTTGAAAGGAGTAATTCTTCAGTGCAGAGCCAGGGGTAATCACTGAGCATCACGCAGTGTGGCAAAAAAAAGAGGGAGGGGGGGAGGAGGGAGAAATGAAGGAAGAAAGGATGGAAGGAAGGGGGTAGAAGAAAGGAAGGAAGGACAGAAGGAAGGAAGAAAGGAAGGAGGAAGGAAGGACAGAAGGAAGGAAGGAAGGACAGAAGGAAGGAAGGACAGAAGGAAGGAAGGAAGGAAGGAAGGAAGGAAGGAAGGAAGGAAGGAAGGAAGGAAGGAAGGAAGGAAGGAAGGAGGAAAGCAGAGCATGGACAGAAGGAAGGAAGGATGGACGGAAGGAAGGAAGAATGGATGGATGGAGAAGGACAGAAGGAAGGAAGGAAGGACAGAAGGAAGGACAGAAGGAAGAAAGGTAGGAAGGTAGGAAGGAAGGAAGGAAGGAAGGAAGGAAGGAAGGAAGGAAGGAAGGAAGGAAGGAAGGAAGGAAGGAAGGAAGGAAGGAAGGAAGGAAGGAAGGAAGGAAGGAAGGAGGAAAGCAGAGCATGGTGGGAGGTGAAGGGAATATTGGAATCAGTGGTTCCCAACTCAGCAGTCTAACAGCTTCAGCAACCTTTGAGAACCTGTTAAAAATGCAAAATTATCAGGTCCCACCCAGAAATGAATGTTAAGAATTGCCATACTTTCATCAAATACAAATGTCTCTTACTGGGGGCTGGAGTGATAGCCCAGTGGGTAGGGTGTTTGCCTTGCACGCAGCTGGCCTCTGCCGGCCTAGGTTCGATCCACGGCATCCCATATGGTCCCCGAGCACCGCCAGGAGTAATTCCTGAGTACAGAGCCAGGAGTAGCCCCTGAGCATTGCCGGCGTGACCAAAAGCAAAAAAAAAAGCAAACCAAACCCCACCAGAAAAACCCCACCACACACCCCGGCACCCAGGACCCAAAAAAACTTAATTCCGGAACCACCCTGACCCAAACCAACCCTAGGACCCAGCAACCAAACAAACCAACACCATGCTGTGCTATAGCTTTGTCCGGCAGAATGTAGAAGCTCATATTAAAAAAACAAATACAAAAAAGGGCAGGTGTTATGATGGAATAGAAAGAACTAGTGGGCCATCATGTTTAGTTTCATTACACTTCACAAAATGATTAGGTCTTTATGATTAGTTCTTATATATCATGGGCCCTAATCATGTTTAAAATCTGCATCATTTTGAGCTGTAGTGGTAGTACAGTGGGTTGGGTGCTTGCCTTATATGCATCCAACTCAGAATCAATCCTTAGTACCTGATACGGTCCCGAGCCCTACCAAGAGTGATTCCCTAAGTGCAAAGCCAAGAATAAATCTTGAGGACTTCTGGGTGTGACCAAAAGTGCAAAATATAAAACAAATTGCATTCATTTTATTACTTGCATTTTACTTTAAAAAGCAAACTTATCAAGATTGAAAAAAACCCAAGACAGACATTTTTCAAAAAGCCTAACACCATAAAGAGAAAAAGGATTTAGTATTTCTTGAATGAAAGCAATGAAATGCATAATAGTCTAGTTATAGCAATACTGTGCCTTAATATCATCCCACCTTCGCATATGAAAAACAAGAAGCACCACTATTCACAATAGACCAAATATGTTAACAATCCAAGTGCCCAAGAACAGATGATTGGATAAAAAAAAATACTATAGGGGCTGGAGCAATAGCCCAGAGGGTAGGCCCTTTGCCTAACCCAGCCTATGCCGGCCAGGGTTCGATTCCCTGCATCCCATATGGTCCCCCCAGCACAGCCAGGAGTAATTCCTGAGTGCTGAGTCAGGAGAAACCTGAGTATTGCCAGGTGTGACCCAAAAAAAGCGAAAAAAAAAAGGACAAAAAAAAACAAACTATAGTTCACACACATACAATGGAATAATACTATTCAGCTATAAGAAAAGATAAAGTCATGCAGTTTGCTGCTATGTGAATATATCTGTACAGTATCATGTTGAGTGAAGTTGGTCAGAGAGAGGGAGAGAAACAGACAAAATTATCTCTGTCAGGGGCCGGAGCGATAGCCCAGCGGGTAGGACGTTGGCCTTGCACGCAGCCGGCCTGTGCTGGCGCCGGGTTCAATTCCCGGCATCCCATATGGTCCCCGAGCACTGCCAGGAGTAATTCCTGAGTTCAGAGCCAGGAGAAACCCCTGAGCATCACCAGGTGTGACCCAAAAAGCAAAAAAAAAAAAAAAATCTCTGTCATATATGGGATATAAAGAAACTTCATAAGTGAAGAGCAAGGCCCCAAAGGCAACAGAAACAAGGAGCAGGAGAACTGTTCTTCAGTAGGACTCTTGCCACTGTAACGGGGAGGAACTAAGTGGGGCTAAGTTAGGCAGAGGAAGACTAGGACCGAAGGTCTAGAGTTCTAGAGGGGAGAAGTGCCTGCTCAGAGGCAACAGGAGGAAGGAATTGGAGACACTGGTGGAGGGGAAGCAGACACTGGTGAAGAGACTGGTGTTGGATACTGGTGTTGGCACACCATATACCGAAAGTTAATGAATAACCGTGTTACCTTGTAATTCATGGCTATTAACAACTGAAAACATTCACAATTTACCCAAGTGATACAAAAAGCATTGTTAATCCTATTACTCCCTCATTTTTTTCTTGTGGTGGTGGAGGATGGGGCATACCTGGCAGTACTCAGGGGTTACTCCTGGCTCTGCACTCAGGAATTACTCTTTGCAGTGCTCAGGGGACCATGCGTTGGTATGCCAGACCATGACTCTGGCATGCCTGGGTTGAACCAGGGTCAGCCAAGCACCTACTCGTTATACCATTGCTCAGGCCTCCACTCCAGTCTTTTCCTGGAAGAACTTCTGTGTTTCTCATACCTGTCTGATTTTAAGAATCACCTGGGGACTAGCTAAAAAAAAAAAATAATTCTTGAACTTATTCCTATATGGAGTTCCTCCCCACATTTTTTTCTTTTCTCTTCTACTTGCCAATAAACTTTTCTACTTTCAAAAAAACAAAACAAAACAGTCACACAAATTATCCTGTTCCTTCCCAAGCTTATTAAATCAAGGCCAGAGAGATAGTATAGCCTGAAGGGGGCTTGCTATGGATGTGGCTGACCGGGTTTAATCCCCAAGTCATGCCAGGAGTGATCCCTGAGCACAGAGCCAGGAGTAAGTCCTGAGAACAGCTGGCTGTGACCCAAAATCTAAAAGATGAAAACAAAAAAAATTCCCATCTTACTGAATCAGATGCTAAATGAAACAGTCTATTCTTCTTTTTTTTGGGTAGCCATTTACGCCTGACTCTGTGCTCAGGAGTCACTTCCAGTGGTGCATTTGTGTGTGTGTGGTGGCGGGGGTGGGAGGGGGTGGGAGAGAGGCGGTGGTAACTGTTGCAGTGCCTGGGACCAAACCAGAGCCAGCCACATGCAAGGCAAGCATCTTAATCTTTACACAACGTCTCTGAACTCCAGGAACTGGTTGAGAAGGAGGAGGCTGAGAAAATTTCTGTGCATAGTTAATAGTAGAAAAGGAGGGACGAAGGGAGGGAGAAAGAGAGAGAAAGAGAAAGAGAGAGAGAAGAAAAAATCTTGTGAGCTAAGAAGTATGCCATTTGCAGGATTATGCAGACACACACCCTAGATGGATGCTTTTTCTCTAACTGCACCCAGCCTATTCAGTGCCAACACAAGGGGCCAGCCAACAGGAAGCTCCACTTGCCACTGCAGAGAAGTAAAACACTTTGAACTGCAGGCATCGCGTACACCCAAATTACATGCTGTGATACACACAGTATTTGAGCTTTTCCGCAATACAGAAACCGATTATTCTTGGCATACACTTCTATCGCGCTATCCAAATCATCATCCCTCACATGTGGAACTGTGCCACATCAAATGCAACAAGCCATAAATTCCTTAAACTCTCAGAGATGAAAGGGAAATGTTGGATGAAAAGATAGATTGGTACACATATCACACAGATATAAAAAATATGCGTAATGTACTACTGCTGAGTCTATTACAAGAAACTGAAACAGCAAAATTCTGCCTTAGGAATTCTTCAGAGTGAAAACTGAACTTTTCTAGTGTAATCAAGCATAAACACTGTGCTCTCAATTTTTTGTGAAGTTATTTCACTTAAAATAGTCATCTTAGAATAATTAATTTTCCAATTTCTCTTTCTAAATGCCTCTGAACAAGGCAGAAAAGAAGAATAAGACAAAGAGAAGCAGCCATAAAATTCTATTGGGAGCCCCCGACGCCCAGCAGCTCCCCTCTATCCCCACCAGGTGCGTTCCCGGCGGCGGGCAGACCCCGAGGCACCCCTTTCCAGGATAAAGGGCTGGTACTTTGAGAAGAGGACCAAGCCACACCCAGCTTCTTCAGACCACCCTCCTGACACCATCCGCCCCAAAGCCTAGCAGCTCCCCCATCTCCCCACCAGGTGCGTTCCTGCAGCAGGCAGGCCCCGAGGCACCCCTTTCTAGGATAAAGGACTAGAACTTTGAGAAGGGGACCAAGCCACACCCAGCTTCTTCGGATCTTCCACTAGACTACCTCCACCACGACCCCCTGACTCTGGAACCACCCATCGACACCCCAAAATTCAAAACCACGTGGATGCTAGCACGCCCATGCACAAGTAATATCTATCTACCTGAGATTCCACTGAGCATTTGCCCCTACATTCTTTGCTATACATCCCTAACTGCAAAGTAATACAGGCACCTACTAACTCTATTGACTAGTCACCCAGAACACACATTTTCAAGCTACATAGTCATTATGGTAAAGCAATGCAGAATTCCTTCAAGCTCTACGATTGAAGTCACTAATACAGATGAGTCAAGCAATAACGATGAGCTATATAACCTCTCTGAAAAGGAATTTTGGAAGGAACTGTTAAAGATTCACAAGGAACTCAAAGAAACAATGGAATGCAAAGTCAATAAAATACAAGAGGACATGAGAGCAGAATTGAGTAAATTTCAGACCAAAGTACAAGCAGAAATGACAGTTATTAAAAATTAGGTAAGTGAACTAAAAAAACACAGGAGAAGGCCTCCAAAGCAGAGTAACAGCTACTGAAGAAAGAATCAGTGATCTCGAAGACTAGGTTCAGAGATTCTGTAAACAGCACCAGAAGATGGAGAAAAGAATCACAATCAACGAACAGACTACCAGAGAAAATCGGGATGAAGCCAAAAAGGAACAACATACGCATCATTGGGGTCCCAGAAGGGCAAGAAGAAAACCCTGATGAAGAAGAAACTGTCAAAGCCATCAATGCTGAGAAGTTCCCGAACTGAAGAAAGCATGCTCCCAGATACAGGAGGCCTGTAGGATACCAGCTAAAAGAAAACCCAATAAGAATACTCCAAGACACATCCTTACTAAAATGACAAAAACAAAAGACAGAGATAGAATACTGAAAGCAGCAAGATCAAGGAAGGAAATCACATACAAAGGAGCATCCCTGAGATTTACAGCAGACTTCTCAGATGAAACACTCCAAGCCCGAAAACAATGGTGGGATATTGTGAAAAGACTCAATGAACTGCAGGCTTCACCAAGAATTCTTTACCCAGCTAGACTTACTTTCAGATGTGACGGAAAGATACACAACTTCATGGATAAACAACAACTCAGGAAATTCATAGACTCAAAACCAACTTTAAAAGAAGGATTGAAGGACCTATTGTAAAATCAAACAACCCAAAAACCACAAGAAGTTTAAACAGAAAGATGGCACAAAATCCAATGACAATAATATCTCTCAACGTCAGTGGTATAAATGCACCAATTAAGACATACGGTGGCAAAATGGATTAGAAAACTGAATCCAACATTCTGCTGCCTACAAGAAACACATCTGAATAATCAAAGCAAACACGGACTCAAAGTCAAAGGCTGGAAGACCATTCTCCACGCAAACAACTCCTCCAAAAAGGCAGGTGTGGCCATACTCGTATCTGACAATATAGATTTCAGGCTGATAAAGGTTAAAAAGGGACAATGAAGGTCATTTCTTAATAATTAAGGGGTATGTATACTAGGAAGAAATCACACTACTGAACATATATACACCAAATGAGGGGCCAGCAAAATACTTAAAATGACTATTAATAGACCTCAAAGAAGACATTAACAGTAGAACAATAATAGTCGGAGACTTCAACACTGCCTATCTATCTATGGATAGATTCAACACTGTCTATCTATGGATAGATTGTCAAGACTGAAACTCACCAGGGAAATACTGGAACTGAAGGAAGAAATGGAAGAAAGAGAGCTGGTTGATATATACAGGGCTTTTCATCCCAAAAAAGCTGAATACACATTTTTTCAGTGCACATGGAACTTTCTCCAAGACAGACCATATACTGAGCCACAAAGCATACCTCAACAAAATAAAAAAGATAGAAATTGTGTCAACTGTCTTTTCAGATCATGACACATTGAAAATAGTAGTTAACCATACACAGAAGCAGGGATTCAAACCAAACACCTGGAAACTGAACAGCTTACTGCTGAACAACAAATGGGTCATAGAAGAAATCAAACAGGAAATCCAAAGATTCCTAGAAACAAATGACAATGAAGATACCAACTATCAGAACTTGTGGGACACAGCAAAAGCTGTGTTAAGAGAAAGTTCATAGCTCTGCGAGCATTTGTAAGGAAAGAAGAAAGGGCCCACATAAATAACCTGACCTCACAGCTGAAAATATTAGAAAAAAGACCAACAAAAGAAGCCCAACCCAGGCAGAAGGAAGGAAATAATAAAACTTAGGGAGGAAATAAACAAGCTTGAAACAAAAAAAAAAATCCAAAAGATTAATGAAGCCAAGTGTTAGTTCTTTGAAAAATTAAACAAGATCGACAAGCCACTGGCAAGACTTGTAAGGACAGGGAAAGAGAGAACCCAAATAAACAGAATCAGAAATGAAAATGGTGACATCACAACAGAAAAGACAGAAATCCAAAAGATCATCAAAGATTACTTTGAGAACCTGTATGCCACGAAACATGAGAACCTAGAAGAAATGGATAAATTCCTAAAGTCCTATAACCTCCACGATTGAAACAAGAAGACCTCCAATACCTGAATAAGCCTATCACCATTGAGGAAATTGAAACAGTAATTAAAAATCTGCCCAAACACAAAAGCCCAGTTCCAGATGGGTTCACTAGAGAATTCTACCAAACCTTTAAGGAGGACCTACTGCCTGTCCTGTTCAAGCTCTTCCAGGAAATAGAAGAAACAGAAACACTCCCAAACAGCTTTTACGAGGCACATATCACCCTGATACCCAAAGCAGGGTGAGACAACACAAAGAAGGAAAATTACAGACCAATCTCCTTGCTGAACACAGATGCTAAGATCTTCAACAAAATACTAGCAAACAGAATCCAAAGACTCATCAAAAGATCATTCATCATGACCAAGTAGGATTCATCCTGGGAATGCAAGGATGGTTCAAAATTCGCAAATCAATCAACATAATACATCATATCAATAAGAGAAAAAATAAAAACCATATGGTCCTATCGATAGATGCAGGAAAAGCATTTGACAAGATCCAGCACCCATTCATGATTAAAACCCTCCAAAAAATGGGAATTGAAGGAAGCTTCCTCAAGACAGTCGAAGCCATCTACCAAAAGCCACCAGCGAGTATCATTCTCAATAGGGAAAAATTGAAAGCCTTCCCCTTAAGATCAGGAACACGACAAGGTTGCCCTCTCTCACCTCTTTTATTCAATATAGTACTGGAAGTACTCGCCATAGCAATCAGAGAAGAAAAGGACATTAAGGGCACCCAGATAGGCAAGGAAGAAATCAAGCTATCATTATTTGCAGATGACATGATATTATACCTAGAGAACCCTAAACTCTCGACCCAAAAACTCTTAGAAACAATAGATATGTATAGTAGAGTGGCAGGGTACAAAATCAATACCACTACTGGGAATATACCCTGGGAAGCCAAAAACACACAGCGGAAACACCCACACTTTTATTTTCATAGCAACACTATTCACAATAGCCACAACCTGGAAACAACCAGTATGCCCAAGAACTGATGACTGGATAAAGAAACTGTGGTACATCTACACAATGGAATACTATGCAGCTGTTAGGAAAAATGAAGTTATGAAATTTGCCTATAAATGGATGGACATGGAAAGGATCATGTTGAGTGAAATTAGTCAGAAGGAAAGAGGGAGCCATAGAATGACTGCATTTATTTGCATGACATAAATATATCAGGTGGTCTTACCAAAAGTGGAAATTACCACACACGTGAGGGAGTCAGAGGTTAGGTAAGACAGAGAAGGGAACATGTGTGAATAAATGTCGAAAGGGCTGATACCAACATAGAACTGAGCATTAAATACAGGCAAAAAAAATGCACATGATGGCTTCCAAGTGTATGTAGTGCAACCCACAATGTGTAGGAGAAGGAAGGGAGAGAGAGGGAGAGAGAAAAGAGATAAAGAACCTGCCATTTAGGCAGGCTATGGGAGGGGGGAGGGAATTAGGGACATTGGTGGTGGGAAATAGGAATTGGTGGAGGGCGGTGCTGGAACATTATGTGACCAAAACCTCCAAACATGAACAACGTTGTAATTGTATATCTCACAGTGTATAATAAAATGTTTAATCAAAAAAATACCAATAAATGGGGCTGGAGCGATAGCCCAGCGGGTAAGGGTGTTTGCCTTGCATGCGGCCAGCCTGTGCCAGCCCAGGTTCGATCCCGGCATCCCATATGGTCCCCCGAGCACCGCCAGGAGTAATTCCTGAGTGCAGAGCCAGGAGTAACCCCTGAGCATCCCCGGGTATGACACAAAAAAAGCAAAAAAAAAAAAAACACAAATACCCATAAAAATGGTTAAAGATCTCAATATCACACCTGAATCCATAAAAGTACATCAAAGAAAATATAGGAAAAATCCTCCACGATGATGAAGCTAAAGGCCTCTTCAAAGATGAAAGAAAGTAACAAACTTTGTTAACAAAGTAACAGACCAGTAGCAAAGCATTTGGAATCAAAGATAAACATATGGAGCTATATGAAACGAAAAGCTTCTGCATCTCAAAAGAAACAGCAACCAAATTGCAAAGTCAACAGAGTGGGAAGGAATATTCACCCAATACCCATCTGATAAGGGTTTAATATCTAGGATATATCAGGCACTGGTAGAACTTTCAAGAAGAAAACAGCCAAACCCATCAAAATATGAGAAGAAGAAATGAACAGAAACTTCAACAAAGAAGAAATTCAAATGGCCAAAAGGCATATGAAAAATGATCATCATGACAAATCATCAGGGAGATGCAAATCCAAACAACAATGAGATATCATCTCACACCTCAGAGACTGGCACGTATCCTAAAAAAAGTAAGAACACGAGTGCTGGTGTGGATGCAGGGAAAGGGACATTATCCACTGTTGGTGGGAATGTTCTCTGGCACAGTCTTTTGGAAAACAATATGGACATCCCTTCAAAAACTAGCAATTGAGCTCCCATATGACCCAGCAATACCACTCCCAGGAATATGCTCTGGGAAGCCAAAAACACACAGCAGAAATACCATCTGCACTTTTATCTTCATAGCAGCACTATTCACATTAGCCAAAATCTGGAAACAGAGTGCCCGAGAACTGATGACTGGATAAAGAAACTTTGGTACATCTACACAATGGAATACAATGCAGCTGTCAGGAAAAAACAAAGTTATGAAATTTACCTATAAATGGATGGACATGGAGAGGATAATGCCGAGTGAAATTAGCCAGAGGGAGAAGGACAAACATTTATTTGCACAATATAAAAAAATAGCATGATACCAAACCAAGGTTAGGCAAAACATGGAACAGGAGGTCTCCTCAGTGGGTGAAACCTACCACAAGTGTGTGGGAGTTAGAGATTAGGTAAAAAAGGGAACAGTGTGCTAATAATCGTTGGAAATGATAATACCAACCTAGAATTGAGCATTGAATGTAGGCAAAGAAATATACATGATAATCTCTAAATGTATGTGCAAGTCACAATGTGTAAGAGAAGGAAGAGAGAGAGACAGCAAGAGGTAAAATACCTCTTGGCCTAGAGGCAGGCCAGGGGAGGTGGGGAGGGAACCAGGGGACATTGGGGGTGGGAAATGGGCACTGGTGGAGGGATGGGTGTTGGAACACTGTATGACTGATACCCAAACATGAGCATCTTTATAATTGTATATCTCATGGTGGTATAATAAATTTTTATTATTAAAAATAAAATTAAAAAAATTCTTGGGAGCCATAGAGATTCTACATATGTTATGAATGGTAGTGTTATTTAATAACCAAATAAATTAGTCACTCCCCCAACCTTTACTCACTGATAATTCTGCCATGTACAGAAGATTTAATCAAAGGCATTCAGTGAAATTAATACACAAACCCAACCATAGCTGTTAATGGTATTATGCGATACTGCAAGGTTGAGAAATAGGAAGCAAGGTGTGAGATGCACTATTCAAGGGCTTCTTAAGCTTTAGTGCATTTAGGAATTTGCTGATCTCCTGGAGATAGTGTTAAAATGTAGATTCTGATGAAAAGGTCAACATAACTGAGTCCTGTGACTTGTAATCAGTCCTGAGTCCTGATTACAATCTTATAATAGATTCAGCAGTAGTAAGTTATGCACTTATTATTGCTGATAATATTTTTATCTTATTTACTTGTTTATTTATTTATGTCAGTTTGTTTTGGTTTGGGTTCCATACTGGGGATGTTCTAGGGCTATTCCCAGCATGAAATGCTAGGGATTGAACCCAGGCTTCTCATGCAAAGTACATTACTCAGCCCTTTAAGCCATCTCCCCAAGCCAAGGTTCTATTTGTGTAACAAGAGTCAGGTGATATTCATGCTGCTCATCCGCACTTGGAACAGCAAGTCTATCACTTTATGAAAGTTCACATGGATGAAATTGCCAGCGAGATCATAGAATATCTCGAGTAGACGGATTTGTGACATCTTAGTGTCAACTGGAAGCAAAATGCTAAAATGAAGATGACAATGAAGGAATTAAGTAAATGTTCAGTTTCTCCATAAAACATGGGATGCTCCGGGGGCCAGAGAGATAGTAGTGGGATTAAAGAGGATGCATCCAATCCTAGTTCGATCCCTGGCATTGCATAAGGTCTGTTGAGCACCTCTAGGAGTGAGTCCTTAGCACAGGGTCAGGAGTGCGTGTGAGTGTAAAGCACTGAACACTGCCTGGCGTGGCCCCAAAAAAAGCAATAACGACAAAAATTTGATACTGTGAAAACATTTTTTTAGATTTAACAAAATCTAAAGAAGAGAGTAAGCATAATTATGATCCTAAATAATTGAGATCCTAAACTTTAAAAAATTTGAGAGTACAGATTTCAAGATTATATTATGACAGACCCAGAGTGAGAGAGAATCATCTCCATGAGACTCCCAAGTTAGACCCCAAGAATAACTGTTTGGGAAAAGAGCCTATGTGGAAGTTAACCTACTAGCTGCCACCCCCCCCACTAGAGAAGGGCAGGGTGGAAGGAAATAAATCTGACAGAAGGAAGAGTGATTCATCCTGCCCTTGTGGACAGGGGTGAGTGTATCCCCTGATAAAGACTATTCCCTGCAGCTCATAGGGACCTCTTGGGTCTTCATCACCAGGACACAGCAAGCATTTCCACCACACGTGAGTCTGCTCCTCTAAATTCACATGATATGGTCATCAGACTTTCTGGACTTACCTACAGAGTGAGAATGCGTCTGCTGAGAAGTATATTGTAGCTTATAATGAATCAACTAAGAGCTCAGATATCTGAGGATGGGACTCAGTATTTTCAGGGACTAGGGTAAGAGCTTCCTAATACTATATAGCTGAGGAGCAGATCTGGAGTACAGTTAATTGACTAAGGAAAACATTCCTCTGTAAAAACCTATGTGGGTGGTGACTAACCTTCCCAAGTCAATATTCCTAAGCAATTACCTTCCCTCCCACACCATTTTTATTTGTGATTCTATAAAGCAGTAATGATGTACTAGCTACCACAGCTTTGCTGCACATAGCAGTGAACTTTTGTTGGATGCTGTCTGTGTGCTATGCCTTGAGCCAAGCATCACGTGGATGATCTCCTTTAATCCTCATACGCAATGGGGTATGACTGTGAAACATCAAACATCATGGAGCATGTGGAACAGGCTAGGAGACAGAAAGTCTCCCAAGCAATCTATGGAAGAGCCAAGACTCAGCTCCAATTCCAGGGCTGGCACTTGGAACCATTATGTGATATTGCCTTTTGCCTGTGTCTATGTACCAAAGAAGACTTGGGTTAGCCCCTAAATTCTGCTTCCAAAATTTGCTTCTAAAATTGGTTTTCTTTTAAAGGGAGAACCATGAACAAAGGACCTTTAATTTTATGTTTTAATGATTCCCATTAAGGGGGATCAACCACCAGTTCTCAAGTGTAAAATGGCTGAAAACCACAGACTAATCTCCCCCCTTCCTTGCAGACTGGAACACTGCAGAAAGTTTTCCAGGTTCTCCTAAGCTTCATTCAAATCAGAAGCAGCAGCTCAGCTTCCCATTTACAAGATTCTATTCTCTCCAGGGTTTTCAGTGGTCTCACAGATGACAGTTTTTGCATATTTCAATTTGTTTCCATTACTGCCTGTGCCAAAATGATCATGGAACTCAAAAGTGACCACATGTCAGTTTTCACCTGTGTGGCTGACTAACCAGTCCAGAGATACTGAACTCACTTTGAGACTCTTTTCAAATGATTTGCTTGCTCTGTCCTTAGGCAAGCCCAGCCAACCCTTCTCTCTGCTCCTCTAACTCTATCCTGCCAGGCTCTCTGGTCCTCCAACTCACTACAGCTGCCAGGCTGAAAACCCAGTCTCAACTGACTCCTCAACTGTTTTTCAACTCTTATATATCCCCATAGTTAGGATATTGGCCAATCTTTAAGGGTTAAAAGGGATGGCCCTTAAGAGTTAAAGCTATTGGCCGGAGCGATAGCCCAGCAGGTAGGGCGTTTGCCTTGCACGTGGCCGGCCTGTGCTGTCCTGGGTTCGATCCCCGGCATCCCATATGGTCCCCGAGCATCGCCAGGAGTAATTCCTGAGTGCAGAGCCAGGAGTAACCCCTGAGCATCGCGGGTGTGACCCAAAAAGCAAAAAAAAAAAAAAAAAAAAAGAGTTAAAGCTATAACCTGCAGGATTCTCCTTGGGGGTCTGTTTATAGTTTCCTAAGATAACAGATTTACTTCAAAATCCACTTTTTGATAAGCTCTTGGGATTATCATTGTTCCCCTCCCTTCCCACCTCCATTATCCCCTCCACAATGCCTTCTATTATATAAGAACCTCAATCCAGGACTGGCTATCACTAAACCTCAATCAGAAACCAAGATTTTTTTAAATGTGCATGTCTTTCTCTGAAAATATTAATCAGATGTGGGATGTTTGAATATGTTATTCACTACAGTTTTCTATTATAAATCCAGAAAGAATTAGTCAGCTAGTTACCAGGACCACTGTAGGGACCAACATCCTTGGTACAGGAGATCTCCAAGTTGAAACTCCACTGAAAAAGTGGATTTGGCAATGTGAACAATGTTGTTAATGGGAAATTGCTGAAGCCAAATCATCTTTGCAAGAGACACTGAGTAGTCTAGTTATTTATTTATTATTAGAGAATGTACTAAGTACATACCTAGTACTAGAGCAAAATAATATTCTCTCTCTATATCTGACCAGTGAGCAAAACAAATAAAGTTCCTTGCATACAGTTAGCTCACAGGCTTGCAGGGTAGGGTGGTAATCAGCCAACAATACGTGTAAATATAGTCAATTACATATTATAAGGGAAGAGAAGCTATGGAAATATGCAAATACACACACAGAAGGACAATAGGATCTAGACCATGATAGGGGTGATTCAGAATGAAGTTTAAATATAGGATGTCCATAGTTGGCGTCCAAGGGAAGATGACACATGAAGGAAACCCGAGGAAACTGCCTTGATGATGACAGATTAAAAAGAAACTCCAGGTAGCACCAAGCCTTGAGATAAAAGTGTGCCAGAAGTTTGAAGATCAGCACCACCATGGTGTTGAGTGAAATACAGTTGGTAGTTAGAGGCAACAATAACCACATTAATTCTAAGGGAATAAGGGGTGAATGCAAGGCTGTGGGCAGAGGAAGGGCAAGATCTTCACTGACTGCTCAGAACAAATTCTTAGTATACAGCCTGGGTGGAAGTAGAATGACATGTCAGGAAACCACTGCAGTCAAACAGGTCAAAAGAGGGTGCCTTGCAACAGGTCAGTTAACTAAGTAATTAGGGATTGGGTTATGTTTTGAGTAGGAGCTTCAAGTTCTGATGGATCAGACCTGAAATTTGACAGAAAGAGGAGCTACATGAATACTCAAACTTTGCTAAGTAACAGAAATGGGGCAGTTTTAGATCAAATTGTCACGCAAAGAGGAATCTAGAATTCTGTCCTTTCTCCTTTTCCTCTTTGCTCCCCACTTCTTTCTTTTCTTTCACCTTCCTTCACTTCTTTTCTTCCTTCCATTAAAATATACAAGTGCCAGACATACTTAGAGATAGAGCAGTCATTAGGCGGCCTCACTAGCAAACAGAATATGAATGACAGCAGTGATGAAGGCGCCTACCTACATTCAATTGTTTACCTATTAAAAATATTTCTCTTCAGGGCAGGAGATAAGGCATAGAGATTACGGCTTTTACCTTGCTTTCTGCTGACCCTAGATTTTATGCCCACTACCACATAGGGTTCTCCAAATCCTACAAGAAATGATTGCTTCCTAAGCACAGAGCCAGGAGTATGCCCTGAGTACCACTGGGTGTGGCCCCCAAACAAACAAACAAATCTCTCCAAGGGCTGGAGTGATGGTAAAGGAGGTGAGATGCCTGCATACAGACAACCAAGATTTGAGTCTGTAGCACCACATCTGGCACCCAAGTAACATCACGGTGTTCCTGAGGACAAAGCCAGGAACAGCCCCTGGAGCATGGTCCACTTCTTTCCCCCAAACTTCCTTCTAGTATTAGCGGACATGAATAATCACGTGTATCACTTGTCTTCCCGTTCATCATCGATTTGCTCGAGCGGGCACCAGTAATATCTCCATATGTCCTGTCACATGCTAGTAGAGCCCAAGGGCATCTACTTGCTCCAGGAACATAAAGAGCCTCAAACCATTCCATCAGGGAACATGAATAATTTATAAATTTAATCCTAATTTTGAAAATCTATAAATCCTCCACATTAAGTTTAGACCTGCTATTAGACAGGTTGTAGAGATAGAGTAGGAGGTGAGTTACTTGCCTTGCATGCTTCTAACCATGGTTCAATCTCCAACACCAAATATGGTTTCCTAAGCACAGAGCACCACTGGGAGTAGTAGAACAAAAATAAAACAAACCAAAACCCCCAAACAAACAGATCTGAAATTAGAGTTCTACTGTTAAGTTGCTGGTATAAGATTTGTTCACCTGTGTCTGAAGAGATAATACAGTGAGCAGGATCCTTGCTTTGCACTTGGCCAACCTTAGTTCCATCCCAACACCACATACTCCCTGCCCCATGAGGAGTGATCACTGGGCAAAAGTCAGGAATAAGACCCTAACATGAACATGTGTGCCTTTGCCCCAAACCAAGAAGTCTTTGCCCACCATATTATTAAAAATAAACGAACAAGCCAGAAGAAGCACTACTGTAAACACAACGTTCATCCCTACTTTGTAATAATGATGTTGTTTTTCCTTTGTATTCAATATCCATTAGAGCTTTTGACAACTTAGCTAACTAACCATATTATTTATTGATTTTATTCTACAAATTGAATGCTAAGTGGTACACTCTAGAAGGAAGGGTACCCTGGGGTACTACAAAAGGCAGATTAGTATTGTTGCCAGGAGGTCGATCCTTAAAGCAGATTGCCCAAGTCTGGCTCCTGACTCTGTTTCATATTACCCATGTGCATCCGGGCTAGGTATCTATCCTCTCTGGACCTCAATTTCCATAACTATAAAATATAAGAATAACAGATCCAATCTCAAAGATTCATAATGAGGTTGATGTAAAATTCTTAGCCCAGGGGTGCACACAGAAAGTATTCAATAAATGGCATTACATATTGAACTATTGGATGTAATTAGGCTAATATTATTGTAACTACCATATATCAGGAAATCTTTACTCCATGCTCAAGAATTAGGTTTTATATTTTATGATGTTTCTGCTTTTCTTTCCATTTGAAAGTCATTTCTTTCTTTTGGGAAGAGGGTTTCAGCTATGCCTCGAGGTGTTTTCTGGAAGGTTACTCCCAGTTCTGTGCTTGAAGTTACTTCTGCAGTGCCGGGTGATAATATAGTGTTGGGTATAAAACCAGGGTAAGCCTCATGTAGGCCTTAATCCCTGTACCACTGCTCTAGCCCCAGTCATTTTTTCCAGGAGAAGCAAAGATGAAAATAAAATTGATAAAGATGATACAAATGTCCATCAATTTTAGTTAAGTAACACTATTGGTTAAATCATGAACAACCATTATGATTTTTAAGAGGTTTATTTTGATGCATGAAAATGTTCATGATCATTTTTTGATAATCACTTGTATCACTTGTATCACTTGTCTTCTCGTTCATCTTCGATTTGTTCGAGAGGGCAACAGTAACATCTCCATATGTCCTGTCAGATGCTAGTAGAGCCCAAGGGCATCTGCTTGCTCCAGGAACATAAAGAGCCTCAAACCATTCCATCAGGTCATGGGAATGAGGTCTATTATTGTTACTGGTATTTGGCGTATCAAATAAGACACGGGAGGCTTGCCAGGCTCTGCCGTGCAGGTGGCATAGTCTTGTAGTCACCTCTGATCTCCAGCATTTATTGATGAACCACGTGGCCATGATAGGCTCTTCTGCTGGTTGGAGTTCTGACAAGAGGGAAGTCCGGATATGGAAAATGGTGGGCCTCATGGAGTAGGGGGTCTTCTTGCAATGCTCTGCTGGGGTGGTGGGCCAGGGCTAGTTTCATTTTTTGATAAATGAAAATAAATAATGCCACAGCAGAAATGGTCAAATCTTACTCCATTAAAATTATTTGTAAATGTAAATAAAGATTATTTTGAAGGGTATGAAATAGCTACTAACAATGGTTATCTCTATGTGGCTAGATTTGTAGTTTTAATGTCTAATGAGAATTGTTTGTTTTGTTTTCTGAACATAAATGAGATGCTCGGATGACTGAGCAGCATCACAAACTACAATGCATTAAGACTATAGACCAACTAAGATGCACGTAAAGAATACATTTAGGGGAGAAGCAACTTTGATTTGAGATAGTGGAATCTGATAAACCTGTGGGATATTCATGTAGAGATTTCCAATAATTAGTTGACTTTTAAAACTTTATGAAAGAGAACTTAGATATAAATTTAAGGGTTATCAGCGAAGAGCAGAAAAATAATAAGAATTCCTGCACAATTCCTGGGGATTGAGTAGAATGAAAAGAACATGGGGTTAAGAAGTCAAAAGCAAAGCCAACCGAAGGAGCTGTGGCGTAGAAGGCAATCCTGTCAACACCAACACCAAGTGAAGGAGCTGGGGTATAGGACCCTCGACCAAAAGGCCAAACAAAGGACTTTAAAAAACCTGGTAAAACACATAGCAGAAACACTATCTGTACTTCTTTATTCATCTCTGCGCTATTCACTATAGCTAGAATCTGGAAACAACCTAAATGCCCGAGAACAGAGGACTGGCTAAAGAAACTGTGGTTCATCTACACTATGGAATACTATGCAGCTATCAGAAAAGATGAAATTATGAAATTAAACTGCAAATGGATGGACATGGAGACTATCATGCTGAGTGAAATTAGTCAGAAGAAAAAGGAAAGATATAGAATGACTGTATTCATTAATAGGATATAAATAGATACCAGTGTTTTACTAAATGTGGGAAATGGTAATGGCAGATTAAAACTCACCATTGAATATACACAAGAGACTTAAGTGATAAACTCTAAATATCTGCAGGGCTAGCCACAATGTGTAAAAGAAGAGTGAGAGAGATGCAGAGACAGAGAGAGAGAGAGAGAGAGAGAGAGAGAGAGAACTGGGGTACCTGCTATTGAGGCAGCCTGGGGGTGGGCGGGAGGGGGTGGGGTACATTGGTGGTGGAAATGGGGCACTGGTGGAGGGATGGGTGCTGGTATACTGTACTACCAAGAACCAATTATGAACACCTTTGCCATTGTATGTCTCACGGTGGTATAATAAAAAATTTAAAAAAAATAAAAAGCCTGGTAAGAAAGGAGCTGAAGTACCTATTTGATGTGGCAATTAGGAGATCAGAAGATCCATAGCAGGAGTAGTTGCAATAGAGGGTGAGACTGCAAGCTGACAGCGAGTGGGCTGAGGAATAAATGGGAAGAAGAGAAAATGAAGGCAGTGAATATAAATTCTACTTTCTAGAAATTTGGCTGAGAAAAATCAGTTGAGAAGCCGGGTGATAACTGGGAGCAGACACAGGACGAAAGAATAAGGGAGTTTTGTTTTCCACTTTGGAAAGGGGGAGCTTAAGGACCTAAGATGGTCAGAGAGAGAAGAGGAAGAAGAGAAAATGGTGGTGTGATGTTCAGGGCAGGAACTGATGGCCCAGGAGTTCGGCTCTCACTGTTCAGCTAGTAAAATAGAAATCTGTCTATAATATTGCACAGAAAATGATCTGTATTGAGAAAACACAAGCTGAACTTTTTCCTTTCTAACTCAGTGTCATTAATTGAGACACTGATGATTATACTAAGTTGTCTAGATAAAGATCCTGTTAGGGCTCCTAAAACAGATTAAAATCTTGTCCCCCCCCTCCCCCGTTTCAGAAAGGCCTTTAGGAATGATTATTACAGATTTTTCTTTCTCTTTAGGTTTTTGGGCTATCAGCTATCACTTGTCTACTTATCAGCTGTGAATTTTCCCTAGAATCTTTCTACTGTTTTCTCATTGGCTTATCCCTTTAGGAAAAGTGAGAAAAGATAGGACTGAGCTTGTCTGAGTCATCACTAAAATATGACTATATATTTCCCTTGATGCTGAAGTGTATTATCTTTAGGCAGTGAAGTTGTGAACATCTATTTTGGGTGCTCAGAGACCTCTGTTCCTTCCTTCTGGGTGATAGCTACACCTCAGGAGAAAGGGATATTGTGCAGGATGAGCTGAATTCTGAATACTTAGGGTGTAGACTGTTGTTAATAAATAAGCCAAAACATTGAGTATATATAGAGCAAAGGCTGATTGAACACCATGAATTACTTATCAAGAATTACTGTTCTTCTACAAAACCTACTTAAGTGTTGAACAATTTCATCAATCTCCTGCAAGCCATAATCTATGATTACATAAATAATTAACAATAGTTTAAAAATAACTTTGCAATGATTTTGGTCCTGTTCAAATTCCCAGCCATGTAATTACTAAAATCTTCTGGAACGTTTATAATAATTACTGGAAAATATATTTCTTATCTCAGAAATCTGGTGAGTTAATGCTTTCTATAGTTCTTATAAGAATAAAGCAAAAGAGGGGCCAGAGCAATAGTCCAGCAGGTAGGGCGCTTGCCTTGCACGCGGCAGGGCCCATGCTGGCCCACCAGGAGTAATTCCTGAGTGCAGAGCCAGCAGTAAATCCTGAGCATCACCGGGTGTGACCAGAAAAGCAAAAAAAAAAAAAAAAAGAATAAAGCAAAAGAGAGGCTGGAGATCTAGTACAGTGGGCAGGGTGCCTGTCTTGCATGCTGCTCACCCAGGCTCAATCCCCAGCACCCTATATGCCCTTCCAAGCACTGCCAGGAATGAACCCTGAGTATAGAGCCATGAGTAAGTTCAGAGCACTGCTGGGTGTTGCCCCCAATCAAACAAACAAACAAAAAAGTAGCCATAAAAAATACATAAAGGTTCAGAAAATAAAGTAGAATGTGTGAAAGTTCAGGAAATAAAGTGAGAATCTTTGCCCAAATTCATTATCAAATTTCAACATCAGTCTTCAGCCAATGTTATATCAAATTGTATTTTAATCTACTCTTCTTTTTTTTTTTTTGGTGGGGGTTGGGAGTCACATCTGGCAGTGCTTAGTGCTTAGTGCTTACTCCTGTGCTCAGAGATTACTCCTGGGGTGCTCTGAGATCTGCTGGGAACTGAACCTTAGATTGGTTGTATGCAAGGAAAGTGCTCCCCCACCTCCAGCCATACTATATCTCTATGACTCCTCTCATATAGTTTTCTTCAGCAAATATATTCTAGAACTTAAAGTGGCATAAAACATATAACTGCCCATTATGTCATCAAACTAAACAAAAAGCAAACGATTTTCCAAAACCTCATCCTTGAATTACATTTTAACATATAGGCTATATTTTAGCCGCTATGTTGAGGATCTGAATCAATGTTTTCCTTTCTGATCCAACTTAACCAAATGTGCACGATTCAGACCTGCTCAGACAGGTTTGGAAAATAACATTTGCCAGGAACATGTGCAGACGTGCTCAGTGGGCATCTATGGACATGTACTTTACTACCTTTGCTTTCTTTTTCACTCAGAGTGCTTTTTAAAAAGTCAGCGCAACTGCAATAAAAAGAAACCACAACTGCCCCATTATTGAATTACAAAGTGTTGAGTGTTGGAAACACCGTCAAAGTTTTTAAGAGAGTCAGAAGGAAGATGCTCTGCACGTAGTCCACGGCTGCAGGCTGCAGGAATCCTGGTGAAAGGCGATACCAGGCAGAGCTGTTCAAAGGCTGAAACACTCGGAGCAGCCCTGGGAGAATGGCTGGAAAGCTTGGAGAGCTGGATTGTCAGCAGGATGGAGGAGCAGGAAGCCAGGAAGAGGAAAAGGGCAGAAAAGGGAACAAAAGGAGAAGCACGAGAGAAGTGCTTCCGGGCTGAGCCCTTATTCTAAGTTTCCATATTCCAAATTGTTGTTTTTTCTTACATTTCAAAGAAAAGAACTTTCTGAAGATGAGAGGTTTCAAATGCATAATAAGAACTGGTAATTATTCTATATAATAATTAGCAACAGCAAAGGCAAGACTAAATACCAATAAAAATATTTTACTGTACATAGTAGGTTGGGTGCCAAGTCCTTGATCTGAAGCCATTCCTATATTTAGCCTCTGTACCTTCTCTGACTTCAGAGTGACTTCAGCGAACCAATACTCGGGTACAATTTTTCCATCGAGGAGATATTTTAAAATTCCCAAACTGCTGCTGACCTGAATTCTTCTCACTCATAAGAGAAGGTCTCATTAACATTTTATTCCAATCTCTGGCCTCACCATTATCAATTGCTTACTTCACCACCAGATGAATCTTCCTAAAATATTGTTTTGTCAGTACCACTGACCCATCTATGCTCAACCACTATTCACGATTCTCCATGAACCTTTGGTGAATGTTTGGAACATCTTTGTCAGAGTGGTCAAAGCATCCCAAGCCTATATTCCTCTTAACCTATGCAGGCCTGCTTTCACGTCACACTTGGCACATACAACATCCACCCAACATATGTGCCTCTCACTGGAGTGCTGGGCTGTTCTCCAGTCATCTGTGTTCTGTGCCCCGAAGACACAGTTGGAGCCTTACTTCCTCTTGGAGTCTTTCTTCATGAACTAAACTTGCAAAGACCTCTCCCTCTTCTTCTTTCCCTTCCTCTTCTTATCTACAAAATTTATTGGTTCTATTATTTATTTGACAGGAAGTATTACAGAATTGCTTTTATAGTAGTGTATGGAACTATTGTCAGTTACCCAAGATGTTCAAGAAATATTCAAGAAAATTTATGAATATTCAAGTAAGTTACAAAAGGGTAATGAAGTAACTTGAAATCATGCATGGTGGGAATCTTTAAAACATGACAATAGGCATTGACTACAGATGATGCTTTGCTTTGCTCTCTCACAGAAGCGGGGGAAAGAGAACTACTAGTTCACCAGCATCCCACTTTGTCAGACCCTCTATCTCACAACACTTAACTGCTCCTTAAAATACTGATAGCCAGTATATGTTTCAATTACTTCCAGGAGCACATCATTTATTAAAGTATATTTCAACAGGGCCACATGACCAGTATAATCCAGATTATACTGTAGGCTCCATAGGAGCCCATCTGAGTCCATCTTTCATGTTATTTCTACCTAGATTTTGCATTTTTCGTCCTCAGCACAGTTGGCAGTGAAAAACATACTGTATTTTCCTTTCCAGCTTCAGTTTCTGGGGTTCCCATTGGCCTCTCCATCCTAGTCTTAGTAAATCTGAGAGCATTTCTTCCAAGAGATCAAAAATCTCTTACCATTTTTAGTTTCAGAGTCCAATCCCAACTTTTTAGTTAAGTCCATCAATGTCCTTTTTTCCACCAATGGTCTTTTGTGGCTTTAACAACTCTTCACTTTAAACACATGGTACTATATTTGTCTATTGATTGCTTTACCTCTCCACTAGACAGTAAGCTCCTTAAATTAAATCCGATTTAATTTAAGGAGCCAAGGTATCACAGGACTAAGATGTCTGGCACACAGAAGGTACTCCAATAAATATTAGTTGAAAGGAGACGAGCTATTCAAATAAACGAAGAAATTTATATAAAGTAGTTCTGCCTTGGTACTATCAGTCCACAGCACTGGAAATTCTGTGAATCCTAAGGTCTCAGTGACTATCAACATAGAGGCTCTGCTACAGAAAGATTACTTACAGATTGAACTAGTTCTAGGGAGAGATCATTCCAAAACTATCTAATGCCTGAGCAGAAAATATAAATGAATCTTATAAAACTAATTTTCTACTATCCACAAAACACCGTTACTTACATTAAATGTCATTAGTTTTGTTATTCTACCTCTAACTAGTGTTTTTAGCAATGGAGTTAATGCTATAAAATCACATGGAAGAAACTTTGTTATAGCAACTATCCTGTCCTTATTTTAGGAGCTATATATTTCAGTTATGAACTCAGCTGTATGTTTTCACATTAGTCATTTAATATTCTGAAGAGTGGAAACACCCTGTACCTCCTCCCACTTCACAACCTCTCAACCTTTTTAATTCAGATGAAGAGATACAAAGGACTTGAGCTTAGCAGCAGTACAGCTAAGGCGGGGTAGGGTAGCATGCTTGCCTTGCATACAGACAACACAGGTTCCATCCCCAGCATCTTATATGGTCCTCACAGGCCCTCCAGGAATTATTTCTGAATTCAGAGCTAGGAGTATCATCTGAACATCATTGGGTGTGGTCCCAACCACACTCCCCACTGCCAAACAAACAACTCCACAAAAGACTTGAGACCAAAAAGCAACAAAAAAGAAAACCCCACTTGTTACTTACTACAGGACTTCTTAAACTTTGTTCATTCAAGAGAATTAGGAACATAAAATGGGTATAGAAGCCAAACATGTACTGATGATAAATCAAAAGAAAGTCCCTTTATCTGACCTCTACACTCAGTTATATGTTCCATATGGCATTTTGCAGCCCACAGTCTAAAAAGCCAGGATTTATAGTGCTACAGAGACTGATGGGGAAAAATGCAAAACCAAATGAAATCAACTACATGCTAAAATTGGATACTATTAATGATTTCCCTGCCAACCCACTTTTTAAAAAGATGAAGGCAACTTTCATTTTGCTCACAGTTGTTTTCTACTTTCTTTACTATATCCCACAACCTATAATCAAGTGGGTGCCCGCCAAGTGAAATCCACTGATCAGGATCTAGTTAGAACCATCCATTCATTCATTGTGAGTCCGATCTAAGTGCCAGGAGATTTTAAGTAAAATAGACCCCAATGTTCATAAGATGTAATATAAGCTCTCAAGAATATCATATTTACAGTAGCTGAAACCACATAAAATTATAAAAGTGTACCCTGGTGTGTATCTTACTGCTAAATGTTTTATAAAATTATTTTTGAAAATAATTCTAAGTCTAGAAATAAAATAATTCTAAAAATGATTTTCTATGATGCATACTGTATAAAAATAATTTTCAAGATGAGTGAATTTTAGCTTATTCAGTGTCATGCAACTACCAGTTTCACTGGTTTCTGATACTTCCATCATTCCAAGTAAATCCTGACAAATTAAAATTTGTCCTTCTGAAACCACTTTAAACTTCACTGAGTTGTAGGTCTTCATCTAAAACTTTTTGAAAAATTTCCTCAATATCAACAATCATTCCTACTCAAATAATTAAATGAAGATAAATACCAAGTTCAAATAACTTCTTAAAATTAGTTTCTCAACATAAGATTTAAAAACTGGTCTACCTCCTTTTTTAAAAGTTTGTTAATTTTTCATACTTCATTTTACAACACTTACATTTCCCTTTTGTCCAATGATTGTCACTACTGTTTTAATAACATTAAGACACATCTAATTTACTAATGTTGATTCCTCAAATTGATGATGAACGGGAAGATAGTGATAGTGATAGTGATTCCTCAATAAGAACATAAAGAATTCCCAAATCCGTGTGTTTATTTTTTCTATGCAACTTTATCCTTAAATCCCACACTGTATTTTTCTACCAATAATGTCTAAAAATGTCTCTATTGCATCTTTTGCATTTAAACTTCTACCAGCAAATCCTTCTTTGCTAGTTTCTCTGCCAACCTAAGTAAATTCAGTTGAACTTTAAAACAATCTTTTCAGAGAAAGATAGAAATGGAAAGAAATAAAGAACCGCCATGGAGGAGGGCTGGGGGAGGGAGGAACCGGGCGTTGGTGGTGGGAGATGGGCACTGGTGGCGGGATGGGGCTGCTACACTGTACGACCAAAACCCAAATATGAACTTTTTAATTGTATATCTTTGTAATTGTAAAAATAAAAAATAAAATAAATAAAATAATAATTTTTTCAGATACCATTTCACATCAGTGAGAATGGCATATTATCAAAGACAGGAGGAACAATCTTTCTTGGTGGAGACTTGGTGAAAAGGTAAATTTCATCTACTACTGGTGAAATGTTTTCTGGTACGACCCTGTGGGAAACAGTATGGAGAGTTCTCAGTAAACTAAGAATTGAACTCCCATATGATCCAGCAATTCCACTTTTGGGCATCTATCCCCAGGGCTAAAAAAATTCCCTCAAAAGGATATATGCATGCCATTATTCACTGCTGCACTCAGTAAAATAGCTAGAAACAGAATCAACATAGGTGTCCAACAACAGATGAGTGGATAATGAAGATGAGGTAGATATATACAATGAAATACTATGCAGCTGCAAAGTATGATAAAATCATGCAGTTTGATGCAATATGGTTAGAACTGGAAGATACCATGTTGAGTGAACTAAGTAGAAAGACAAACAGGATGATCTCATTTATCGGTGGTATACAGAATATTGGATAAGGAAATGTTGTAAAGGGGTGATGCCTAGATCACCCTTGACCCCAATGTTTAGAGAGGAGAAAGATGGACAAGGAAAGAAATCATGGGGGAGTAGAGGAAGGGGGAAGAGAATGGGAAGTAATAGGTGAACAGGCATCAGGGCTTCAGTTATACTGATGATATGGGAGTATGTTACTGCCGAATATACAAATCACAGACTCAGCAAAACTGAAAACATGAGATCTGAGCTAAAACCAATGAAACTCTGTAATATGCCTGTAATATTCCTACCTTGACAGGTAGGAATGGGGTGGGAGTCGAGTATGGGGAGGGAATATGGGAAGGCTGATAGAGGGAAGTGCTGGAAGAGCGGAGTTGACACCGCTGGTGAACTCGTGTTGAAATACTATATGTCTGAAGCTCAACTTCAATAACTTTTAAAATCAAAGTTCTTTAATAAAACAATCTTTTCAAGTAATCTTTTGATTCTACAATTACTGTGTACAAATCCTCTTTTTAATTTTGCTAAACATACCCAATTCTTTGTTTCTACATTGTCTTGCCTTTAGAACAGTCCATCACAAAGTCAGTGACCTCTCCAGTTCATTTAACATATTGTCAAGTTTTCCACTCCACATCAGGATTCTCAATACTGACATCAAATCCAGTGTTTTGCTCCCATTGCAGACTTTCAGTCCTTTAGCATTCATGAATGCCTGCACCTTGTAACTCTGAAAACCAGAGTGGAAGAAACGTTGTTTATGAAGGAGCTTGTAGGGAAGCGCTCTGCTATAACCCTGTTGGTAAACGGCATAGTTAGGTGTTCTTGGTTCTCCCATTTAGAAGTTGGTAAATGGCTTGTGTTCTCTGAGCCATAGCCTTCTCATCTGTCCCAAGTGAAAAGGCAGCATTATCAATAAACAGGACTTGGGTTCAAACGACTTTAATATTTTGTCCAGCTATCAGGTGAACCGAACCAACATATTACTTCAAAAACTGTTGCAAGTATAACCTTTTTTTTTTTTTTTTTTTTTTTTGCTTTTGGGTCACACCCGGCAAATGCTCAGGGGTTTTTCCTGGCTCTGCACTCAGGATTTACTCCTGGGGGTGCTCGGGGACCATATGGGATACCAGGGATCGAGCCCAGGCCGCATGTGGCAGCGTGCAAGGCAAACACCCTACCCACTGGACTATCGCTCCGGCCCACAAGTAAAACTTTTGCAAATGTACTCAAACAGTACTTCTAAACTTTTCCTAGTTTCTTATTCTGCCCTGACAGTTAATCTGGAGATACAACATTTTTTTCAGGCCTCAGTTCCTTAGTTATAAAATAAGGGAGGCTGAGTGAAAAGTGCTATCTGTTGTACAGATCTGGATCTGGGATTCTGGGATTTATTTTCTAAAGGCCCCATAAAGAATCAAGTCACACTTGTGGGCAGTGGTTTGCTCAAGGTCACACTGAAAGGTATGTTGTAAAACCAGATCATTTTAAACTGGTTCCCAGCAAGTTTGATTTCCCTTGAGCAGAAGGGCAGCCATGCTCTCTGAATTCCCTCTCATTATCTCAGCTTTACCTGACTCTCTGCTCCTTTCTCTGATACAAGAATTTTGCCCTGAGAAGTTTGCAACCTAAATCATACCTTTGAGATCCCTTCATAAAGTGATTATTTCAGTAACCTTCTCATATAAGTATTTTGCTACTGGTGACCTACTGCAACGAGTAAATTAAAGAGAAGGACAGAGTATAAAAAAGATGGGGGAAAACAAAACACAATGCTGGGTAGAAAACATTAAACTAAGTATGTTTTTTTAAAGCCGTCACACAGTGTTCCCCCCCCCCCCCCCCCCCCCCCCCCCCCCCCCCCCCCCCCCCCCCCCCCCCCCCCCCCCCGCGGTTCTTTATCCTGATATGGATAAATTCTTAATATCACTAAATTAACGTTGTGACTATGCAATAGAAAGGTGAAAATGTGGGTATTATGCTGATTTCTAAAAATCTATAATAGAGGCTGTGGTTGAAGAAGAAAAAAAATTGGCTTTCTTGGGGAGATAGGACATTTAATCTCTATCATCTTCTTTTACTAAAAAATAGGTAGCTATGGAAAAAAATTAACATTAAGTTGTGAATCACTTGATCACTTGAATCCGTTATTCATCGATTTGCTCAAGTGGGCACCAGTAACATTTCCATTGGACCCTATCACGTGCCAATGTAGCCCAATGGCATCTGGTTGATTCAGGAATCAACCAGAGGACTGGAGATAATCAACCAGGAGACTGGAGTTGTGAATATTTTGTTTTATATCAATTTCCTGCTCAATTTTCTTTCAGACTAATTCTGCAAAACGATACCTGCTCCTTGAAAAACTACAAACTTTCCCATCACTTGCTTTACAGTTCAAATGCCGGGGCAAGGCCCTCATTGCAAACATGTGTAACTAAAGCCAGAGCTCTCAGTGCTTCTCGTGTTGGATTACATCAGTTAGAGAAGACTGAGCTATTTTGTTTCCATGGGCTCATTAAGTTTTACTAGGGTCCATAATCAAATTTACTGGTTCCCCTTTAAGAAATGAGACCAGATCTTAGGAAAAGAATACTGAACTATATCTCCAGTCCTTGGTAATTCTACTCCCAAAGGAAATCAACATATCTAAAAAGAATTCAACTCTCTTTCCTTCTCTGAATGATCCTCTTCCCCAAACTCCTATCAACCCACTGCCAATCCTGTCTACTAATGCTATACCCCAGCAAGCCCACTAGCACTTCCTGTAGCAAATCAGCACTCAGTGAACCTGAGCCTGACATCTCCCAAAACATTGCTGAACTTGGGGGGTTCTGGCCTTCCTGCTAGAAAACCTGGTACGAGTGCCCCTAACCGTGGCCAGGGATGATCAACCATCTATGGCCTGGAAGTGCACCAGGAGTGAGGAAAGAACAGAAAGAGACAAATGGAATTCTAGGGTGGAAGAAAGGAGAGAGATTTTTGTTCAATTTTCACTGTAGGAAATGATCTGAACTGAGAATGATGGAGAGCCGCGAGGAGGGAGGTGGGGCGGGGTGAGGGGATGACAGACATTGAGAGGAACAGGAACGACAGGGACAGGCACACAGAAGCCACCTTAATCAAGGCAGCATGGCTGAAACGGAGACGTGAACACAGCAGTTATTTCTGTGTTAATAGGACATTAAGGTCCTGGTTTTGTATATAACTACGACAGAATACCATGCGGCTATAAAATCATTCACCTCACTGCTATATGGATAGAACTATAGTGTATCACCAAGTGAAGTCAGTCCCAGGGAGACAAGTACAGAATGGCCCCTCTCATATGTGGGCTCTGAAGACCAAATGGCCGATGGCAACAGCCTGAGAGCTGGCTAGAGAACTGTGTCTACCAAAGGGAGAGACTGCAGGAAAGGAGGGAGGGGGCACTGAGACACGGTGGGGGGGGTACTGACATTCTGGGGGAGGGGGCTTTTGGAACATTATAGGCCTGGACTATTATTCACAACACTGTAAATTACAGGGCCTGAATAAAAGTTGGAGAGAGCAGGAGACCATCTATGTGCTGCAAATAAATTAATTACTCATTTTTCTTAACTTTTAAAAAATTATTGTTGTGCTTGATTTACTTATTTATTTATTTCTTTTGGGGTCACACAGCAATTCTCAGGGGTTACTACCCTTGGATCTTCACACAGGAATTACTCCCAGCGGTGTTCAGGGAACACATGGGATGTCTAGGGGTTGAACTTGTGGTGTATGCAGGGCAAATGTCCTACCCTTTACTATCACTCCAGCCCCTTTCTTAACCTTTTTGTATCCTTGAAGCCCCGTGAAACTACAAGACACTCCACAACCTGCCTTTGCTTTTCAGAGGAAGGTTTGCGGCCCAACACTTGCTCCAGGATCTGCGGACCCGAGATGACAGGTTCAGGATTAAAAAAAAAATTTTTTCTTTTTAACAATTACTTTGAACTTAGAAAGGGAAAGAAGGACTAAGAGAAGATAGATTCCACTTGTCAGTCTTCCACAAAACAGAACCCCAGCCAGTCCCAGGAGTCCACCTACAGATGTATATGCATGTTTCTGGAGGTACAAGCCAAAGATCCAACTGCAGAATTAACAATCGTGTGTTTTCGTGACTGCACTAAGCAAGACAGGTTATGAGTCCTTAACAAAAGTGTTTGGCTCCACCCCTCCCTCATTTCCTGGGTGACCTTACTCAGAGGTGCCCATCTTTCTGTAACCTCACTATTATATAAAGAACAATGGGAGGATGGGGGACGTCCACCCCAAGCACTGAGACGGATGTGAAAGGGGTCCTGCTTTGTACTTTTTTTTCCAAAAACAAACCTTTGAAAACCAAACAGTTGTTGTTATTTTGCTCTCATGCTGCAGCTCTATTCATTTTAAATAGTTTTATATAATGCGAATTATTAAACCCACATTTTCTGCAGATCCTCCCTTATAGGCATGTGTTCTTTTGTTTCGCTCCTAACATTCCTCCTAGCTCTGAAATCCTTCTTTCTGGTAGAGCTGAAGGACGTGGATTTTAAGATCAGATCAGCAAAGAGATCTCAGGGGCGTGGAACGCTGCCAGCCTAAGCTGTAGAAGACAGGTTTGGGCCGCTGAGAGCATCCCTAAAGTCTGTCCTTTTAATATTACCGGGGAAGGGGGCTGGAATGAGGGTGGGGCCGCTGGGCAACTGGGAGTGAGAAGGAATGAAAGGATTCGATTAATGTGGAATTTGAAAGCGGGAGCCATTTACACAAAAGAATTGTTTCCCAAGATTTCCTAACCTCCGAGCCAGTTCCAATCTCAGTAACCTTTGGGTCCCAGCTGGAGGTGATGTTCTGGGTGGGAGCCGACTTTCCTGCAAAGTCAGAGACACAGCACGCTACCGCGTTCACTTCTCAAAGCCACAACCGGGTCCTTTTCCGCTGGCGGACTCACCCTCAAAGAGTCCCCCAGAACGGTTTGGTGGTGGGGGTGGTTGGGGAGGTGAGGAAGGGTTTGCTGCTTTGAGGCAGCCCCTTTGGGAAGTGTTTAATCCCTCTTTTGTAATGCATTCAGCAACACTCGTTTCTTAGCCTGCATCATTTCCTCCACCCAGGCATCAGTTTTTCTCCCCTGTGGCTCAGGGCCGCTGTCCAGCACCTGGGTGGCGCAGTCTGTTTTATCTGAACTCAGCAATGTTCGCGGCTTTCAAGTCTTTACTCGCGTCTGCCCGCCTCGCCCACCCAGCCTCGCCCCCGAGTTAGGAGCCTGCTTGCTGCGTGCGTGTGTGCACGGGACGGCCCGCGCGCGCCTTTGTAAAACACAGGAAATGTCTCAAAGCCCAAACGGAGCCTGCACCGGCGGCCGTCGCAGGCCTGTGTGCTCCTTCCCCTCCTCCCAGCCCAGCACCGGCTTTTAATTTTCAAAAGCACTGCAATTGCTTGGTGTGGTTTCATGAGCTGGGGTGCCATTCTCCCAGATGATGACTGTGCTGACGTCAATGGCATTCTTATCATGCCGAGTGCGACATCAGAAACCAGCCCTCTGAGGCTCTCTTGTTCGCCGCGTCTGGGCGGCCGCGGAACGCGGACCGGAGTGCTCGCAGGACACGGAGTCAGGGTTTGAGCAGTTAGCGAGCTAAGACTGGGTTCCGCAGTGTTCTCGGGTGCAGAGACCCCACCCCACCCCTCCCAAGCAGAAGGGACTGGGGGATCGGAGTGTCTGGGTGAGCTACATCTGTGCACGCGCCCTCCACCAAGACCGGGCTCTCAGACCGGCTTCAGAGTGTTCTTTAGGTTTTGCAAACGCCTATCCTGTCTGCGTTGTTTTCCCCTAAGACTAGACAAGACGGCCTCACTGTTCCTGGCTTTTCTCTCTGGGTCAGAAACACAGCCCAGATGCAATTCAAGTCCAGTTTTAACGGGACGTGAAAATGAGCCGGAAGTATGATAGTGGGAAAATAACAGTAATAATAATAAGTGTAACATGGAAATATTGAGACTTTAACATTTCCTCTGAGTACTCATCATATTGTTTTTCTTAAAGGTCTGATCTCAAAAGATGAATTTATAAGGAAGCATTTAACTACCAAGTCCATCCCCATCCCCTTTCGGTCCAGCAATCTGGGGACAGCATACTGGACCGAAGTAGAGAAAAAACTTTCGTTTTTAGTGAAGTTTAATTTGGTCCACATCTATTCGAAACCATTAGTGGTATTTCAAATGTAAGTGTTTAAGGAGTCAAAGCCATCTGTCAGAATGACAATTACGTGTTCCAACTGCTCAATCAAATGATCTCAACTGCCAACCAAATAACATAGGCTCCTTCTGAGCCACCCAACATCAACCGATTAAGAGCAAATTTTCTGAAAAGAAGTCATTTGACCAGGTATGGAATAGATAACCAAACAGTCTCTGATTCCATGCAGAACTATTTAGCATCCTGACACTGAAGAGACATCAGTTTATAGCTGGTTTAAACCCTTCTACCTTTATGGAGGAAACAAGTTAGAGGTTGTTTGGCGAATCACTCAAGGTCATGAAACTCAGGGTGGTTCTGTTTTGAGGACACATGCAGTGATGTAGCAGGGCTATTCCTGGCTCTGTGCTCACAGGTTGCTTCCCATGGTGCTTGAAAGTCCTTGTGGTGCCTGGGATATTACTTTGAATTCTTGCATGCAAAGTATGTGTGACAGGCCCTTAGAGCTATCCCTTGGGCCCCAAACTCATGCTACTATTAAGTGAGAGACCTGAAAAACTGGTGCTATCTTACTCTAAAATGATTGTCTTTCCACTAAAATACATTGTTCCTCATTCTTTAATGACAAAAGCCATTTGCCTAGGTTTCTATTTTCTTCATACACAAACTATTCTGAATTTCTTACTAAATTTTTAGATGAACAGAATCCTTGAGTAAGTCACCTTTTTGTTTGCAGTTTCAGAATTAGTAAAAAAAGATGACTCAATATAATGAATCAAAAGGTTGGAGTGCAAGAAACTCAGGTGGTTTTGAAAAGCAATAGTGGAGTCTGGGAAGAAAGAGGAAAGATTTTCTTGCATTCTAAATATGTGTTCTGCACCATAGAGTCATTATCACATTTCTCTTACTACCTGCATGCAGTCACTTGACTGAAATGTGGTAATGCTATTATTTGTTCTCTACATCAAGCCACTAGCTCTCTATCTGCTTACTCTGTTTGTTTGTTTGTTTGGGGGCCACACCTGGCAGTGCTCAGGGCTTATTTTGGGCTCTGTGCTCAGGGATCACTCCTGGTCAGCTTGGGGACCATGAGTGCCCGGAATCCAACCCGGGCTGATCACATGCAAGGCAGATGTACTGTCTGTACCCACGTGCTAGCTATCTGACCCAATGCCTGGTCACTTACATATGATGTTTATAGTTACACCCTAGCTCTTCCTCACCTTTTCCTTCTCTATATCAGTTTTGTTTTCCCAGAGGATGATGACTGCTTTAATAAGTCACCTTTTTGGGTCTCCTTAAGTGTTTAGGACCTGGTTCAGAACGAAGGAGAAAAAATGGAACAGAGTTGAAAGATACTGGCTTTAAAGTCAGACCAACCTGGGATGTAAAATTGATTTAACCACTAACTACATACTTTTAGCGCATTTTTACTTCTCTGAGCTTCAATTTCCTTATCATGGCAATTTAAAGGATTTGAGATGTTGCTTACTAAACTATTACAGTGCCAGGTGCATAGGGAAATGAACAATAATGATACATATGTGGTTGAGAAAAATAAATAGAATGATAACACTAGTAAGGAGAAATAAAGTACAAAGAACAGAAAAGACAGCTAGCATTTCCTCCCTTTGGATCCAGAGTTAAATCTGAGAAATGCTGCTAAAATTATAAGGACAGTACTTGTTCAAATAACTTTCCAAATAAGAAACTAATTATCTGAATCTAATTAATATATGAGCTTAGGTCCACATGATAAATTTCCATCAAATGTTGGTAAAATGCATTCTGCACTGAATATTTGATTGAAATTTTATGTCAAGTAGGTACAAAGCCTAATTGTCCTCTTAAAAATTCTTGAAGATTATTTTCAAACTGGCTTATGGGAGCTACTTTAAAGATAAGTGATTCTGAGCTGAGTAGGTTTCTGATTCTCCTCTCCTTGAGATAAATTGCTGGCACACATCTAGGTGATAAGTAGCTTTGTGTACATAGAGATAAGAAGTCAAATTAATTCCTTAAAGTTAAAAAGCCAGCCCATGTTAAAAGCAAAGGAGTTCTGGAAGCTTGCTTGTCCATTTGCAAGAGAAATCTCTGTGCCCCATAAAGCATATTTTTATTAAATACCATGTTACTATGAAGTTGAGCTCATTAGATGTTTTATTATTTATTATAGTTTAGGTACCATGGTTGAGTTCATTTAATTAGCAAACGTTTCACAAAAATATAACTGCCCTCCCTTTCCCAGAAATCGGTTACACAAAATAATAATGATGTTTAACTCAGAAACAAATTACAGTCATGCCTCTGGAAAGTGGCTCAAGCTTCATAAGTAAAACAGGAGGAATCTGAATAAATTCTAGGTTGTCAATGTATCAACGAAGCTCAGCTGTCAAAAAGAAGCAAGTGTAATTTAGAAAAAGATGTTCATCTTGGTAATTTAGCCCTGAACTAATCCATTCTGCCTGGGGCTTTGTAGCAATAGTATTCTGCTTTCTGACTGAATCACCAGATCTTAACTACCTCAGAAAGGTTTTGCACCCAATCAATACCTTAGTCCAATTTACTATTAAGCATCTCTTCCACGGTTCTCAGCAAGTGGAGAGAAAGGTTTCTGTCATATATAACTATGCCAAATTCATAAGGTTAAAATGAAAATTTAATCATGTCATTTCTTTCTCTAAAGTCCTCAGTAATGCTTTTTCAGTTAGCAATGCTCATTTAGTTAATCACACCCTGAGTAGGCAAGTGTCACTTTCTAATTCATTCAGTCAAAGAACGATCTTCTAGGCTAAGAGATGGTGCCTTTGGGGGCTGGGAAACTGGGGCCACATCCAGCTGTGTTAAAGAGCTATTCTTGGTTCTATGCTCCGGGTCACTTCTGATGGTACGTCTGGGACCATTTGCAATGCTAGGAATCAAACCATTTGTAAGTCAAGCACTTTAATCCCTGTACAATCTCTCCAGCCACATAAGATAGAAAGTTTAAAGATAAAAAGTCAACTAAGGGAGCCAGAGCAATAGTACAGTGGATAGGGTGTTTGCCTTGCATGCAGTCGACCTGGGTTCAATCCCAGGCATCCCATACAGTCCCGTGAGCACCACCACCAGAAGTAATTCCTGAGTGCAGAGACAGGCGTAACCCCTGAGCATCTCCAGGTGTGACCCCAAAAAGAAAAAAATGTCAACTAAGTTTCCTTTACATACCTTGAACTTTCAAATGCTGTGCCAATAATGTAGATCGCAGGTAAACCAAAACAGTACTTGCCCCCAGCCCTGGGAATAAATGAACGGGAGCCAGAACACCAGCCACATTCTTTACACTACTTTTCACGAGAGTCATCTATTTGTGCCATCTGAGAAACACGAACCCAAATGCCTATACATAATAAAATACGCAGGTGTAAGTTGAAATCTACTAATCTCACCACTGTTCATGGGATGTTATGAAACACAATAGCATTCAGAATTTCACTGTCCACTGCAATACCTTCTCACTTAGAGTTTAAAAAAGTTAATATAGGGAAGTGCAAAATACAAACATAAAAGCAAACACATGACAATAACATTGGCTTCTTCTCCCTTTCTGAATATTCGCATGCTGCTCCCCAGACCTGCGTGTGCATGATGGGATTTTACTTTACATGTGTCATGCAATCATGTCATCCTGACAATATGACCATCTTTACTTGCTTCTGGATGCAGCATTCTTTACCATCTCTCTGCTGGAGTATCATTTACTTGATTTCAAGGTGATGTATCAGAAATGTTCTTGTTAGTAAAATTTCACAAGCTGTGGGAATGATAGTACCGTGAAACATATTCAGCCTGCTTTAACAATGGTAGCAGAGCTGGTGTGCACAGTGGGCTGGGCATTTGCTTTGCATGTGGCTGACCCAGGTTCGATCCCAGACACCCCCCAGTCCTCAGAGTCTCCCAGAAGTAATCACTGAGGGCAGAGCCAGGAGTAAGTTCTGAGCACAGCTATGTGGCTACAAAACAAAATGAAAAAAAGATAAAAAAAAGTAGCAAATCAAGATGGTGATAGCTATGAAAGCAAGAACTTCTTTATTTACTGATTTATTTATTTATTTATTTATTTATTTATTTATTTATTTATTTAATACTGACTTTAGTATTATGGTTAGTGTCAAAGAGTACATTGGCCTCAAACATTCTTTTATTTGGAGAACTGGAAAATGTACCTCAACATCTCCTTCTTTCTCTTTTATACACAGGTAATCCATTAAAATCTCACTATGTACATGAACCACATAAGAAAATAATACAGTACAGGGGTAAGATTTGAGCACAGTACAGGGGTAGGGTTTGTTAAAGTATAGGGGAAAGGTTTGGGTACAGTACTAGGGTAGGGTTGGGTACACTACGGGGGTAAGGTTGTAGGGTTTGGGTACAGTACAGGGTAGGGGTAAGGTTTGGGTACAGAACAGGGGTAGGGTTTGGTTACGGCACAGGGGAAGGTTTTGGGTACTAGTGTAGGGTGCTTGTTTTGGATGTGTTTCACCCCCGGCACCACACATGCTCCCTGCACACTGCCATGAGGAATTCCTGTGTAGCGAGCTTGGAGTAAGCCATGAGAATAGCCAGGCATGACCCTCCAACCCCAAGAAGAAAATGTTTTAAAATATACTTAAAAAATAAAAAATATTTTCTTACATGCATAAAGCAGAAGGCAGTTAAGTCCCTTTCTTTTTATTTATTTTCTTTTTGTGTTGCATCTGGAAATGCTCAGGGGTTACTCCTGGCTCTACACTTAGGGAGTCACTCCTGGCGGTGCTCAGGGGACATATGTGAATCGGGATTCAAACCCAGGTCGGTGTATCCAAGGCAAATGCCCTTCCCTCTATACTATGGTTCCGGCCTTAGGTGGCCTTGATGTTACTCACGCTTACACACACTTCTCAAACAGGAATAGTAAAATCGATTATGAAGTCATCCACCTCTACCCTCCTCTGGTGCCGGAGAACTATGGATTCAGAGGCGGTATGACATGGGTTCAAATTCCAGCTCTGCCACCTCCTGGCTCTAGAACAGAGGCCGGTACTTTACCTCCTTCACTCCCATATTTTCCCCTTTTATTAAATGGAATCCATAGAGTAATGAGGCTTCAACAAGATAATTTACGAGAAGTATTTAATAACAACACCTGGTACAAATTAGGCACTTCAGTGACTAGAGATGCAGCGTTAATTACAGTGCAGATGAGGACGTGAGTGAAGGTTGATTCAATAGATGTCTGTTCTCAGCCACTTAAATCTGCCAGTGAGCTAGGCGGGTGCCATGGGCTCTATCTGTAACCTATGGAGGTCAGTGATGCCCAACAGTTCCCTGGTATAGTGGACTTCTCCAGCTTCTGGGCTGGTACTGCCCAGGCGCAGTCCTGGCTATACCTGTCACTGCCTATTTTTTTTTTTTTATGCTGTCTTCCCTCTGGATGGCTCAGGGGCCTCCCAGAGGAAGAACAAACAGCTAACAGGACAGAGCACTCAACTCCATGGAAGATTCCTGAATCTTCGAGCTTCCCTAAAAACTTCTGAAAGGGTCAAGGAAGTCAAGTTTCTGTAAAGCAAACAGACTAATGAGAGACAAGAGACAGGTGGATAGAAAACCTGTTTATTCTCCCTCTGGGGGTCTGAGCCACAATGGTTCCTACAACCTCTTGGGCACGCTTCTGTAACCTGGCAAGGAGCTGTGTTGTCTTTCTGAACATATAACAAGTCTGACAGTGCATCACGCTACATTCACTTTCCCTTTGTCCTTCTTGGTATTCTTTTCATGCCACATCCCTCCAGTCACTGGGATTGCATGACGGTGAATATGGGTAAGATGATGAGATTTAAAAACAAATGAAACAGCTATAGAACAAGAGTGCTAGAGAGAAAAATGACACTGTACTAAGTATCCTTAATTCTTTGTGTTGCCTCAATAGTAGAAGGCCGCATTAGTGCTTTATTAACAAGAACAAGAACAAAAATCGATTAAATCAGTAGAACCAAGGGTCTTTGAGGACAATCAATCATTCCATTCCTGCTATAATCTACTTTCAATCATAACCTTCAGATGATGTGTTTGGAACCACTTAATGATGTCTTAGAGGAGGAAGGAGTTGAGGGGAGGGGAGAAGAGGTGAGGGGAGGGAGAGGGAAGAGAAAGCCAGTGAGTGAACGAGAAAATGATTTATTTTTGTGAAGTTAAAGTTCGTTGTATTTAGCAAAACCTAACAGGATACTAAAAATACAAACCTGACCTTTATTTCAGAAACATAACCACATTTTACAGAGAAAGCTATACACTGAGGTTACACACACACACACACACACACACACACACACACACACACTTCAACAAAACATAATTTTCACATTAAAAATACATTTGGTATTTCTTCTAGGACTTGAACATAATCAGTATAATTACAGTTTTTCCAATGGGGGTGGGGGATCCACAACAGTCAATGGTTCCACATTTCATGACTCTTGCGCAGTGATAATGGCCTTCGATTCTGATCCCCTGACTGCCATCTTCCTTCTAGAAACTTCTAGAAATTTATATAGAACACTTCTCTTCTATCTCCAAGGTTCCCAAACTTACATTCTCCTCTGGAGAAAAAAAATCACTCAGTGCTTCCCTCTTAAAATTGACCTTCTTTAAAGAAACAGAGAACACCCTCTCACCCAACCATGCCTAAGGCTACTCAGGCCTCCTGGCTGGTTTCAGCATGCCCTTTTCAGCAGGCAGCACTGTCTGTTGGGAGACACTGCCCTAGCGCTCCTGACATGAAGGAGATGATATCTAGACTGTCATGCAGGCGCCTCTCCCACCCTCATTTTCTGTATTTTTATGGCCACTTTTTGCACAGGCATATTTGCTGAGTTGGCGCCTCACAGGTGGTTTGGTTTGTGGCATATTTTAATAGCTATAAAACCACAGCTTCGGCTATTGGGTTGCAGGGAGTTACATAATACATGTGCAATTCAATGCACTAACAAGAAGCTTTTCCTAAGACCCCAAATGACCTAGCAAACTGACACAGGGGAGTTCAACAAACATCCCATGACAAGGATGTGCTTATCTTGAAGGACATGCCCTTATTCTCGTGACCTGTGGAGAGCAGTTCTGCGAATCCTGCAGCTCCATGAAGACACCTTTATTTCTGTTGCTATTTGGTTCATTTTATTTTGGTTTGGTTTCCTTTTCTTTGCAATGAGGTCATTCAGTCCTCTGATACATGGTAGTAAGACTGCTTTCTCTAGGAAATTTTGAACCTTACAAACACAATAGAAATGTAATGGCCATTATACATTCAATTAAATGTGATCACTGATTCTGAGTTGATGGTCATAGCTTTCTGTCTTTTATTTGCCAATTTTACTTAATTGACTTGGAATCAAGAAAATAAATGTGTGTTTTAAGATAGGCTGAAATTCTGGGCCTGTAAGCGCAACCCTCTCTGGGTTAAGGTTGCTTTCCAGAAATACCTGTCATTGGTGCAGGGAATTAAATGCAACCAAGTTCTACATACTTATTCGCTCAGTTAATTACTCACACAACATGTCCACTCTCCTTGATACACCAGGCACCATGCCGAGTGACAGGAACATAACTACCCTGAGCAATTTGGTATACAGGCTGCTAAAATTCATTCCCCATTCTCCATGCATCATAAAGATGAATAAGAAGAAGCAAACATATCTAATTTATTTGCTCATTGCTATCTATCCATTAAAAACCCATGTACTGGTGTTGGGGTGATAGATCAGAGGCAGTTTGCATGGACTTGCACAGTCCACGTGCCCATTCCTACCCCACCCCCCACCCCGTACCCCAAGCTCCAGGATCATCAGAAGTTAGCCTGGAAACAGATCAAAATTTAAAGTATGGTTTCTACTGAATGAGCATCATTTACTTTAAATACTATTAAGTTGGGGGACTGTGTGATAGGCAAAGGAAGTTTACAATGTTATTTGAAATAGTTTTTATTTTTAAAGAAAGTGTTCTCCAAGCTCATCAATAGAGATAAGTGGCAATAAGGAACTAATAAGGGCCAGGTAAGAATAATAAGGTATAGAATATTATCTACATATATGTATATACATATATACCCACACATGCACACACACATACAAGTAGCACATAATTAGAATAGCAAGATATATCTTAAACTAAAACAACTTTTGTGCTAAATAATAGTATTATACAATCTGGATGAATATGCAAAAATTATTAATATTTTGCTCCAGACAGCCTTGATGAAGACAATTAGAGTTGGCATCACTGGCACTATTTGCTACTCAGTTCTCTTACATAAAAACATTTACTGTAAGTTAAGTGGGCTCTCCCTGAGGTATGACTGTGCCAAAGTCTTTAAATATTTGCACACAGCTAGATCAGGAAGAAATGAAGATCAAAGCATGTTTTCAAAGGACTGGGAATTCTAAAGAAGGTCTAGAGAGAAAGAAGTGAGAGAAACAGTGAGAGAAAGAGAGTGAAAAGAGAGAATAAAAAGTAAACAGCAAGGGGGAGTGGGAGAATTAACCCCTTGCAATATCGCTAGGACTTTTCTAGTATTAGCACTGAATGTATCATATGTCGTGAAACTCTGGTCCCTGGCAAAGTGGAAAAGTTGGTCAATCTCTGCCTACTCTGTTCTCGCTCTAGTGACTTGAGCATAAGTGAAATGGGGGGGGGAGGATTCCTTCATGCGGACATTGCAGCTATTCTGGGCCATGGCCTGCTCAGATACATATTTGGGTCCTCCAAATAAGCCACAGTTGGAAGTTCCATCTTTATTCTTTACTGCAAGAATTTTGGTGTTATTTGCTAATGGGATATTTTGGGTTAATTCTAAAACAGTTTTTTCTTTCTTTCTGGAATTTATGTGCAGTTTTACAGGAGATACTCCTGTGAAATAACTGGGAATTGGGCTGGGAGGGAGGCACAAGGCATTTGTGGAGTGAGGAATAATTCTGGAGATATTTTCAGGTTAAACTCTCTGAGATGAATGAAGGTGGATAAAATAGTCCTGAATAAAATAGGGCAAGATATCTATGGAACTGAAGTAGACTTTTCAGGAAAGGTCACTTGAGGGAAGGAACACGTTGCAAAAAATGCCAAACTGTTGGATATAACCAACATCTTGCATGCTGCTGTGCTCCCCTCCGAGCCAGGCCACGCCAGAGAGAGGCGCTTACAGTGGAAAACCTAAAAGTATCCCTGGTGGCAGGTGCTGTGTGCGTGCACACGTCACCCTCCCTCAACCCCAACAAGGTGAAAGGAGAAGTCCCCAGGGGAGTCTTGGTGTTTACAGTGTCCATGGTGAAAGGAAGCCAAACACTGGCAACACATGTTCCTTCGGTTTTGTCCCTGAAAGTGGGTAACGTTTCAGATTTGAGAACAGCTTCAGAAGCACAGTCATTCCGCGCACGTGTTTCTCAGAAGTTCGTATTCCCCTCACGTCCCCACAGTAACAGTTTACGCAAGGAAAGCTGAAGTCATTTCCATTTGGTTGCATTTTCCAGGCACTTTTACAAGTCCTCAGCATTACTGCCAGCTAGTCTCTCGCCTGCGACACTCCTGTAGGGGCGGCTCTGTTACTTTTTTGCCCTGACAGATGAGGACACTTTCAGAATTGTAATGGATTCTGTTTCCCCCACCCTTCATTTCATTATTTCATTGTGATCTGCTGGGATTGAACTCACAGATGAATATGACACTGGTCCCACTCCAGAGGCAATGGCACATTCAGGAAAATGTAAGGTCCATGAATATTACAGCACTGGAAGATTAAAGAGTGGTTTTATGCATCAGAGAGGAATAAATGCTAAACTCAGGGGCAAGGAGAGGGATTGAAGAAATGTGATCTCGAGGGGCCAGCACTCTCTGATTTATGTGAAAGATAAGGGTGCAATGATTCCATTGTGACAGAACAATAGATGCACAGTTCAAGAGGCCTGAGAGAGCAAGTTTTCTTAGGAACTGCACCCTTAGGCCAGAACCCTAGGGAGCACAAAATAAAAGAGCACCCATGTGGGAGGACAACATCTCCAAAGGTCATTGTGGGGCTTGGAGGAATTGCTCAGTGGCTAGAAAGTCCTGCCTTGCAATAGTGTGTGCAGTTGCTAGTGCAATCCTCGGAGCTGCCACGAGCAACAAGCATGATTCGGGAAACTATGGTCTCTGCCGCCTTTGGTCCCACAGTGGATTTCCAACTACACCACAGCCAGTGTATGTAAACACCCCAAAATGCAACCTTCAGTGAGCACTGCACCTAAAAAGATGTCCACGGGCCAGGTCTGGGAGCATCCACTTTATTGGTCAAGGCACAAGCACTGTCTTGACTACCTGGTTGAGTGTTGGCGGGATCCCTGGCTAGCACTACAACCAGCAAGTCTGTGAATACCATAACTAAACGTGTGACTGCCAGTGGGCTTGTGTATAAGAGCTGCAAGCCTAGTGGGCACTTCAATGAAAGGGGCAAGTGCGGCCAGACGTGTTTTTAACACCCAAGGTATGGCAAGGACACAGAAATAAAGGAGAGATGTATGTGGGCAGCGGGTTGAAGACATAAGACAATGTCTTTTGACATTGAAAGAGGAAGAAAGAGCACTCAGACTACTGAGCATTCCTTTTGTACCAAGCCATTCACATTTGGGATCTCATGCCATTTCTAAAATAACCTCCTGACAACTGTATAGGACAGATGAGGAAACTTGATGAGAAAGGTTACACCTGGGCTGACTCACATTTGAGGCCAGGTGTATTTAACACCAAAGCCCTTGGTCATTTTACCCCAGGACCTCTGTTTCTCTGTACAGAGTGAAGGGAGTTCAGCTTCACCCTGCAGAAACGGAGGACTTGCTGATGGATATCAGCAAGAACACAGATGCAATCAGAGCTTCTTTTGAAAAAGGAAAAATTTCCTGACAGTCATGTGTGCAAGGAGGAACTGAGATGATAACGGGGAGGAGAATCTTCCTAGGACAGAGAAATCTCCCCAGCCTCCGCTTGCTCAACAAAGAGAGAGATACATCCAGAAAAGCCAAGGATTTCATCATCATTGCATTTATGCCAAGATTGTGAACTCTAGGTTCCAAAGGTAAAAACGACAGATCCTGTGAACTCTGACCCATCTTAGAGGGGTGGGTACAGGGAGCGTCAGAAGGGTTAAATAATAATACAGTTTTCAAACTGGGAAGCACACAAATACATGTAGCTATAGTCCCATAAGAGCAGTGGGCTGTCAGGAAGATCCCCACTCTTCAGCAGGTCAAATAGCTAGAGATTTTGGGGAGCAGATGAAGCAACTGCAATTTCGGAGTGCCTATGGAGAGTTATAGTTTTGTTAAGTGACTATAGTGTTTGTAGATGTTAGAGACAGAGTCTGGTGTAAGAGTTTTCTTTAGTGACGTGTCTCAGAAGAGCTATAAATCTCAGCAAAGTGATATTTAGCACATTATCTCGCAAAAGAACTCAGAGGTAAGGAGAGGGGAGTGCCCTGGGCCCTCCATGTGGAGTGGGTGGACTTAATATACTTGGATAGAAAATTTGAGGCTCCTAAAAATAATACATTCCTATAGTAGAGTAGCAGGGTACAAAATCAATACCCAAAAGTCAATGGCCTTCCTATATGCAAACAGTGAAAGAGAAGAAAGGGACATGAAAGAAACCATCTCATTCACAATTGCGCCACAGAGAATCAAATACCTAGGAATCAGTTTGACAAAGAATGTAAAGGATCTCTACAAAGAAAACTACAAAACATTACTTCAGGAAATAAAAAGAAGACCTGAGGAAATGGAGACATATTCCCTGCTCATGGATCGGAAGGATTAACATTATCAAAATGGTAATACTCCCTAGAGCTTTATACAGATTCAATGCGGTCCCTATAAAGATACCCATGATGTTCTTCAAAGAAATTGAACAAACACTCCTGAAATTTGTATGGAATAATAAACCCCACGAATAGCTAAAGCAATCTTTGGGAAAAAGAAATGGGAGGTATCACTTTCCCCAACCTCAAGCTCTGCTACAGAGCAGTTGTAATTAAGACAGTGTGGTATTGGTATAGAGACAGACCCGTAGACCTATGGAATAGAACTGAATATCCTGAAACACACTCTCAAATATACAACCACTTAATCTTCGATAAAGGAGCAAAGAAAGCCTCTTCAACAAATGGTGCTGGGAAAACTGGGCAGGTACATGTAAAAAATGAACTTAGACCTCCTTCTAACGCCATGTACAAAAGTCAGATCAAAATGGATTATAGATCTCAACATCAGATATGAATCTATAAGGTACATCGAAGAAAACATAGGAGAAACACTCTACGACATCGAAACTAAAAGTATCTCTAAAAACGACACACCACTGACCAAGCAAATGGAAGCAAAGATAAACAAATGGGATTATATAAAATTGAAAAGCTTCTGCACCTCAAAAGAAATGGTGACCAAGATACAAAGACAATCCACAGAGTGGGAAAGGATATTCACCCAATACCCATCTGACAAGGGGTTAATATCCAGGATATATCAGGCATTGGTAGCACTTCACAAGAAAAAAACAGCCAGCCCCATCAAAAAATGGGGAGAAGAAATGAACAGAAGCTTCCAAAAAGAAGAAATTCGAATGGCCAAAAGGCATATGAAAAAGTGCTCTTCATCTTTAATCATTAGGAAGATGCAAATCAAAACAACAATGAGGTACCATCTCACACCACAGAGACTGGCACGCATCCAAAACAGCAAGAACAACCAGTGCTGACATGGATTTGGGGAAAAAGGAACTCTCATCCACTGTTGGTGGGAGTGCCAACTGGTCCAGCCCTTTTGGAAAACAATATGGGCATTCCTCCGAAAACTAGATATTGTGCTCCCATTTGATCCAGCAATAGCACTCCTGGGAATATACCCGAGAGACAGAAAAACACATAGCAGAAAGACTATCTGTACTTCTTTATTCATCTCTGCGCTATTCACTATAGCTAGAATCTGGAAACAACCTAAATGCCCGAGAACAGAGGACTGACTAAAGAAACTGTGGTTCATCTACACGATGGAATACTATGCAGCTGTCAGAAAAGACAAATTTATGAAATTTACCTGCAAATGGATGGACATGGAGACTATCATGCTGAGTGAAATTAGTCAGAAGGAAAAGGACAGATACAGAATGACTGCATTCATTAATAGGACACAAATAGATACCAGTGTTTTACTAAAGGTGGGAAATGGTAATGGCAGATTAAAACTCACCATTGAATATACACAAAGAGACTTAAGTGATAAACTCTAAATATCTGCAGGGCTAGCCACAACGTGTAAAATAAGAGGGAGAGAGATGCAGAGACAGAGAGAGAGACAGAGAGAGAAAGAGAGGAAACTGGGGTACCTGCTATTGAGGCAGCCTGGGGGGTGGATGGGAGGGGGTGGGGTACATTGGTGGTGGAAATGGGACACTGGGGGGAGGGAGGGGTGCTGGAATTCTGTATTACCAAGAACCAATTATGAACACTTTTGTAATTGTATGTCTCACGGTGGTATGATAAAATATTAAAAAAAAGAAAAAGAAAATTAGATAGTTGTGATCATGTTTACTTGGAATGGAAATATAGGTCTTCAGATATACACTCATTTCCTTCATGTGAGAAAAGCCTCCAAGCAGGGAAGAGTGTTTAAATTCTTAGACTAAGATGGACCTTATCAGTTCTAATAAACAGGGCTAGAAATTTATTTGAGAGGCTTAGACAAAAGTTTTATAAAACTTTTCTGCTTCTTTTTCCAGAAATAATAACAGATATCTTTATTCCATAATAGAAACAGGAGGAGCAGGAATATTTCCTGACATTTCTCTTATGAAAGGTTAAAACCCGTGCAAATTTACACCTTAGGGTTAAGGGAATAGTCACTTTTTGAAGCTTGAAACATTATGTGCTAGATTCAGGAATAATCCATGTTTCTGATTACTATAAAGAAGGGAAACTTTCTTTCTGTGCAGATAAAACTTAGAGCTACGCACACCTGCTGCACTTATAAACAAGTACAGTCTTCCATTTATAAACTATAAATGCTTCACTTCTAGTGTCAAATCATCTGGCCTGAATATCACGAAGAGCAATCCCAGGGGACTAGAGCTATAGTACACCGGATACGGCATCTGCTTTGGATGCAGCCAACTGGGATCCCATATGGTCCACTGAGCACTGCCAGGAGTAATTCCTGATTGCAGAATCAGGAGTAACCCCTGAAAACAGCCAGGTGTGACCCCAAAAGATTAAAAACAAACAAACAAACAAACAAACAAGCAGCAGCCCTAGGACTGCCACTTGGGACACCCCCAAAAAGGGGAAGGAAAATGTGAAAATGTTAAGTAACAAACAGACTAAATTTTTGATGTGTTTTAGTGATTTAAAAATTTCTAATGATCTTATCAGTGCTTTTACCTGAAAAGTAACAATAACCACTTATTTGCACTTATAAAACTATCTTGACCTGCAGAAGAAGTGTTGTATTTGATATGCCACAAACCAGTAACACTTATAGCCCTCATATCCATGACCTGAAGAAATGGTTTGAGGCTCTTCTGTGTTTCTGGAGCAAGCAGATGCCCTTGGACTACACAAGCATGTGACAGGATGTATGGAGATTTTACTGGTGCCCGCTTGAGCAAATTGATGAACAAAGGGAAGACAAGTGATAGAAATGATATAAAACTATCCCAAATAATAGTTGATACCCTGATATAAATGTTCTTATAGTTCAATTTCCTTTACAAAACTGCTTGCCTAAATTAGTTGGGGCTGCAGTTCTCAGTATGTTTACAGTTAAAACCAATTTTTTTCAAAAGTAATTTTAGGCTAAACTTTTATTTTATTGATGAGGCCCAAGGTCATTTCACTGTGGTGTGTCAGTAACAAAGCACTATGGACTATGTCAAGATATTATTACCACTATTGTTGTTGTTGTTTTTGAGCCACACCCGGCTATACTCAGCTTAGTGCTGGCTCTGCACTCAGGGATCACTCTCAGTAGGGTTCAGGGGACCATGTGGCATGCCAGGGATCAGTCCTGGGTCAGCCATATGCAAGGCAAGTGACCTGTGTGCTATACTCTAACTTTCTGGCCCTCTAAGACTCCTTAATACCTCTAAAAGATAAATAAGTTCAATTTAGTTTACATTTATTCCTTTCTTTAAAACATATTTTAAAATTGTTTTCTAAAAAAATGCAATTGTTTTCTCTCCTGTTTTGTTTACTATTTCATTCTTGCGGTGTATCTCACCTTTTCCTACCTAAAGAACTGGGTTGAAACTCAGTTTCCTTTCTCTTCAGTCACGAGGCTCTCCAACCTTGATTTTTTTTTTTAGTTCTAATTGAAAATTAGGTTACACAGGTTTACAAAAGTCTTATCTTAGACAATGTACTGTGTTCATCTTAAGGCAAACTTCAGATCATAGTCCCCAATCTTTATGTATATTTCAGTTTTAGTTTGAAAAAAACCTGATGGCCTCAAGCAACTTGACTTTTTGCTATACTCTGCCTTTTTGGTTTATTTTTGGGCCACACCCAGCAGTGCTCAGGTGTTACTCCTGACTCAGCACTCAGGAATCATTCCTGGAGGTGCTTGGGGACTATATGAAATGCCAGTGACTGAACCCAGGTTGGCTGTGTGCAAGGCAAATGCTCTACTCAGTGTACTATCGCTCCAGTCCCGATACACTCTGCTCTTTTCAGAAGTACATAAAGGGTGGAAACCATATAAAATAGTGACTTCCAAACTGAATGAGGGTTTGAGAAGTGAAAAATAATATTTCAATACTTTCGTAATTTTCAGTTTCACTTCAATGATTACCTCAAAAATCATGCTTCATCAGTTACAAAGACAAAAACACCTTTAACAGAGCTCACCACAATAACAAGTTGTTTCATACAATAAGACTTAAAAGTCAGTTTCCTTATAAGAACTTTTCATAAATCTTCAATGGAGGTCACTTCTTAAGGAAATTTCAAGAAAAATTTCCCAAAAAAGGAATTTATAAGATTTTAAAGAATAATCTATGAGTAACGAACTATTTAGGGATTAGAAAAAAATATAAATAGTATTGGGAAGAGTGGTAAAAATTATATTCACAAAACATAACGCTGAAAGTTGTACAAAAGCACTAAGTTCCTTTTCCTTTTTTTTCTCTTCAGTCTTCCTCTCCCACCCTTTCCAGAATCCTCAAATATTGTTATATCTAAATACTTATGTGAATGCAAACTCTAGTTTGGTTTTTGTTTTGGACCACACCCAGCAGTGCTCAGGACTTACTCCGGTGCTGACCTCAGGGATCCCTCTTGGGGGCACTCAGGGGAACACCTATGGTGGTGGGGATTGAACCCAGTTAGCTGTCTGTAAGGAAGCTTCTGACCCACTGACCCATCTCTCCAGCCTCAAACTTCAATCAGTTTAGAATGGCTTTTACTGTTACTCCTATTTTTTGAAGAAAAGTAAAATGGAATGTCATCATCAATAAATCAGCTGAAAGATAAAATAGATTTCTAGCTTGGGCAGACTAATCCATTTAGTGCAGAGATTAAGTGGTTATTCTATCAGGCTGTCTGGGCTCCAGCTCCTCCACTTCCTTTGTGTGTCTGTGAGTAAAGCAAACTACACAACCACCTATCAAAAACAGAGAATAATACTAATTAACTCCAAGAAAATGATAAAGATTAAATGGTAATATGGGCATAGACAGTTTAGATGTGGCTGGAGCACAATAAGCACTCAATACATTTTCTAATTAGTACAATATTGCAGAACATTTTATTATCATATACTCTTCTCAAATGACTGGAAAAAGCCAAGGACATTCAAAATCCCATCTAATTGAACAGATGAGAATTTAAGCAATAATTTAATTCATGTGCTTCTGGCATTGTCCACAATGATCTCATTTAGATGGCATTTTACAAAGGAATGATTTGCTGCCCCTAGATGACTTAGAGCTTACAACCAACAGCGAATTAGTGGGCTTTGAACTTGGGAAAGTGCAATAGGCTTTCAAGAATTCAACAGGATTGATGTTGGTTCTCTGCTCGTCACATGTGCGACTACATCCCTGAAGTTGGTCAGCACGCAAGAATAAAGCAAATTCAATTGACAATCAATGTTTCAATTTAATACAATTATTAATGTAAGCCATGTGTTTCAAAGATCGCAGCTCCAAATAGAAGAATTCATGCTTATATAAAAAGGAAAACATCTTTTTAAGACTTCAAAGCCTAATTTTCTATTAGTAAAGAGAATTCTTCTCTTTGTCATTAAAAAAGGCAGCCAACTGTGTAGAAAGACAGGGGTTCTGCTGGGTAGGAGATGAACCAGCCATCACCAGCTGTGACCACAGAGCACTGAGATGCGTCACTGGCTGCTTCTGTTTTCACTTGCCTTGTCTCTACGGACACTGCACTGATGGTCAGTAAACTTCTTCCCAGATCTAACACAACATAGTCAAGACACTAGTGCAGATGAACTAAAATACTTTAAGTAGTATACAGAGAAGACAAAATGAGACCGAATAAAGGCAGCAAAAAAGAAAAAAGAAACAAGTCAGTGAATGCTCTTGATCAGATTGTCAAATGAGAAAAAGAATAGTGGTGTTCTGAATCTTAATCTTTATTAGTTCAGCTCTTACAATAAGCTGTGTGGGTTAGCTGCGTATTACGGGGGTTGGCTATCTTAGCCAACCATCTTTTGAACGTGGACAAGAATACAGTTTGTATTAGCTGCCCTGGAACTGGACAGAATTTGGCCTCAAAGTGTATCCGGAGGTAGCTTACAACTGGTGATGGGGAAGAAAGAGTAGCCTTAATAAAAACTGCTTAAAGGTTACACACAAATCATATCAAAACAGAACATCATTATAATCAGGCTACCTAACCCAGAGTTTTAGTTTAAAATGGGTGATAGGTTTATTATGGGTCTCTGAATCTCCCTGTTAGAAACTTTCCCACTATCAGCCATATATTTTAATTTGGATTTTGGAGGTCACATCCTGTGGTGCTCAGGGGCTCCTCCTTGTTTGCATTTGGGGGGTTGTTTCCAGTAGATCATGTGGCATTGGGGAATCAATCCCATACGTGACACATGTGCTCTAGCTCACTGAGCAGTCTCACCACTGTCCCTGTTCACTACTTAAAAAATGTCTTATCCAGAACCTATTTTCTGCTATGATTGTTATATCATGTCTTGCTCATTGAAACTGGTATCAAAATAAAGTGCTTATTATAAAATGTAGCCATTAAAGACATTAAGTTGGAAGATACAGTACAGAGATTTTTTAAATCCTTTTTAAATCTCAAACAGCGGACTTAATGAAGTGACCATTTTCAAATGCAGAGGGATATTTGTGGAATATTTTCTGTTTTTTCATCACTCTTTGTATATTATAAATTTTGTAATGACACAGGTATTGTCAATATTCTAGGTAACAGGTGATAGAAAAGAGGTGCAAAAGTTTCAGTGATCTTCCTGTATTCTGCAGGTAAATTAATTGGGAAGTTCAGATGACACAAAACTGGCAGACTTCTAAGCCCGTGCGATCCCCACTCCTTCTTCTCACGGTATCTCCAGGACTATGAATCAGAGATGAGGCAAGAACAGTCACTTTCACTTTTGAGAGAAATTATAAACAAACAGACTGAGATTTATTGACCAGCTTGAGCCACTAAAAATGTATATTCACCTTTCCTGTAGGTTTTGTTTTTAAATCAGGGTTCTAATGACTGAATTTTATTTATTTATTTTTTCTTTTTTGAGTCACACCGGTGATGCTCAGGGGTTACTTCTGGCTCTGCCCTCAGAAATTACTCCTAGGAGCTCTCAGGGAATCATATGGGATGCCAGGGGTCAAACCCAGGAGGCTGCGTGAATGGAAAATGCCCTACCTGCTGGACTATCACTTTGGCCCCCAAATGATTAAATTTTGAATGAAAAAAAATTTTTTACAAAGATTGCATAGTTCTCTCCTAATCAAAAAACCAAATCAAACCAAAACTCTCTCAAAAATCAAGAAAAGCCCTATGGGGCCAGAGTGGTAGTACAGCAGGTAGGGTCAAGTGGCCAACCCAGGATTGATCCCTGGAATCCCATATGGTCCCTGAGAATGGCCAGGAGTAATTCCTGAGTGCAGAGCCAGAGGTAACCCCCAGCATTGCTGGTGTGACCCAAAGGCAAAAAAAAAAGGAAGGAAGGAAGGAAGGAAGGAAGGAAGGAAGGAAGGAAGGAAGGAAGGAAGGAAGAAAGGAAGGAAGGAAGGAAGGAAGGAAGGAAGGGAGGGAGGGAGGGGAGGGAGGGAGGAGAGGGAGGGAGGGAGGGAGGAAGGAAGGGAGGGAGGAAGGAAGGGAGGGAGGAAGGAAAGGAGGAAGGGAGGGAGGAAGGGAGGAAGGAAGGGAGGAAGGAAGGAAGGAGGGAAGGAGGGAAGGAAGGAAGGAAGGAAGAAAGGGAGGGAGGAAGAAAGGGAGGGAGGGAGGGAGATATGGGCACAAACACCTCCTGAAATAAAATCCCATTCTTATTTTCTGAAAATTACTAAAAAATAATAGGAAGCTTGTCTTCTTTCCCTATTATGATCTTCATAATGCTAACATAATCAAATTAGTTTTCCTATTATGTTTCCAAAGGTTGCTAGAAAAAGCGTTTTTCTTGTATAAACACAAAATGTTTACATAATACTGAACAAATGAGTAATATTTGATCTTTCCTAGAACACATTTTAAAGTTTGAAATGGAAGAATCCTTTACTTTTTAAAATACTTTCAATTATAAAAACCATTTAGGCATTGGTGTGAATTATTATAGATAGCACGGAATCAAAAAGTAATCCTTCAAAGCTACTGACTCACTTCTTCAAAGTCAGTAAATGAGTTAGTTGTTTCATCAAGAAATGAAAATTGTCTGACTCACTGTCTTCCAAATCAAATATTGCAGTCAAATGTAAATTGTTGAGAGTTTTGTTATTTTTCTTTCCAAATTGGATTTGGTGCCATTTATCTTTAGATTCTGTTGTGAGCAAAGCAATTGAACTTGTAGTTGGATAAGACTTTGGCTATGTTGATAATGTAGTTGGGTAAGACTTTTTATGGAAAAATTGCAGTAAATAATTGCCTATTGATTTATTTCCGAGTAAAAAGAACACGTGGCTGCCCACCTACAAGATGGTCAGCCATCTTCATCAAGACCCTGAATGAAACGAGTTGAGGCTCTTCGTATTCCTGAAACAAGCAGATGCCATTGGGCTACACTAGCAAGTGATAGGGTCAAATGGAAATGTTACTGGCGCCCACTCAAGCAAATTGAAGAGTAACGGGATGTCAAGTGATCAAGTGAAGTGAAAAAGTGTCCTTATAATAATATTCACAGAAATGGCAAAACGAGTAAATAAAGTTTATACTCTCCTTGACCAACTCTCATTTCTCTAATTACAATGTTAACTGTTAAAGTTATATGCCAAGGATCTGTGGCGGGGGTACTAAGAGCTGGAGTGCATGTTTTTCATTGGGGGACCTGGGTTTCATCCCCTGTGCTGCGTGGCCTCCCACACACCAGTGAGAGTGTCTATTCCCCTTTATCCTAACGCTCCCTGCCAAAAAAAAAAAAAAACACACACACACACACACACACACACACATATTTATAAAATTCCAAGTGTCTTTCTAGGGAGATCTCACACACACTGCTAGAGCACATACTTTGTATGCTGATACCCATGGTCAATCCCTAACACTGCCTGGTTCAGGAGCACTGCTATGAGTGACTTCCTGAGCACCAAACCAGAAGTAGCAGTCCCCCAATAGTAAAGGGTGTGGCCCCTAAACTAATAAACTGAGTGTCTTTTCAACTTGTTTTAATATTCATTAGAACAAAAAAAAGACAATGATGGAGAGATTCTGAAGAGGCTAAGCTGCTTGCCTTGTATCCAGCCAATGCTGGTTTTGCACCCTGGCCTAATATATGGTTTCCCAGCACTGCCCTGAATGATCCCTGAGTATAGAGCCAAGAGTAAGTCCTGAGCACGACTGAGTATAGTCTCCAAAACCAAAACCAACCAAACAAACAAACAACAATAAAACAAAAAAAAAAAAAAACCTGACCCAAAACAAAAATAAATTCTTACAGAGAATTGATAGTAGGGGGCAAAAGTTACATTTTGAAATTGGAGAAGAAATACTTTTTAAGACTTTTCAGTAGAACTAGAGCTTTTTCTAACTCTCAAGTGTCTAAATGGAATCTGTTTTTAGAAACTAATAAAATGGGTTACTTGTTACTGTTTGTATTTTCCAATGAACTGGGCAGAAGTATGATAGAATTGACTAAATTGAAATAAAGTGTGAGCAATCTACAATTACATTCTGTGTTTGAGCCAGGAAGATCACAACACTGCTTAAATCTTTTCTTTTTCAATATGTCTCTAAATAAATACATGGCACTCAGATTTTTTGAAGTACTATTTTTTGTCTTCATAATTCTATATTAAATTTAGAAATGTTTATAAAGTAAATTCAACATTTTTCACTTATCAAGTTTATTTTCTTTTTCTACCATTCTTTCTTTTGCTATTGTTTTTTAAATATCCCACACAGACCCAGAAACATAAGGCATTTTTGTTATTCTTTTCTCAATAATTCTCTATTTTAATGATTTTTCTTGAACTCATTCTCTAGTCCCCATAATATTTCAAGTAAAACAAACAGTTATGAGCATCACCATCATGAAACTATATTAGGCAATAGTGTGTGATATATTGCTAAGGGGATTTTTCAAATGTCTTTCTAACTCAGTTACTACTTGCATCATTTATATCTGAGTTACTTCCTATTTGTTTCCATTGAAGAATGACTTGGTACTGAAGCCAATAATCTTAACTTGGGGATGCAGTCATGCCATTAATGGAGGAATCTGCAACAAGAAGTGATGCCATTTCTTAAACTACTTTTTATTTGTTGAAAATTTGGTGACAGTGACTTTGGAGTATTGGTTCTACAAGGTGTAAATGTCATAAAACCTTAAATATTGTCTAGGTCTTCAAGGTATTTTCTTCACTAAGCTTCTCCATACTTATGGAAATGACAAGAAACCTGAATTGTGTAGAAGAGAGTGGAATAAAATAGGCAAATATCTGAGTCCAGTGCTTGGCAAGTCAGCACTTAGTAAAAGCTATCTGTTACCATTTTAATTGGCTTTACATGTATTTTATGTATTTTAGATCTGTTTTGAATAAATCCATCACCAAAAATGACTTTTTTTTTCTTTTCTTGAGGTGTTGGGTGCTTGAGTTTTTGAGCACACCTTGGGATGCTCAGGGAATTATTTTTACTCATTTACTTATTTTTTGGCTTTTTGGATCACATCCAGCAATGCTTAGGCATTATTCTTGGCTCTGCACTCAGGAGTTATTCCTGGCAGGCTCGGGCACTATATAGGATGCTAAGGATCAAACTCGGGTTGGCCACATGCAAGGCTAAGGCCCTATCTGCTGTCTTATCGGTCTGGTTCCTAATCAGGGGATTTAAAATAAGTCTGATATGAGGTAAGCTAAGTGGCATAACTCCTAAACTATCTCTCTGGTCCCAAGTACTTTTTTTTCACTCATATTTTCTTTTTTTTCCTTTGTGTTATTTAAGTAATTACTTGGGAAGTCTTCAGGTGAAAACCTTGATCAAAGGGTTTAAAACACAAACACAAAAATTAACACAGCCAGATTATATAAAAAGCCTTAGGCATTTCACATTTGACTGAATGTTTTGGGACTCTAGTAGCCTTAATGATTTAATCCTGAGTCCCGCCACATGTGAGGTCCAAATTCAGAGCCTTGGGAAGGTGTTAAAGTTGTATTTGTCCGTGATAAAAAGTGGGAAGTAGAGGAGAAGAAAATGGAAGCAGTTCATTTTTCAAAGAGACTTCTGGGTGGAAGAACAAACAGGAAAAATAGAAGTCCTTATCCAACTTTCAAAGTATGCATCAGAACCATTGAACGTTTGCCTTAAGAAATACCTTTTTCACACAAATCTGCTCATTCCTCTTGATTGACTGTCATCCTTCTGGAATCTTCTCAGAAGACCCAATTTTTTGACGTAAATATTTATTTTTGCAAAGACTCCAGGAATATTATGAAGACTTGGCTTTTCTTGTTTATAGATCTTGAATGTGAATGACCCCTGGTCAATCACCAGCACCACATCTGGTCCTGTAAGCACTGCCAGTAATGATTCCTGAAGCTCCTGGGGTTCTGTGACCTAATTCCCATCCACCCAGTCCCCAAAGGGTGCAGATCCTTAAAATTATATACTTCATATACATATATCAACTATATATTCCACTTCATAGTTTAGACTTTACATTCAGTAGCATGATGACATGACACATGCATGCTCCCCTCTTCTGTTCCTTAGAATATAGGGATCAGAACCAGGACAATGCTACTTTTTGGTCACCACTGTATTTCAAGAATTATGGTTGGTGTTTGGATATAGGTAACTCAATATGTTTGTTAAAGAAATGTTAAAATGTTGATCAAATTGCTAAATAGACTGGTGATTTAACTCAAAGGCGGGTAATTCATGGGTTCACCACTAGCCAATAGTATGACTACAGTAAATCTGTAACTGTATTTGTAAATGGGTAGGTTCTGCTTAACTGTAATTGTGAATGATAAATTACAGGTCAGTTTGTAAGTTCAAAAGCAGTTTGTTTTTAAGGCATCTATAGTGTTGTGAAATGAAACTGGTTCTAAGGAATCTATGTCATGTACCAACTGAAACACTTTAAAAGCAGGGACTGTGCAGAGTAGAGGTAGCTGATGAGAAAAATAATCGGGAGTACCTAGCTTTAAAAAAACAAACAATGTTAGAGTCTCAATAAAAATATTGCATGCCCCAGAATGAAGTATGGGATTTATAATGAAGCTGGGAATTATAAAGAAGTCTCTGGAACTGTAATAACTTCTCAAAACTTGTATACTATAATTCGTGTAAAAATAACATTTATTTGTCTAGTTACTTTTAAGATTATTAAAAGTTATTTCTAATATTCAAATCTATGTGTGATAGGAATATTGCATAGACATGTGTGGATATATGCTGATGAGACTTTATAAATTACAGTGTGAAGACACTCTTACTTAGCCAACAACTTGGAAATAGGAAATCTCTTCCAGGACTCTTATATGTATTCCCAAAAAGGAGTTAGAGAGATAGTACAGGGGTTAAGATGTATGTTATTACACCTTAGTCTTAGACTTATTAAAGACTGATCTGGCTCTAGTCCACAGCATCACTGGTTGCAGACCAAGTACCACATTGTGGCACTACAGGCCTGGGTCACTCACACTGAACTGCTGGCCAGCCTGGTTGCGAACTGCCAGTAGGGGTCTTCCAGGTCCTTTTAACACCTCTTGGGACACTGCCATTGCCACCCATAGTCCCGCAAGGGTATTCCAGGAAAAGTCACTAAACACCTTTAATTCAGTCAATAAATGTTCTGTTAAAATATGTGTGCATACATACATACATACATACATACTTATGTACATACATACATACATTTATATATGTATACACACATATATACAATGTCTTCAATGGACACTTTCCCCCATTTTCCATATTTAATATTCAGAACCTGGGAGGAATGCTCATGGGGAGGGAGAACACTTAGTGTCGGGTTAAGACCTTAACCCTGACTATCCCTCTGTCCCATTCGGTACTGGCTGGTTGAAAATATGGGCAGCAGACATGCTGCAAAAGGCTCAGGCCCAGGCTCTACATATAAAGCACTGGGTGTGATCCCACATCACACAGCATCCTCAGCACTCCCAACAGCAACCGCAGAGCACCGTATTGGGCAGGAGCCCAGAAGCAATACTACGTTCCCATTCCTTTCAAAGAAATTGTGGCTAAGCAAGTAAAACTGGATTTTTCTTATGATACTACATCACAGTGCAGGGATGATGAAATAAGAGAAGCAAGAGAGTGAGAAAATATTTAGTTGGTGGAATCTTATCTGAAACTACCAGGCTTTGAGTTACAACTACAAATTTTGAGGATAATGATTATGGAAAATATACTTAAATTCTCTGAACTTTAATTTCTTCTTCAGTAGAAAGGGGTAATGATTATACCTGCATCACAAAATATATCAAGAACACAAGAGCTGGATGTGATGGTGTATGTGACAAGTCTCAATAAGTGCTTGTCAAAGAGTTTGATTATTTTTTAATAAGGCAATTAATTAATTAGTTAATTAATTAATGCTTTTTGGGTCACACTCAGCAATGCTCAGGGTTACTCCCTGGCTCTGTGCTCAGGAATCACTCCTGGCACTGCATGGGGGACCATATGGGATGCCGGGATCGAACCCAGGTTGGCTGCATGCAAGGCAAATGTCCTACCTGCTGGACTATCGCTCCGCTCCAAAAAAGTTTGATTATTACTGAGATTCATAATGAGAGGAACAGGGCCGAAGAGATGATAAAGTAGGTAAGGTGCTTGCCTAGCACACAGTTGACAAGGTGCTTTATTTGCAGCACCACAAATGCTTCCTTGAGCCTGCCAGGTGTGATCTCTGAGCACAGACCCAGAAGTAAGCACTAAGCACTGGCCGGCAGGGGGAAAAAAAAACCTTGACAACAACCTGAACAAAAAAAAAAAAAAAAAAAAGAACAGAGAGCAAAGGAAATAACTAAGAGAAGAAAGTAGAAATATTTAGATGGCAGAAGAATTGAAAAGAAAAAAAGTGAATTTCTGCTAATGATTTTAAACTTACTTTCTCACTTTTACAAATATATTATTTTTACCTGTTTTGATGTCACCTGGGCCATTCATCTATAGCTGGTATTTTGGCTATTGTACTGAGTGCTATGATGAACAGAACTGTGCACATATCCTTTCAAATTAGTGTTTATGAGTTTGGGGGATAGATAGATGCCAAGGGGTGGTACCACTGTCATATGGGAGTTGGAGTCCTATTCTGGGGGCTAATTCTCCATATTGTTTTCCATAGAAGCTGAAGCAGATGACAAACACTGATAGTAAATGGAGGATGGGGAGTTGAAAGGGAGGGATATTGGGGTCCCTGGTGGAGTGAGGTGGGTACACACTGGTGATGGTATGCTCTTGGAATTATGTGTACAGGAAATCACCAATAACAGTGCTGTAAATCACAGAACTATCAATAAAATTTTAATAATTAAATCACTTGGGAAAAATAAATGAGCTGAATATTTTAAGTCTATTTTTCTGTGTTAAACTAACCTTTGCAGTTTGCATCTCCTTGAGAGTTGAAATTATTCCCTGGAAATGAGTGATCAAGCTTACATAAAGTGAAGTCAGTTGACCAAAAAACCATGGGTTTATTTTCCCTTCCTTATTACTCAACCAACTATCTGTTTGATGGGATTAACTAAATGACTGGTTATTTTGAAATGTATTAGCCCAGCTGTAGACAGTAGAGAAAACAGAGTCCTCAATGTTCTTGGTACAGTGTCTTTCCAAGTTTCTCTCCACAACACAAACCACTTCCTTCTATTTGAAGTCATTTTGCTTTTCTCATTAATCTCACAGTTCAGAGGCTGGTGTGGAGTGCTGAGACAGCTCTATGCACAAGGTCATACAACAACACAATATAATTGGTCCAAAGTATAAAACGAAGTCACTGTAGAGTTGTTCTTCCCCTCTCAAAAAAAGAAAAGTAGTGGGGAGTTGGAGGGGGAGCTAGAATGTGAGGAAGATATCAAAGAGATTGAGTCTTGCACTGGGGGAGAATTAATCTAACCACGGCCCAAATCCCAAGGGAAAAAATATCTTGCTCTACTCATCACACAAATGCTCCAGTGTCCACTTGGCTCGGAGCTGCACACTGCTCAGGTCAGAGACATGTCTCCCTAGTTTTCCCACAAAGCTGAATAAACACTGTGTGCAGAGATTCACCAGTAGGAGCCGGGATAGAGACTAGTTGTTATTAAACATCAGTGAGGATACTCTTCAATGCCATCCAGAATAAACCTAAAGGAATTTTATCCTTTCACAGAAGTATCCCTATGTGAGTAACTTTTGTCATTCTCACTAAACGTTGTGATACTCGGACATCATTCACTGTTCATGGCTTTCAAATATTTCTTCCATTAAAGGGACTAAGTAAAAAGCACATTTTCATCCCACTTCATTTCTCATGTAGGGAGGAAAAAAATGCCATTCATCACTTTGGCTTCTGCTGCCCATGCTTGGCTTCAGTATCCTAATTAATCCCCATTTTAAAAAAGCTCTGAGAAGATACACTAAGGAGTTTTCCAAGACCAGGTCTACGAGCATGTCACTAAGACATCATCCTAACACCACACAATCTAAAGTGAAGACCCAGGAAGGAATCTAGATTTCAATTTTTAAAACAAGTGCAATAGAGCTATACTAGAGATAGGTTTGGGGGTAGAGAAACACAGAAAGGACAGATGTAGCCAAGGGAGTGGACAATACTTAGATTTCTGGTGTCAACTTACTGGGAAAATGAAGTGAGCCAGAGGAAAGTGAATTAGAATTTGACAGGGAGAAGAGAAGGGGAGAAATGTGTGAAGTTTTGAGATGTGGCATGTAGGGGGTAGAAGGTTGCTATGAAAGAACTAGGAGACAGGGAGTAACTAGAAAGAAAACACGTAGCCGAGCAGGGCTCTTCCGTACCATGCCACAGAGATCGGATTTTACCTTGTGGCCAATGGAAGCATGACGATGAAAAGTCTAATTTTTCAAGTAAATCAATTTGTTTGCACCATGTAAGCAGAATGTTGAAGTAAGTGGTTCTTAATTTTATTTTTGCTTAGAGTTCCGTGGCAAAAATTACGTGTATCAACACTTTTTCTGTTTTGTTTCTGGACCACACTGAGTGATATTCAGGGGTTACTCCTGGATCTGCACATAGGAATTACTCCTGGCAGTGCTCAGACAATAAGAAATGCGAGGGATGGTACCTGGACTGTCTAAGCCAAGGCAAATGCCCTACCCACTGTAATTTCTTGCCTTGTATCAACAACATTTAAGACAATTCTTGCAATTTATATTATTGATGTGGTTTTGTATTTTATGTTCAATCATATATCATATAGTTCCTAAACTTCTAAATGAGACACATGGTTTAGAAGTCACTATTTCAGGCATTACTACTATAATCCAGGGTTTACTGGTACTGATGAGTATATAAATTAGACTAAGATTAGCTGGTTGGAGGGAAGGAAAATATTTGAAAAATATTTAGAAAGTAAAATAGACATATTGTTATTTAATGGAGTGTATACCATTTCCCAGTTTCAGTCTAGGATAAAAGTGTCTCTAACTGGCTTTTTTTGGTTGTTGTTCCCCACATTCAGGAGAAGTCTGTATTCTCTCTTGAACACACATCTTTTTCTCTTTCTCTCCCTTCGCATTCTCTAAATACCTTTCAATTGAACTATTTTGCTTCACAAAAAAGTGTTTCTGAGACAAAGATCAGCTCTGTGAAGAAATCACAGAACAGTTTTAACATATTGTATTTAAAGGATAGGATTCTGTCAGACTTTGTGTTTTTGCATGAATTACTCTGAAAACCAGGAAAGGTGTCTCAGGAGGGATAGGTGTTTTACTTGATGGGAAATAAAACTACTGAGGTACATGGAAGTAGTTAGATAATAGACTTTTTTAATGGGTCAAAAAGAACTTTCCAGAATACTCATGTTGAAAGGTGGGAAGAGCCAAGGAAGACAGACCCAGAAGCATTCTGAGAAAGAGCATTCAGGGCCATATGATGAAAGTAAAATCACCTTGGGCAAAAGTGCCTTACAGTAAAAAGTTGTAATAAATATTTCTGAAAGAGAGAATTTCCAAGGTTGGTTTCTGAGACATGGGCGAAGTATGCAAACTGGAGCAGGGAGAGCAACTGCTTCAGAGGAGTGTTAGAAAATTAGGTAACAATGGATTGAACATCTTTTAAGAGGAGGTAGAAACAGCTGACAAGGAAAGTGAGAGCAAGAACCAGGTACAACTATTTGCCAAAGTAGGAGAAAAGGCACCTGCTTGGGGTGGGTGTTGGAATGATGAAGGGATGATGAAGGGCCTCAGGAAGAAATGGGAATAACATTTTTCTGTTTCCTTAAGAAAGGTAGATTGGGAAGGCACTGAGTGATTTTTTCTGATTGCTTGTTTGGGGGGTTATACCTGGCAGAAGTCAGGGATTACTCCTGGTTCTGTGCTCAGGAATTATTCCTGGCAGTGTTTGGGATAACATCTGGGATGGCACGGCTGTGTGCAAGTCAAACACCTACCCACTGTACTAGCACTCCAGACTCCTGAGATGTTTTTTTTTTAAAGTAGGCTGTAAAAATTTGATCACCTCTGAAAATTACTTTTTGCTGTTCTTGGTTGTTTGCTTTTTTATTGCTTATAAGCTCAAGAGAAACATACATGGCGACATTCAGGGGGGGAAAGAGATTGAAGATGTGAGAAAAAGAGGAAATTGGTGGGAGTCAGTCCTCAGAGCAGAGAGCCCCCAAACAGGTGCAGAGACTGAGCTGCAAGGCAGAGGCTAAAGTCTTTCAGAGCAGGAGAAGAAAGAAAAGGCTGGTAGGGAGGCCCATAGACGGGGAGTATGAGGAGCATTTACTGAACTGTGATGAGTAGAGCCGGAAGAGGAGTCACAAACAGGGAGGAGGGCTAAAATATCACAAGCAAACCATGAATAAAGTCAGGAGAAAGGGTCAAAGGACACCAAGGGGCCAGCTGAGGTGAACGAACTCTGCTAGATGACCAGCATGAACTGATATGGGAAATCCATTACCCGAGGAATTAGATAAGGAAGCAAAGACAGCAGGCAGTATGGCAGAGGACTGGGCTTTTCCAAGATGTGGAGCAAAAGCATAGAACAGCAAGGGATGTTGGCAGGCTGGGAAGGCAAGAAATACATGAGGAGGGAGCTTATTAGCTTTTTTTTTTTTCTTTTTTGGATCACACCTGGCCATGCTCAGGGGTTTCTCCAGGCTCTGCACTCAGGAATTACTCCTGGCAGTGCTTGGGGGACCATATGGGATGCCGGAGATGGAACCCGGGCTGCCGGCCGGCCGCATGCAGTGAAAATGTCCTGCCCGCTAGACTATCACTCTGGCCCCTAGCTTAAAGGATATTGAAACCCCCAAATTAGGGAGCTGTCAAAAAATAAACTTTGTATCTCAGTCTCCTTTGCCGCTGGGTGAAGCATGTGTCTAAAGTGAGTGAAGCCAAGGAAAATGGAATATGTGGAACTTCTGGGAGGTGGAAGTCCTTCCATAGCGCAGGGGCTGTTCTTCCTCTGCTCCTGCATCCTGCTGCTTGAATCATGGAGGCGCAGAGATGGCTGAAGAGTTACCTGAGGAAACCTGGATTTTTAAAGATCTTAGAATAGCTACATCACCCATGGGCTGCCTGTTCTGCTTCTTTTTGCAGGAAAGAAAAATAAACTTCTGTCTTAATTAAAGCATACACTTTCAGGTCTTATTCACTCAGGCTAAGTCAAATTCTACCTAAAATAATGCATATACATAATGTATATTCAAATACTCCAGTTGATGTATGTATGTGTCATGCATAGACATGTGTGTGTGTGTGTGTGTGTGTGCGCTCCAGTTGATATAAGTATTAACTGGAGTTCTTAAAAGAATAAGAAAATGTTAAACTGCCACCATGTAAACATCTAAGCAAGGAACATATTTTATATTACATTAAGAAACTTTGATCTTTGTAGGAGCTTATAGACTGCTTTTGATTTGGATGAGGAGAAAACAAGAGTCAAATTGGGATTTCTTTCCAATTTCTTCATTAAATCTAAAAAAAATAAAGCAAAATAAAGCCATGTGGCATACGGGTGTTGCTGATTTTTTTTCTCTTGCTGTGACACCAAGCAGTCTTCTTTGCACTTTTCATGAAAAGTGTTAAAATTAATGACAACATTAACACCCAGAATGACATACTTCCATTGCTTTAGATTTATATTTCTCTCTGTGAAGGACCCAAATGCTCATCAGTCAGCATAAAAAGGTTCAAAGTCAAGCCTAATAAATCATTTGTTTTGCATTGTTTTTAAAGTGACTAACAGCTGTAGTTTTCAAGGTCAGTTGAATCATCTGCCAGGGTCACATGTGTTTCACATGTCACGTAATGTATATGGTTTCCATGCCATTCAGTACTGCAAGAAGACAAGTGATCTGAAACCATGTTCCGAACAGCTGCTATAGTTATATGAATGAGTTACCCTTGTAAATCATGTGCTCAGGAGTATGTTTTCAATCATTAAAAAAAAAACCCAAAACCTGGAATATTCATTACAAATCACAAATCCCAAATCTAAAAGACCAGATTCTGACGATACTATGTAGCTAATCAGGTTAAGAAGTAAGAGTATATAATTATTATAATGACCTTATTAATGTGCAATTGGAAATTATATGTACTCAGTATGGAAACAATACCAACCAAACACATAATTAAGACGAAACCTAGTTAAACTGCTAGTAAGAAAGGTGGCTATTACTTTTCCCCCCAATTCTTGCTCCAGGCACCAACTAAAGCAAAAGACTTGACTGGCAGATGCTAATAAATTCCTTAATGAGCAGTAGTCATTGGTATCACTGAGACAGTCTGATGGACAGAGAGTGGGATGACCTTAGGACATAAACTTTTTTTTTAATTACATCTTAACTCAGAGACTAGTTAAAGACTATCTCCAATAAGAGAGGAGGAAAAAGTCACCAATTTTCCTAAGCAGTTCTACTGGATTCCTCCTGACTCAAAATAATTAGTTTGGAACAGTAGGTCTTACAGTGAATTTGTAATTGAGTTTGCATAATGTTCTTGATACATACTCTTCAAAGCCCATGATCCTCAGCTAGTTTATATTTCCTAGTTTGATATTCTTCCATGTGTGAGGTGTGCTGAATGAGTGAGTGACTTCTGACTAGACTCCTCACTGCAGACTTCAAGGTTAGCTTCTGAATTTTCACAAGGAGACTAACAGGCTCCTCCAAGTCAGAGCAGGAGTGCATACAGGCTTAGACAAATACCCACTCTAGCTAAGTATGGGCTCTAGCTGATTCGGAAAAGGTCTCCTGGCTCTGAGTCACTTAGACAATTGGGTCCCTGAACATGTTTCTGTCCCTAATATTTTGTTGCTCTGGGCAACCATCAAGTCCACATGAAGTCTTTTGCCAACTGGAGAGCATGACTAGCCAGGAGGGCTAGAATTTTCTTTTAACAGTTTGTTTAAAATTCAAAATAGTAAATGGTGTCAAGGATATCTTACGAAGAGTCATATTGAGAAAACGACTTCATACATTTAGAAAATCTTTTACTCACTTCTGAGAGAAACAAAACATAAAAATGGCTATTGGATGCATCCTTGAAGGAAGCGGTCATATCATTAGATAATATTTAATTCAATATCATCATCTAGAAAAGAAAATTCAGATTAAGTTAATGACAAAGATGAAACCGGAGCTAATAGCAGAGCTTAGTGATAACTCTAATGTCTAGAGTCTGAGACCGAGCAATAGCCCAGCGGAAGGGCGTTTGCCTTGCACATGGCCGGCCTGTGCTGGCCCGGGTTCGATCCCTGGCATCCCATATGGTCCCCGAGCACTGCCACTTGCTAAGTCAAGTAGTAATTCCTGAGTGCAGAACCAGGAGTAACCCCTGAGCACCGCCGGGTGTGACCCAAAAAAGCAATAAATAAATGAATTAATAAATAAATAAATAAAGTCTAACATCATTGCTCTTTCCACAAGTTTCAGACTCTGAATGCCAGATGCACATATGAAGGCCTGTTCACAAATCATAAGTGATCGTCTCTTTTTTAATAGGCAGTTTCCCTGGATGAAAAGAGGCTACTTTGCAGGGATGAGCTGGATGATCATCGATAACCATGCTTGTTCCACCAAGTCTGGCAAGGGAGACAACTGAATTAACTCTCAAGTACTTGAGACAGTTCAAGTTCCATTATTGTTTATTATCTGAATTTAATCTCTGACTCCTCTGATTTTGTAGGCAAATTCTTTATATATATATATTTTTTTTTCGTATTCCTAGCTTCTTACACTATGGACTATGATCCCATCTACAGTCATGTAACTGAATGTGGTTATTGTGAAAAATTTATTAAAAACACTATGATGATCAGTAGATATTCAATTTTATATGTATTTTATGTATCTATATCACTTGATCACTTGATCACTTGACATCCCATTATTCATTGATTTGCTCGAGCGGGCGCCAGTAACATTTCCATTTGACCCTATCACGTGCCAGTGTAGCCCAATGGCATCTGCTTGCTTCAGGAATATGAAGAGCCTCAAACCGTGGGGTTATATAAAAATTTCTCAGCTATAAGTGGTCACGGTAAAAAAGAAGTTTAAGAAGTTCTCAACCAGGGTCATAAAACCTGTATTACTCCACTCTCCCAGACTCAGGATAATCCGATGGGGTCACTGGTAGAAAATCACATGAATCAAGGGTGATGGCACAGGGTTAGTGGCCATCAACTATAATCAGGAAACAAGTTGGAAACACAGATCTATAGCACAATACTGGCACTACATAAGAAGATTCTCAGCACTGTTTTCAAAATTATAATTTTTTTCTTGCCAATTCTTGAGACAGAAATATTGTTGGTGGATGCTAAGTCAATATTAATTTTATTAGCTCTAGGAGAAGAGTGACAACATACTTATCCAGAGATCATTTGTAACTTTTCTAATCAATACTACAAGTTGGATGAGCAGACCCTAGAACAGTTGAGTAAGTATATTAAAAACATATTTGTTGCATGCATTGAATACAGTACAGGCCAACCTCTAAATCCAAAATAAAGGGTTGCCCCAAACCTTGCTTTTTTTTTGTCCCAAGTATTTCTTTTTTATTTTTTTTTTTTAAACAGTTATAAAATGTTCATGCTTGGGTTTAGTGTTCCAGCACCCATCCCTCCACCAGTGCCTGTTTGCACAACCAATGGCCCCGATTCCCTCCCCCTCCCCAAGCCTGCCTCCGTGCCAGGTTCTCCATCTTTTCTCCATCTCTTTTCTATCTTTGTCTCTCTCTCTCTCTCTCTCTCTCTCTCTCTCTCTCTCTCTTTCTCTCTCCTCCTTCTCTTACATATTGTGGATTGTAATACATATACTTAGACCAAACCTTGCTTTTATTTTGAGCTAATTTGCTGTTAGTTTTTGGTCCATAAAATTATTTGGGGGCCGGAGCGATAGCCCAGCAGGTAGGGCATTTGCCTTGCATGCGGCCGGCCCATGCCGGGCCGTGTTCAATCCCTGGCATCCCATATGGTCCCCGAGCACTGCCAGGAGTAATTCGTGAGTGCAGAGCCAGGAGAAACCCCTGAGCATCGCCGGTTGTGACCCAAAAAGCAAAAAAAAAATATTTGGAATCTGATTTATCAAGGAGAAAAAAACATCAGGTTATAAAAGATACACCATGAACAAGTCCCAGTAATCAAGAGATGGCCATTAGGAGCAGCAGATGAGAAATAAAAGTCCAGCAAAAGTCTGAGTTCAATACTGAAGGGGCCCCAACATACATATACCAGTAGTTTCCAAGGGAATAAGTGAATGATGGACATACATACATAAGTGAATGTGTATGTATAATGCATGTAGTGTGTATATATGAGAGTGCAGAATGGCAACCAGAGCCACCAAGCAATTAGATTCGCTGAATGTCTTGAAGAAGTTAAGAACAAACATACCTTTCAAATATTTTCATTCCAAATATTTAAAATAATATTATGACCCTTAACTTTTTTTAGAGTATATAATGTATGGAATAGTTTCTCCTAGATAAAATGTAAGTAATCTAGACAGTGAGATAAATCAATCTCAAATTCTCTGCAGGAATCTAAGAATCAATTTCTTTTTTATCATATGCACACAGCATTATTTTAACTTTGAATATACCCTACCATGGAACTCATTTTAAATGAAAAATACTATAACTCTCTATATTTCTGAGTTGAGCAGCTCTGATAATATAATTACCTTCTAATAAATAGCAACAAGTATGTCACCCCGTGCAGTTTCTCCTTTCATTTACTCCACTATTTGTGAGTTCTTAGATGCCATTTCTCCCAGAAAATGTTCAGATGTTGCTTCGGATCTTTAGCACGGAGGTAACAATACTTTCTCAGCTCTTCTTTTTGAGAGGTGTCATTTGATGCTCATGTACAAAGTGAGAAAGATGGCAGGTGCTGGGTGACTCTTGGTTTCACTTTTCTTTATAGGGAAACACTTAAGGAGGGGCGGGGAGCCTTTTTTTTCTGCCAAGGGCCTTTTGGATATTTATAACATCATTCATGAGCCATACAATAAAGGCAGATGGCTACAGGCAGCCAACAAGTAGCATATGTCTGTCCTGTCATGTACCAGGGACAGACCCCATGATTTTGTGGGCCTTATCTGGCCTATGGGCCGGATGTCTCCTGTTCCTGAAAGAGGATATGCCATACTTGCAAATCTGGGTAAAATATTTGAAGGTCTAACTTAAAAGCATTTTTGGTCTATATTTTACATTAAAGCATTAAAAATGTGCAGGTTGGGGCCGGGCGAAGCCCGCGGGTAGGGCGTTGCTTGCACACGGCCGCCCCAGCTGGCCTGGTTCGATCCCGGCATCCCATATGGTCCCCCAAGCACCGCCAGGAGTAATTCCTGAGTGCAGAGCCAGGAGAAACCCCTGAGTATTGCCGGGTGTGATCCAAAAAGCAAAAAAAAAAGTGCAGGTGTAACATGGCCCAAAATAATAATAATAATACTTTCAACTTTTATGGAGCCTTTCATTAAATGATATCAAAACAATTCAGCTTATTAAACTCTTAGGAAGCTGGTGTACAAAATATCCAACTGACAAAATTGGGGATTTACTGCATTAGGTACATGGATGATTTGCCTTCAATTTTCAAACTATTTTCTGTGAGCTCTGTAATTGTGATATTTAATTTGAAGTTCTTCAAGACATGCTACTCTTCACCTTTATTTTTATTTATTTTTGCTTAGAGTTGTCAATTTATATGCACTCTCTGCATTCAAAACCGAATAAATCTTAATATTCCTTAAGAAGCTAAACATGAGGTCTGGAGCGACAACACAGCAGGGAGGGCTTTTGCCTTCCATGCGGCCAACCCAGGTTCGATCCCCAGCATCCCATATGGTCCCTCTGCACACCGCCAGGAGTAACTTCCTGAGTACAGAGCCAGGAGTAACCCCTGAGCATTGCCAGGTGTGACCCAAAAAGCAAAAAAAAAAACAAAACAAAAACCTAAACATTAGCTTCTTTTTCTTGATATTTTATTAAAGCCCATAGAATACGTTAATGACAAAGAACTTCCACTGTGGTGAGGGAGAACTATTATCTAACTGATCAATTTGAACTTATTTTGCTTTTTGTTTTGAACACACTGGATGTGTTCAGGGCTCACTCCTAGTAGTGCTCTGGGAACCATATGTGGTGCCTGAGATCGAACTCAGGTAGGCGAAGTGCAAGGCAAGTGCCCTGATCACTGTACTACTGCTCCGGCCTGTCTAACTGACTTTAAATTAATGAAGCGTTACAAAAATCTGATTCTTCTGGTTACTATTGTTTGAATGTTTACCTGTTATACTGCATTTCACTCTCCAAAAATTTCAAATTCTAAACCTTTTCTACTTTCCTCCATCTGGCTTCTTTCACTCTGGTGCATATAATATACAATGCTGTGTGTTCAAAGACTGCTAAGATTCAGCCTAGGCCTGGGGTGCACTCCCATTTTCTATATTTTAAATCTGTGGTTAAGTAAATATTTGTTATGAGTGAAATGTGTCTGAAGAATGTTTATCAGACTATGGTTTTTGTTTGGCTTTGTTCTAGCATATTAGTTTTTTTTTTAATTTTTTGCCCCATTTCAATGGTTTCTTTGATGTCTTGTTTTGACCAGCTGCTGAGTTTTTTTTTTTGCGGCTGCCCATTTACATCACTTTAAAAAATGGTACATAAATGAAATTTGAACAAAATGAACAGTACTTTCACATTGTTTCAAAATCAAACATGTTCCTAAGGAATCTGATTTGTGGCAGATGGAGAACAAAACCTTCCAGAGGGAGGGGCTGTGAAGTAAGTCTTAATTACTTGCACATGAAAACGGAGTGAGGAAGATTGTGTGCACAATTAGGAATTTAAACATGTAGAAAAGAATTGGCCTTGGAAACAGGCAGACATATTTTGCAGGCCTTCCTCGTTTCTTATGAACACAGACAACAGAAGACAAGTTCAAAAAGGAAAATAACTTAAAATCATATTTGAAAATATTTCATTTTTTCCTTATGTAGAGTTTTTGATTTGAGCATGATTCATTTATATCTGAAATTCACTGATAGAAGTACCACAGTAAGCCTAAAGGGGACGGGTTAACTTATTCAGAAATTAGCATTTCTTTTTTAGCTCTCACCATATTACAGGTGCTGAGTTTGGTGCCTATTCATTTAATTTAACCCTTGCACTAACCCCTTGGAATAGGTTTGTTATTATCTAGATTTTCACTTGTATCACTTGTCTTCCTGTTGTTCATTGATTTGCTCGAGCGGGCACCAGTAGCGTCTCCATTCGTTGGGAATGAGGTCCATTATTGTTACTGTTTTTGGAAAATCGAATACACCACAGGTAGCTTGCCAGGCTCTGCCGTGGCTCTGGATTTACCCCAGGTTAAAGCTAGATTTCAGAGACGTGAAAACTGAGGCTTAGAGAATGACTTGTTCGAAGTCAAAAGGCAACCAAGGTGACATGGCCAGGATTCTCTGCACTGACTTCGTGAAACCAAAGCCAACTCTTAATACATGTCTGTCCTGGAAAAGACACATGTTTACAAAAGAAAACCTCAATAGTGCCTTCCTTCCTTGGGTGACATGCTGTGGCAAGCCTGGTGGACAGTCAGGTGCGGGGGCTGACCGGATAATGTTGAAGGTGGTGAAGAATGTTAGCTCCAGGTGAGAGGACTGGCTATACTTAAGGTGTGAGTGATCTGAACAAGGGTCAGCGCTGGGATGATGGATTTAAAGACAGAGGATATGGGCTGGGTGACTGCAGAAGCTTGGTCAGAGTGTGAAGTGCGAATGTGGGTGTCAGACAGAAGCATCTGACGAGAGGTCAGCACCTCAGCTGCTCTGTGGCTCTGTGGCTCTGCAGGCAACAGCTGTTGGGGCAGCAAGGTTCTTTCTGATTGACTTGCCATGCTAAGTGACACTCACTCCAGTGCCAACAGGCTGAGCTTGGGCTCTCTTCTCAAGGCCTGGCGTTGCAAGCAGTTTCTTGGGCAGTGTTCTATAGTGAGCTTCCCCTGGCGTACAGAGAAACAAATTCATCTCACTTTGTTCATGGGGCTAAATGCCTTTTCCAGAAGACCTTAAATTTTCTTCCAGATCCGTTCTACTTAGGAATACTGTCTTAGAATGGAGGGACCGGCTGGTGTTAAAAGGCTTTTTATAAATACCACTGTGTAGACATTCTTGTCTGAAGTTCAAATGAGTTCAGAAACCCCACTCATTCATTTGCTCCTTAAACTGTTTTTCTCAGCAACTTATAAGACAAAACTAATCCTTCTATTTCTATTCCTTATATCCCTAAAAGTAAACCTAATTAGCTAGTGACTTATTAGACAACAATCCATTTAGATTGCTATTAAACAAAGATTAGAGGACTGTAAGTTATTTCTCACTTACAGCCCAGATCACAGTACCCACAATAGATCTAACCATAAGGAAGCATTAATCAATATGTGTGGACCAAATGATCAGGCAGACAGATACTTTTTGTGCCAATAGAGGAATTGTGTTCTCAGGAAAACATTAATAAGAAGAGCCATTCTGTCCTAATAACCTTAACATCATAAAGAACTATTGGTGAAGAAATAGGTTATCAGCAAGAATAGTACTTTGAGGCCAATGTTCTTTTCTTTTTCTTTTTCTTTTTCTTTTTTTTTTTTGCTTTTTTGGGTCACACTCAACGATGCTCAGGGGTTACTCCTGGCTTAATTTCAGTATAATCCAGGTGTCTACAATGGAATACTATGCAGCTGTTAGGAAAAAATGAAGTTATAAAAGTTCCCTATAAATGGATGGACATGGAGAAGATTATGTTGGAGCGAAATTAGTCAGAAGGAGAGAGACAGATACAGAATGACTGCATTTATCTGCATAACATAAATATATATGTACATATTATGATAACAATATCCAAGGTCAAGTGAAACATATATCAGGAGGTCTTGTCAAAGGTGGAAATTATCACAAACGTGTGGGAGTCAGAGGCTAGGTAAGACAGAAAATGGAACAGTGTGCTAACAATTGTCGAGGGTACTAATGCCAACCTAGAACTGAGCATTAAATAGAGGCAAAAAGATACACATGACAACCCTTTAATGTATGTTCTGTAATCCATAGTCTGGAGGGAAAGGAAAAGAGAAAGAGAGAGAAACGGAAAGAAATAAAGAACCTGCCATGGAGGAGGGCTGGGGGAGGGGGAGGGAACCGGGGACGTTGGTGGTGGGAGATGGGCACTGGTGGCGGGATGGGTGCTGGAACACTGTATGACCAAAACCCAAATATGAACTTTTTAATTGTATATCTCTGTAATTGTAAATATAAAAAAATTAAAAAAAAATCCAGGTGTCTAGTCATATTTATTTCCACTTTCTAACATCACTCTAATTTTTTTTTCAGGAAATTAGCTGGTTCTCCATTGGACATTCCCAACACTGTCAGAAATAACCATGATCAAGTGCTTACTAAGTGCTATGCACTGTGCTTAGCTTTTCATAAATATCACATTACATGATTTTTATTGAATTCCTGTGAGTTAATTACTATTGTCCAGTACTTAGCTCAGCTCAACAACAAAAATCTTGAAACTCTCGAAGGTTAAAGGGGCTGAGGAAGGTCAAAGGGCCGGAATGCAGACTATTCAATACATGATATAAGAAATGGAGGATGATAATCTTTCAGTATCTGTGCTGCAAACCAAACGGAAACTGAGAGAAGAAAAGGAAAAGTGCCTGGCATGGGCAGTGGGGGAAGGGGAACGGTTGGGAAACAGGGGACACTGGTGGTGGGAAATGTACATTGGTGCTGGGACTGGTATTGGAACACTGTATGACTGAAACCCAGTCATGAACAACTTTGTAACTTTTTTCTCACTGTGATTCAATTAAAAAAAATTAGAAAAATAAAAGAAATGAAAGGGGAAAAAAAGCTTGTAGAAAAAAACTATCGAAGCAAAGTTAGGATATGAATCGATGTAATCTGACTCCACAACTGAAACACTGTCCTACCCTGAATTACGTGATATTTCTACATTGTGTTATAAAGATAGAACACCTAACTGCCCTGTTCTCTGTTAACTCAATATCCAAGACCATGCTAGACCAATTAGAACGCTGCACTGGAATTATATCTCAATATGGGCTAACAAAAAAAAGTTGAAAATCTTCAACTTCTGGGGCCAGAGTTATAGCACAGAAGGTAGGGCGGTTGGCTTGCATGCAGCTGACCCGGGTTCTATCCCTAGCATCCCATATGGTCCCCCAAGCACTGCCAGGAGTAATTCCTGAGCAAAGAGTCAGGAGTAACCCCTGAGTATTGTCGGGTGTGACTCAAAAAGCAAAAAAAACAAACAAACAAAAAAATAAAAGAAAATCTACAACTTCTGCAACAACAGTTGCAGGAATCTCATGGATTGCTTCTACCATGAGGCTCTTTTTTCATTTCATTTGTGGCTTCCAAGCAGTCTGATGAGGCCCCAGCTATTCCAACTCTTGATCCTCCAGGGAGTTATCAGGAATTGGGAATTCTTATGATATTCTTCCACTAAACTTCATTTTGCTTAAGTTAGAAGACGTGGGGCCACCTGCCCCCTTGAGGTGTTGCAGGTGTGGCTGTGGTTCCCAGCTGCATTGGCAGGTGGCAATCAGAGAGATAGGCTTGTCTACACCCCCCCAGGGCTCTGCCCTGTGGGCCCTGGATGGTGGATGGCCTGACATAGGAAGAACAGTGTGCAGCCGCCGAAGAGGCTTAAATAACAAAGTAGGCTAGGACCAGGTCCTTCCCAGGATCTTTCACATCTGTACAACATAATGATCATTGTAGTTATAACAAACTGGGGAGGTTGATGGGGAATGAGGAACTATAATATTACATTAGAAATCACTACTGAATATACACATAGATAATTGCATCATAAACCGTAAGGCAAGTCACAAGGTGTAGAAGAGAAAGAAATACAGAGACAAAAAGAAGAGATAGAAAGATGAGAGACTCAAGACGTATAGCGGAGAACTGCCATCTGGCTCTCCCTAGCTCAGCTGACCATGAGGCTCCCAGGAGGCAAGATGGGTTTTGGGACTGGACCCATCACTTCTGTAGGGCCTCGGAAGCAGCCGGATGAGACTCTCACCATAATAGCCACCATTATCACGGTCCGACACAACAGCTCATGAGAACCCACACGAGAGAGACACTGATCTCAAGACCAGCTCAGAGCACCAAGTTCGAGCACAGGGCTACATTTGGTGGTGCTCAGATGTGCCAGGGGGGAACCATGTGGTGCAAGGGATCCAATGAAAAAGACTCCTGAGCGCAAAGCATCTCCAAGTCCCTAATTCCAGTATGTTTTAATCTGGTTAGACAATCCAACTTACTACTTTTAGAACATCTTTTAAAGTTCTTTTATAATTATTTAAATATATATTTTAGTAAAAAAAAAGTTAGCAGATGTGTTGTTTCTCTTGTCACCAGGGGATCATTCCTGATACACCGTTATCTCTGGGAGGTTAATAAGCCAGCCTGTATGGAAGGCTCAAAGAACATGATGCTTAAGCACCATAAGTGCCCACTAATAACCGAATAGTTTCAGGCTAATTTCTTCTAATGCCCATTATGTGGAAATAATGAGGACTTGGGTCCCTTTTGTTTGTTAGCTGGAAAGCATCGGCCTTCTCCTTTATCTCCAGTACCTCCATTAATTTCCAGGAACAGAACCTGGCCATGGAAATCTGGGGAAGCACACTATACAAGGCACAGCTTTAAAAAAGACACCTAGGGCGAGGTGATTGTACAGTAGGTTGAGCGTTTGCCTTGCATGTGGCTGACCCAGGTTCAATCCTCAGCATCCCATATGGTCCCCAAGCAGCACCAGAGTGACTCCTGAGACAGGATTAAGCCCTGTCCATTGCTATGTATGACCCCAAACAACAACTAGACACCTAAAGATTGTTGGCCCAGCCCTCTTACTAGCTGATAGAATTCATATCTTTCAAAGCATTGCCTAAAACCTGTTTTTTTGTTTATTCAGTCTGTTGCTAACACTTTAAAGATTCTAGAACACTGAGATTCATCTTCAGATTTTGTTTCATGCTTCCTTCAAATGCATCCTTTGCAGTGGTTTCATTTCTAGAATTAAGCTATCTAGGCTAATAAGATGTGCTGTTATACCTAGTTTACCAACTAGGGTTAATAAAGATACTGAAAACAAAGTTCTGGGCAAAGGTAAAGCATGATAGTAAACCAGCAAAAGTCTTTTTTTGTTTGACTTGTGAATTTTCTATAAACTTATTTTCCAAATGCTTTCAAAAATACTGGCAGGGCTAAAATAATGGAAAATTTGCATAAATAATTCTGAGGCTCAATGATTTAATAATACACTATAGTAGTTTTAGATACTTTTCAATATGGAAAACACTTTTTTACTTGCCTCTTAATCTGAACTAATATTTATTATGTACCAAAGACAGACCATTTTTTAACATGGATTTTCTTGTGTAATCCTCAAAATTTAGATGGTGTGGTTATTATGGTTACTCAGATTTTAAAATGTAAACCAAGTAATGGTTACTCTACTGAGGTCACAAAGTGACCCATCACTTTGAAAGTCACACATTAGAGAACAAGGGAAACAGATTCCCTGACTTCAGAGCCTCCTCTTCCTCCTATACATATGTTCTGACTTGTACATCAGAGTCAAACAGAACTGACAACAGTTTCCAATTTTTTAAGATAAAAATATGTGATAGGAGCAAAAGGGGGCCAGAGAGCTGGGTTAAGGTTTAAAGCCCCTTTGCATGCAGCCAAATCCAGTCTAGTTCTCTGCAGTGCGTGGCTCCCGGAGCACAGAGCAAGGAGTGATCCCTGACTACTGTCCGGTATGACCCAACCCCCATCTCCAAAAGGCACTCGTGGAGATCCATTCTTCCTAAGCCATGCCAGCTAAAGGCAGTCAATAAACGGTCCTACCTTCACAGCATCTCTGCAGTCCTGTTCCATGATCTGTCCCTCTGTTTTCCTTCTTGGCAACTTGAAAAGCAGTTCATCTTTACTGCTTTGTCTTCTTTCTTCTGCTACTAACTTTTCCCTACATTCCTAAGTTGGAATTCCCCAGCCCCTTTTCCCGTTTGAGCGAAATAAACCCTAGTGACTACAGCTTCCTGGTGCTCTGGGAAAAAGAAATCACTGTGACCTACTTCTTCCTCCCTGATTTTCTTCTACTTTTTCTTATTTTATCGAGTCATTAATGAATCCTCTATGGGCTTTGTCATTCTACTAAAGACATTTTAACTTTTTTTTAAATACTATTAACCTCTGGGGTAATAGTAAAGGTCTCAAGCGGTCCTCAGAGCCTAAGCATATATGTTCACATCTGAGAGACTGAATGAGTGAAAGAACAAAGTTAGAATTCACAGAATTAAAGTTTCCCACGGAAACTTCTGATGCTAAAACGCAAATATCAGAAACACCCAGGTCCAGGGATATGACTCAAATGGTAGAGAACTACCACACTTGACTCAGGTGCCTGTAATCCACCTCCCCCCTCTACTCACCCCCAGCTGGAGGGAATCCAGAGCTGCTGGCTGTATGAAATACCCATCACTATCACAATCACCACCACCTCCAACAACAAATGCATGCAAAGAAACAATGCCACTCTCACCCATATGTTTTGCCAGGAATGTAGAATACAGTGAAATGAAAAGACTTCCCATGTGCTAACAGTGTCAAAAAATAATCAGAAAGAAAAGATACTAAAAACGCACAAAATATTCAGATGGTGGTAATCAGAAATACATAAAGGAAATGCGTTTAGGGATTGAGAGTTAGGGAATTTGTGGCCAGAACAGGCACCCAAGAAAGTAACAGATATGAAAAGACTGAGATTCCAAGTGAAGGTGTGTATCACATGGCTTCATCGAAACAGCAAATTCTCCTAAAATGAACAGCCGCTTTCTTTCTCTTGCTGTGAGAGGTTCTAGAGGACCAGGGAACGTTGAGGCATAAGCACACTAGAGCCCCAAAGTTCTGAAAATTTCTCCTTTGTTCCCATACAGGTCAAGGCCTTTTACTTGATAAGGCTCAGACCCTGGGCACTTGGGTAACAATGGGCAGTGCAGGAGTATCAGGGGAAATTGTCAGAGCTGAAGGAGTCTTTTAGAACCCATATTCAGGGCCCACCCTTAGTTTATAGGAAAGACCCTGGCAGGTTCCACATAGGGGGATCTCTGCACCCACAGATCCCATACCTCCTGTCCCTTTATTCATAAACATTCAGTCATGGACAACACAGACTCCTTGTCTGCTTCCATCCTTCACAAGGAAGAAGAAAAAGGAAGAAACAGATGAAAAGGCTAGGAGCTGGCACATAGAGAAAGTCTCTAGGAAATTGCTGTGCAGACAAGGGTGCGGTAGTACTTTGAGCAATTTTTGTGGGGTGGGGGGGAGGGACCATAATCTTCCAAGTAATGCTCACAGGGAACTTGGCCAATCAGGTGGGCCAGGAGTTCAGCACGAGGACTCGAGGCTGCGGTGCTTGCTGCCTGGGCTCTGAAGAGTGGGGACCACCAGGGCTGTACCCAGGAACCATTAGAGCCACCCTGGTTGGGGGTCTCCTGGATTCCACTCAGTGGTGCTTGTGGGGGTGCAGGATTACCCCGTGTATGCTCAGGAGGCATTGTAGGACAGGAGACCCGGATTGGGTGCAGGCTGGACTGAGAACCAACTCCAGTGCTGTCTCCTGGCCCCTAAGGGAAGGAAGACTTAACACTCTGCCTCTGAGTCAGAGCATCTCTGGCTCTTATAGCTGCATAGTAGATTATCATAAAATTGAAAGGGACTTTGCATATAGATGCTAGTTCCTAGTAAGCATCTAAAACATTCACTTTTATTAATATTCACAATAATCTGATATGCAGCTGACTTTTCTAAAGAGCATTGTCTGAGCTACCAAAAACATAAGTGAGGATGCATTCCTCATTTATTTCCCAGAATTAAATAATTCATTGTAACATTTGACCAATAAAATTTAGTAAATTAGACCCAAAAGAATTTCAATTGTTTTGTCCCACCACAGTCTTGTGTTTCAGTGTATGTCTAGAATATTTGTAAAGGCATTTTGGGTGGGAAATATTCTGTGGATAAAGGGAGTGACTTAAGAATGCAGCTTTGCGATTCCCCTTTTCTCTTTTAAGCAGACTGGGTGCAGTGACTGAGAAGGACACAGTTAGTAACATCACATTTCCCAGACTCATTCCCACCCCATGTACAAACAAGAATGTGATAATTCATTTACTTCAAGGAGGCGCAAAGCCGGTTTCATTAAAACCTTGTACACAGTCTGAGCGATAAGAGCTAGTGGATCCAGGTGATGACGATGATGACGAGGACAGCACAGATAATAATATCACCTTGTATATCCTTCCACTAATCGCAGAGCACTTCACATATTATCTTGTTTACCCTAGACAGCATTGTTTGTGAGCGGGGGTGTGGATGGCATGAGTGTACTTCTCCAGAAAGACGGTGTGTTTCCAACAAACTGCCAGCAACTTAATGGCTACACTGTGCATAGCAGCAGTCCCTCCTTCATTCTGTAGTCCATTATTCTGCCAAATCTCCCAAGAAAATGATTCTCCTGGAAATATGTGTTAATAATACAGATCCTGAACTTTGCTCCAGCAGTTCTGTTCTGGAGGATCTGTCCTTTTGTGTGTGTGTGTGTGTGTGTGTGTGTGTGTGTGTGTGTGTGTGTGGTGTGTGTTTTCCTTTTTGGGTCACATCCAGCAGTGCTCAGGGGTTACTCCTGGCTCTGCATTCAGGAACTATTACTGGCTGTGCTCAGGGTACCATATGGGAAGATGGGGATTGAACCTGGGTCGGCCGTGTGCGAGGCAAATGCCCTACCAACTGTGCTATTGTCCAGCCCCCTGTGTGTGTGTGTGTGTGTGTGTGTGTGTGTTTTAAGTATCTAGGGAGTCCTTGGGCGAACCAGGAAGGGAAAACACTGTTCTTTAAAAATGGTAAAAATGGTAATAAATGGATGCAGACTAAAAGAGATTTTAGAGACTTTAGAGTTCTGTTTCTTTTTTTTGGTTTTTTGCGCCATACCCAGCAGTGCTCAGGGCTGATTCCTAGGTCTGTGCTCAGGGATCACTCTGGGCAGGCTCAGGGAATCACGTGGGGTGCCAGAGGATTGAACCTGGGTTAGTTTCCGGTGCAAGTTAAACACCCTAGCAGCTGTACTATCACACTGGCTCCTAGAGTCTCTGCTTTCATGGTGCTTTTCACATCAGTTGGGGGATAGTAGAACAGCCATGCCATAGGTCCAATACTCAACAGAGGGCCGGTATGTGGCTCAATGATAGAGCACATACCTGCTCCAGATTCAACTGCCACCACCACAAATAAACTTAAAAAAAATTGATAGAGTGCTAGCCTATACAAGAGATATTTTTGTTTGCTTATTTTTGGGTTTTTGCTTTTTGGGTCACACCCAACAATTCTCAGGGATTACTCCTGGCTCTTTGCTCAGGAATTATTCCGGGAGGTTCTCTGCAGACCATATGAGATGCCGGGGATCCAACCCAGGTCTGCCATGTTCAAGGCAAACGCTCTACCCACTGTGCTATCACTCTGGCCTCTACCAGGGATATTATTCTTCGACAATAAAATGAATTCTGCACACTAGCACCTTAATCTTGACATATATTAGGTAGTCTCTGATTACTCTCTTTTATAGGAGAGAGGCAGACAACTGAGCCCCTGAAAATTACTGACATGCTTGACACTTGATTCATATAAAATACTAAACCTATCTTCATTTGCTATTTTACATATAAAATGTCTTAAATAAAATTCCAGCACACATAACTAAAATGCATTAAATCTGGATCTACTGCCCATTTGGTACTACAATATTTTCTTTAAATCAGAAGTATTTCTCTACTTAAAATAATTTTCTTATAATTTAAAAAAATTATGCCTAAGTAGAATTTACATATTGTTTAGAAGCTGGGATGCTTCAGCCTTTTAAGTGTGCACATGATGTTTTGTTAGTATGTGAGCATACAGTTTCATTTTTTACTCCCCAAACACACACACAAATATAACCACCTACTAACTTTTCTAACTGTCTCTGAAAAGAGCTGTGAATTCATTCCTCTGTAATGTCCACCCCCAATACCACAGCTCTGTTCAAGCCTACGTGATCTTTTTTTAGCGCATACTAGCCAGTCACAGCTTCTAAGGAGTAAGGTACTGCCTCTAGCTTTTGTCACTTTCAAGCTGTTATCTATACAGCTTCCAACCTTCCAGTTCAAAAATACACACCTGTCCCTCTGCTTATAAATGATTAATGATTTTCCATTGCTCATAAAATAAAGTCCACCATTATTTACATTGGCTTCTAATACTCTCTTTATTGCTTTAATCTACACTTGAACCTTCTCATGTTCACTGATTCCTCCCTGCAACCATTTTTTACCTTCCTGCACACTTTCAGCTCTCTTTGTCTTTTAATATATACAATAGTATATATTCCTGGATTTTCAGATATGAACAGTTTCCATGCATACATGTCTTTCCTCTTTGATTTGACGTGATCTTCCCTAATCTAACATTCTTCAAAAGCTCCGCAGAACTTTTATTAAGCAGAAAGCATGCCTAGCCTCTTTCAAGACATGCATTTGAATTTCTTTTAGTATGGCCCTTCTATCTCATCATGATTTCTTCTCCCTGAGCATGAATTCACTGAATCCAGTAACCATTTTTCGTTCCTCACTTTACCTTTAACATTGATTTTACAACATGCCAGCCACAGTAAATAGAAAACATGTATTGCTAAAGTGAAAATAATATACAGCAATAACGATAGATAACATTAATTTGATACATTCTGGAAACCAAACTACATTTATTAATGACACAGAAATTCTTGATGAGAAAAAAAATGAAAGAATTTAAATAAATTAGCCAAGATTACACAGCTAGTCGAGAGGAAAATCATAGATCTTTAACCTATGTGGCTTGAATCAAATTTCTTATTGTGCTGACTCTATGAATATATAGTGTCATTTAATTATTTAAAGCTATAAGAAAATATCAATAGTATATATGAAGCCAATAAAGATCAAATTAAATTTCTGGTGCAGTTTTAGATTAGTTCTTTTTTAGGTCTTCTGTTTTAAATAAGTACTTTTTACATAGTAACATATGCAGTTGTACTCATCAAAATAAAAGTATAAGAAGATAAGACAAAGAGTCCATAAGGAAGAAAACCCACTTTTATCATTTGAAAGGTCATCTATTTAACTAATAAATGCTCATACTCGCTGCACTTAAGCAAATTTTTTACCGCACACTCTCACCCCGCCCAACATACTTTACAATTTTTTTTTTTGTCAAAGTTAAATTTTGTGGACTTCATTGGCCAAAAACTAAGGTTACTCAGTAGTTAGAAGTATTGGGTAAAAAGTGTAAACAACAGAAGAGCAACTACCAAAGAGAAGTCTGTATACACTATGCTCTGGCAAACTAGCAATTTTGATTCCATGTCTAAGCAAGCGCACTGAGCACTCATTCTCTGCCATCATTAAGGAGATGTCAATGTCTTTGATTGAAAAGAACTGAAGGATGATGAGATGAGGAGGCAGCAGCTGAGTGGCGAGCCCGTGGCCTGGTCTTCACTCTCCTCCCTGCACGTGCTGCCCCTTGCCCCCGTGTCAGTTCATTATATTTTAAGAACCTAACATATTTCAGTTACCTAGATCCTTCTGACCTTCCTAATGGCTCACATTAAATTATTAATTCACATATTTAATTTTTATTATATATCATATTTGTTTTTTATTGTACCCACAAACACATTCTTAAATGGCAAAGTCATGTAAGAAGCTACTCTTCGGACTGCTATCATAAAATAGTTGCTTCGTTTCCTTTCTGGAATATGCTCAAAGTGTTACAAGATTAGTCTAGATAATAATAAAAGATTGTTCCAGTTATATGTCATTTTGTTTCCCCATTCACTGGATTTTACAGTGCTCTGTGCTATAGACGAGCAATACCCTTGCAAGATGGAGTTTCTTTTTTTTTAATCATCTTTCATTTGATTAGTTGGAAGAGAGCAGTCTTTGGGGGAGGGCTAAAACTATGCTGTCACTGCACTGTGTCTCCCTCTACAGGTAAAGAACAGGCAACTCGACTCATCTTATTGTTTAGATAGAAGAACTCATACTTTCTAGCCAGAAGCCAAAATTCCTTTGTCCTAGTAGCCAATCCTTCTCAAATTGAGGATCTCTAGATTCCATTTCGCAACCTTTTTCTAAAGGTGGCCCTTTCTGACCTTGCTTCCTTCTTGGACTTCCTTTCCCCACTGACCCTTAGTCTTCTTTCATAACCCTCTCCATACTTATGCGTTGGTCAACTGTGACTGGCTTGGAAAATCCTGTGGCACTATGGGGGCTTTATGCCCCCTCCCCATTGAGAAATGCGGCTCTAAGTAATAATCAGTGGATATAAAACAAGCAGATTTAATTATAAAGACTTACCACATGAGAAGTTAGGACTCTATATTTTCTACTATTTTAGTTATATATGAAAATCAAATTCTATTAATTAGATTAATATTCTAATAGCAACTATTGATATGCATATTAATGCTAATTAATATCCTTGAAAATTTCTTTTACTTTCTTCAGAATATGGTGGGTCTGATAGGTCCCTAATCTGATGGTAATGCTGTAAGGGTGTAACTTGAGAAGAAGGAACTGAAGAAAATGTGAATCGTTGTCAAATATTGTCACATCTTTAAAATACAGAAATTTACATCAGTTTTTTGTGAGTTACATCATTACATTCTTGCATTAAAATCTTCAATCCAAAAATGAATTAAAGAGCTTAAAAATATGGGATTTAGAAATATGTTGAAAAATGACATTTGAAGATGTGACAAATATCCATTACACGTCTGCACAACACATTCCTTGAATTTATCTGATTTAAAAAGCAAAATGCTAAGAACTAAATGTGCCCTAAGAGTCATCATTCTATTCCCCCCACAGGCTGGCTTAGGTATCTCTGACTCTTTGCCGCCCTCTCATGTTCCACACATGCCTTAGTTCTGCTTCATTCCTTTCTAAGGCTCATTCTAAGCAGTAACATTGGTTGGAGCAAAACCATCCATAAAATGTACCAGAAAATGGACAGATCATCAATGTCCTCCTTCATTTGTTTTTAAAGTAGCAAAGAGAGAAAAGAAATGAACAGTGTACGAAAAATTGTTGGGAATGAATACCTAGAATTGAGCACTCAATGTAGGCAAAGGGATATACATGATAGTCTCTAAATGTATGTATAGCAAGCCACAATGTGCATGAGAAGGATGAGAGAGAGTGAAAAAGAGAGAGACAGACAGACAGACAGAAGAGGCAAAGTGCCTGCCATAGAGGTAGGCTGTGGGAGGAGGAAAGGAATCAGGGAACACTGATGTTGGGAAATGGGCACTGGTGCAGGGATTGGTGCTAGAACATTCTTTCTCTCTTACCTAGATCAATAGCTAGGTCTTCAAATATTCAACAGGGTCACAGACAGCGCCCCATCCCACAGTGCCATGGGCCACCAATCAGGGCAGATCTTTGCACTTATTCTGCAGGGAGGCCCTAGAGTTGAGCTCCAATGACATATTGGAGCCAAGGTACTGCTTCTCTTCTCTGGGACAAATGCCTGATCATAAAAATTCTTGAGGGCCCACCTTGAAAATCAACCATCTTTAAGCCAATAAAGGAACAGACCCCTTTACCAGCCAAACTGCAACCAAGGCTAGTGATGCCGTCTTGAGTGGTCCAGCACAGAAAGTGGTAAAATCCACTTGTGGGGCTGGAGCGAGAGTCCAGAGGGTAGGACATTTGCCTTGCATGTGGCTAGACCGGGTTCAATCCCCAGCATCCCATATGGTCTCCCAAGGCACCGCCAGGAGTAATTCCTGAGTGCAAAACCAGGAGTAACCCCTGAGCATTGCTGGGTGTAACCCAAAAAAGCAAAATAAATAAATAATTAAACGAATAAATAAACAAATAAATAATTATTCAAATAAATAAATAGAGACTAAAAAATCCACTTGTGGAAGTACCACTTAGACACTAAACACAAGTTCATGTCAGAGGATGCTCCATTGACTCCTCTGAGCCCATTTCCCCACCCTTCTTAGGACCACTTTAGAGGTATAGGGCTGGGCTCCCGCAGCAGGGGGAGAAGATCTGAAGGCTGAGTAATCGGTTGCTGAGAGAGGGAATCATAAGTACCACCTTCATGTGTCGCTAGTCTTCCTGCAACCAGCGTCTTCACCTACATCATTATTAAAACACATGTATTTAGGCACCACTTTCTCAGAATGGGCTCAGTAAAAGCTACTTTCCACAATACTGCCATCATTCCCTGGCCCCCAGTTGGTTCTTGATTTGCTCTGCTCCTGCAAGGAAACAGACCTCTCTTCTCTGGTCAGTTAATTTCCTGTGGTGCTTTGTGATAAACACAGCTGCACTTGGCAGTTACTGACCATCAATTAGCTTCCCTTCCTAGGTCTTTCTGCAGCTCCACTGTCCAAGGCCTCAGTCAGGAGGTGATGGATACTGAATGTGCCAATAGTGACTTTGATTCCTACATGCCAGAGGCTTAGAGCTCCCCTCTGACTGCTCCTTGACCCCAATATTATGTAAGCATTTCTGGGCACTTCTCTGGAGTCCTCCACAGATGTTCAAGACCAAGAAGCCGCCCTGTGAGTGCAGCTATTCTACTCTGCATCAGTGCCAGGCTCACAGCAGAAAGAGAGGCAGCTGCCCTGTGTGTGCCCTCTGCCTTTTTGGACACAGATACTTTACAGGTACCTGAAGGTAGGTGGGCTCAAGCTCCGAAACTTTGGGAGACCCAAACATCATTAGCGTTCCACCCAGACCAGTGGCAGACCCTTGCTTCCACAAAATCAGTACGGCAGGAGGTTGTCTCTCTTCAGAGGGGACAGAACTAATGCTGAGAGCAGGGTTCGAGACTAGGTTCCAAATGGTATCCCAATCACGTGCACACAAAATCAGCTTATCCATCCCTCATAACAGCTTGGCAAGTACATGCTGCAAAGGCTGAGTCCCATCTCAGTGAAGTCTTGCTTACAGAGCTTGGGTTTCTGGAGAAGACATTATTACTTAAAGAACATATTTCAATAAGTTATTTGAAACTAAAGGCAGTGGATGTGGCTAAGTGGTCGAGCACAGCCTTGCCCATGTGCGATCTTTGGATACTATCCCTGGCACCACGTGATTGCTCAAGCACCACTGGGCATGAACCCAAGCACAGCACTGTTTCATATCTGACCCCTCTCCCTACCAAAGAAAAGGCGAAATTAGGGAAAGGTGAAACATAGCTAAATCAACAGAAATCTGGCCTTGCTCATCTCTTGATGACTGTCGAGAAGAAAACTGGTGAGACAGACATATAGCAGGAAGTAATAGCTGAATTCCACAACCATTCAGGTCTTGAAAGATAAAATGGAAAAAGGAACCAATAGTTGAATGTTTGTGGAAACACAAGTTCCATTCAAAAGACACACAGCTCAGAGGAGCAACACAAACCGTGGTTTCTGAGTAGTGCTCAGAAGACAGACTGGTTGGAAAGCATAGACAAGATACAAAATTACGTTTCAAGCAAATTGTGCTCACTAAATTCTCAAACTGAGCTCCTTAGTATGTTATGATTGAGGAGCTCAGGGAAGATACTTGATGATGTATTGATCTAGTTTGGAGAAAATTTTATTTTATTTTTTATTTTATTTATTTATTTTTTTTTTTTTGCTTTTTTGGGTCACACCCGGCAATGCTCAGGGGTTACTCCTGGCTCTGCACTCAGGAATCACTCCTGGCGGTGCTCGGGGGACCATATGGGATGCCGGGAATCGAACCCAGGCCGGCACAGGCCGGCCACGTGCAAGGCAAATGCCCTACCCGCTGGGCTATCGCTCCGGCCCCTTGGAGAAAATTTTAATTTTCTTCTGGTAATAATTTTAGAAAATACAGACTTTCTTTTCCAGACAATTATTTTAATGAACCAACAGGGATTTCAAGATATGATTAAATAAGCTTGGTCTTTCAGGTTTAGCAAAATGAGATCACTTGTTCTGTTTTTGGTACAGCTGAGGTCAATCCCCTTTCTATAAAACAGATATAATAGAAATTGGGGTAATTTTATTTTCCTGACCTTGACATTTTCTTCCCTCTTCCTTTCTTAAACATCGCTTCTTTTCATCTCATTAAATTTCTCATTAATAGGGGTAAAAATATGTATTCTCTTCCCTACTAAACTAAACGTATTCGTGACTCTCTGGATGTAAATCAGGAGGACTGGGATTGTAATCCCTGCTATATATAATGGGGATATTAAGGCACAATAAGGTGCCTTTTGTTTTTCTTTCATTCTCTTTAAATGTAGTTACCATATTAAGAACATGATGATATCATTAACCTGAAAGTACCATGGTAAGTAGTTGGAAGATATTGTAATCTTTCAAAATACAAATACCCACAGCAACACTACATACAGTAAGAGCACATGCATTTAAAAGGTTTTCAAAAATGGTACATCAGTGGAGCTGGAGAGAGAAAGCTCAAAAAGTCTGGAGCTATGTGCATGAGGCCCTGGGTTTAATTCTCACGTCACAAGGTCTCCCAGAGCACTCTCAGCCTTATGGCACACAGCACCCCAAAGCTTGAGTTGCATCATTTCCCCAGGCCTTGCCCCCAAACTATCAGGTCCACACTGATGGGCCAAGTATCACTGGCAGCGGCTCCCCAGATTCCCAAACACCGTTGGGTGGTAACCCCTGCCCCACCCCAATGACACAGACGATTTTCCAAGAAATAATTTAAATGAAAAACTTGTGAAATCAATAAAAATAAATCATTCCAATCTTAGAAAATATGATTTCTTCATAGGCAACGAAGTATAAGCTCACAGTTTTCTTACCTGTTATGGTGGCTTTGTTGATGGATGGTTGGTTGCACATGGGTGATCGTCTGACAGGGAAAAACACAAAGCAGTCAACTGGAGGTGCTTGTGCATTTGAAAAACCTTAGAGTCACTTCAGATAAGTCATTCAAAATTAGAACGTTAAGTTAGAACAAGCATGGGAAGGAAGGGTTCTCTGAGGCTAAGCCAGTTAGGTTCCTGGACATCTTCTTGTATATAGCTCAGATCACGCACTTCAAATAAACAACTCCCTGATAAATCTCATCCTGAGTTAATGAGATATTGAGACGTGGGGGGCAAAACATGTGACTATAAAAGCCATGAATGGGTGACAGACATTCTCATTTGTTGATTATATTTGACTAAGCTAGGACTCTGAGCAAATGCGTAGTTCACTTGTATCACTTGTCTCCCCTTTTTCACCGATTTGCTCAAGTGGACGCTAGTAATGTCTCCAATTGTTGGGACTGAGGTCCATTATTGTTACTGTTTTTGGCACATTGAATACACCATGGGTAGCTTGCCAGGCTCTGCCGTGGCTCAGGACAGGTCTTCAGGTCCATTGAGTACTGTTTAGGGGGTCCTGCATAGTTAATGTATTTTAAAAACCTATCCTGTTAATCATTTGCATTGAATATGCAAGACATACCAATCTTGTCTGGAAATATAAAAAAATGGGCTTTTTATTTATTATTTCCTGTTAATATCAACCCCACAACTGGCACTTGAGAACATGGTATTTTAACAAGGAAGGACAAGTGAATCCTACTGTGTTTGGTGACTGGTTAGAAGGATAAACTCTTTGGCAGTGAGTCCGAATCTTAAGAGCATGGCAGGAGTGATAGTGCAGCAGGTAGGGCAACTTGGCTTGTACATGACAGGCACAGATTCAATCACTGGGACCCTCGAGGTCCACCTAGCCCCATCAGAGAGATCCCCGTGCACATAGCCAGGAGTAAGCCCTGAAAAAATCCCAGAAAGCAACAAAAAGACAAATATCAAGGGTAAAAAAAAGGTGTTGAGTTATGGAAGGCAGGGAGTTAAGTCAGCAAGGTGTAGCTGAGCACCACACAATGTGTAGCTGAGCACCACAGCATGCTGTAGCTGAGCACCACAGCAAGGTGTAGCTGAGCACCACAGCAAGGCGTAGCTGAGCACCACAGCATGGTGTAGTTGAGCACCACAGCAAAGAGTAGCTGAGCAACATAGCATGGTGTAGCTGAGCAACATAGCATGGTGTAGCTGAGCACCACAGCAAGGTGTAGCTGAGCACCACAGCAAGGTGTAGCTGAGCACCACAGCAAGGTGTAGCTGAGCATCACAGCAAGGTGTAGCTGAGCATCACAGCAATGTGTAACTGCGCACCACAGTGGGGCCTGGAATCCTAGACTCTGAAGCAAACAGTAAAAGGTATTTACAGAGTGCTCAGGAATATTCTAATTCTCACCACTTGTATTCAGTTTAGTACTAGAAATTGAACACTTCCATAGCACTTCCATAGTATTGCTATAGCAATCAAGTAAGAAAAAATATCAAGGGCATTCATATAGGAATGGAACAAATCAAGTCCTAGCTATTATGAATGACATGATACCATATTTAGAAAATGCTAATGACAACACAAATATTAATTGAAGATTAAATAAAGCACCTAGAAACAATAGATTTGTAAGGTGACAGACTTTAAAAATTAATATAAAAAATCCATGACTTTCTTATAAAAATATGAAAGAGAAGAAATATTTTTTTTAGAATTCCATCACTATTGTGCCTCAGAAAATCAAGTACCCTGGAATCTGCTTAACTAAAGAAGGGAAAGACCTATACAAAGAAAACTACAAAACACTAATTAAAAAATAAAGAAGAATATGAGGAAATGGAAATATACCCCCGTTCATGGATCAGAAGAATTAATATAATTAAAATGGCAATACTCTCAAGCACTGTACAGATTCAGTGGAGTCCCTATATGGATATCTATGTCAATTTCAAAATAAATAAATAAAATACTCCTGAAATTCATATACAACAATAACCCTCCCCACCTACCATCCTGGAATAGCCAATAAAATGCTTGAAAGAAAAATGGGAAGTATCACTTTCCCCAACTTCAAACTACAAAGTGGTGGTTATTAAAACAGCACACCATTGCAATGAAAACAGACCCTCAGATCAATGGAATATTCTTGCATATCCTGAGACAGACCATCATATATATGGTCAATTAATCTTCAACAAAGGAGAAAAAATATGAAAGTGGGACAAGGAAAGCCTTCTCAACTAGTGGTGCTGGGAAAACTGGTCAGTTATATGCAAATAAAAAAACATTCATAAACCAACTAACCAAACAACAAATCAGATTTCATTCTAACACCATGCAAATTGTCAAATTAAAATGGGTCAAACACTTCAAGTGGGGTGTGGTTAGGACAGAGACGGGACCACTATGACAATGAAATTTGGAAATGATCACTCTGGACAAGAACTGAGTGCTGAACAGAGGGAAGCTGAAAATCACGATGCCCTTTTAGCAACAGTATCACAAACCTCTGTGCCTAAAATAGGGCGTGGGGCTGGGGAGAGAATACAAGTCTCTGCCATAGAGTCAAGCTGGGGTGGGTGGGAGGGAACCTGAGAACATTGGTGCGATGGGAAATGTGAACTGGCCGAAGTGTCCAATAGTTTGAACACTATATTGAAACTCAAGAACAACTTTGTAACTGTGTATGTCACAATGATTCAGTAAAAGTTTTAAAAATACATAAAACACATACAAACAAGACATGTTCTTGTAACTTTTCTTTCTCTTTTGTTTTTGTTTTGGAACCATACATAGTGCTGGTCACCGTCACTCTTGGCTATAGACTTAAGAGTTACTCCTGGTAGTACTCAGAGGACCACAGGAAATGTCAGGGGATTGAACAGGGTCAACCACATGCGAGCATCCTGCCCAGAGTACTCTCTCTCCAGTGCCTCCAAGGACATTTCTCAGCAGGAGTGCCCAGCAAGAAAAGTGATCCCCTTAGAGTTAGCAAGTGATAAGTCAGCATTATATCATCTTTTTACGTTTTTTTTTTTTTTGGGGGTAGTGGATTTTCCCAACCAGAGCTTGGAAGTTATAGGTGCCCCTCCTGACAATTCTCAACCAACCAGCCAGTGGTTTTAAGTGAGGGCTCGCGGCTATTCTGCAGCTCGGGGTCTGTGCTGTCGGGGCTCGGGCACATGTAGTGCTTAGAACTGAGCAAGAGTCAGCTGCAGGCAAAGCATGTCTTCTTTACTATCATGGCACACAGCAGGATTTACCTGTGTGTGGATGGAGTCTGATACCCACCCAAGGGAGCTGATCCAGCTCCAATCTCTTAGCTAGGTGCAAAGCTGCAAGGGCATGAGGATTTAATATTAGACTGTCGTGAAGTCCAGGCAGAAGCCATGGCTTCCTATTCTTCTCCCATTGCTCTCTTCCTTGCTGTTTGTTCCTGAAACTCAGTCGAAACTTCTGTCAGGCATAGGATGTGCCTCCTGTCATCTCTTTTGAGTCAGAGTAATCAGCATGATGCCTTTCCACCTGTCTGATTACAGGCTTGAGGTGGGCAGTCCCTGTCTGACGGGAGCAGAGAAGGCCCTAGAAACTTTCTCATCTGACCTTAAAAGCACAAGTCACTGGATGAAATTTAAGCCTGAAAATGTTTGGGAGAAACACCAATCACTTCATTTTTCCTGGAGGTCTGAGACGTTGCAGACAGGATCTGATTAGAACTCTGAGCTACCAAATGACAAAAAAGCCCCAAGTTGCCGCTGAGATTGGTGTGATAAGTACTGGCAGGCAACACAGATGACGTTTTTGGTAATGAACAAATAAATCAGCAAACCCGTGGGGTTCGCAGGCTGTGGCGACTACACTCTTTCAGCCCACAAGCACAATCCCGCGTCACTGCTGTCCGGGGCAGCATGGTGGGCGCCAGGCACATCAGGCCTACTCACTGGGCACTGAAATTCTCAACAGGCACCAAACAAACAAACTGGCACAGAGAGACGCCTGGAAAAGCATGACGTAAAAGATTTTACGTCATCTCAGTGATTTTACGGTTTCACTGAGATGAAGATGGAAAGGTACATTAGCAGTTTGGGGCTGTGGTGGGTATTTTGTTACAATGTTCCCATACAAATTACATTTAAGTGGGGACCAAAGTATATAATTTACAGTTAGTGGAGTCTATGAGAATATAAGGTGGAATCTTTGAGGATGAAGGTACAGACTGTAAAAATACATCATGTGGAAAACTTGATAGTTAAGTTTCTGGGTTCCATACCAGTTACTTAAATTGTAAGCAAATATACTGACGTTTTCTAAGACTGTTTTCTATTACAGGAAGTGTGCTATCATGGCCTAATTTTTTTTTGTTATTGTTGATCATTTAATAATGGAAAATGTGAATTTGGCACCATAATTATATTCGATGAAACAGATAGCTCAGATGTTTCAAGTCCTTTAAAAAGTATTAACTACTACAATTTTTTATATACTTAGGCAAGTTATTATTACAAATAAACCTCTATACACTTTATCTTTTTTAAAATTTTCTATTCTCTGTTCTCTTAATATTAACTTAAAATAAGTACTTTTCTTCTGGATTTTTTTTTTTTGAGTTCACTTCTTGGTTTGTTTCTCTGGGGGGGGGCACACCCAGAGTGCTCAGGGGTTACTCTTGGCTCCGCCCCTCAGGAATGACTTCTGATGGAGCTCTGGGGACCATATAGGCATCAAACCTGGGTTGAGTGTGTGCAAGACAAATACCCTACCTGCTGTATCATGATTCCGGCTGCTAGAGTTGTATTTGAGTAACAATATTGTATTTACTATTCATACTAGATTGTCAATTTAATGGTTATTTGGAGAGCTAATCAAGTTTTCATTTAATCTTGGAAAATTTTGATTTTTCTCCTTTCCTGAAGCCCCAAATTTTAATCATTTTTTCCTTCTTTGTTTCAAATGCTTCCTTGTTACCATCTTTTTTTTTTTTTTTTTTTTTTTTTTTTTCAAATGCTTCCTTTGTTACCACACTACACCACAATTTTATTCATTGCTTCATGATGCTTCACATATGGGAGTGAAAAGGTCAGGATAATCCAAGATCTTTGCTTTGAGCTGCTGATCCTCAAAGTTAGTTTTACATTACCATTGGGAGGATGACTTTGGGTTGATTCTAAGTTGAGATTGTTCGCCATGGTTAATTTATGGAGTCAGTCAAAACTATAAAGTTTCGCTGAGCATAAATAACTGACAGATGGGATCACCCTATTTATTTGTCATACTATTTCATTTCTGATATTAGAACCATTCCTACAAAGTATTTATAGAAAATTAACAGGACATCATATGACTAAGTGTAAATGGCCAGACAACACAGCAACAGCTCAGAGAAATATAATATATTGCCTGAGTTAATTCAAATTGAGAAACAATGAAGCAATGCTCAAGGAGTGAAAAATAGATAACTTACTTGCTGGGTGCCCGGTCTTGCAAATTTGTTAATGCAGCAAAGTTGTTTCGTACAGTTCGCAAGCTAGCCAAGACCTGCAACAAATAAAGATTCTTCAAACTTCTTGACATGGGGTCATATTTAATGCAATTTAAAATGGCTTGGTGACTTGAACAATTTTTTTTGCTAAACAAAACTCTGATATTGCTTGTAACCTAGATTCAAAGACCACTAAGAAATCTTTTATCAAAGTTCTATGTATTCATTTGAAATTCAGAAAATTAGATTATAAGGATTTCTTCTCATAATCTATGACTGGTACCTGTGCAGGGATTTCTACAGTATTCCTTGAGTTTTCAGCAACTGAAACAATATCCTGAGAAATAGGCATATTGTGTGTTGTATATTATACACATTTGAAATCATACTATATTAATAAGTGCCCATTGTGGGGACATAATCAAAAAAGACTTATCCCATATTTTCTTAGAAAACTCACCAACAATAGCATAATTTCAGAACCAGTAAGGTTAACAACCCTTTTTTTGTTTTGGTTTTAAAATTTGGTTTCATAACTACTCTCTCTAGTAAACAGTAAATCTTTTCCTTGTTAAATTGTTCTTATTTCATGTATTACAGAGTTCTCATGATACATTTCTCACATGGAATAGCAGAGCCTTATATGTACACAGTGTCTGACCCACGGGATCACTGTAGTTAAAAACATCAGAGGGATCTGGCGCCAGGAGCATAAAGAGCCTCAAGCATTCCGGATGAGGTCTATAATTGTTACTGGTATTTGGCATCAATAACAGGGGCTTGCCAGGCTCTGCTGTGCAGGTAGCATACTCTTGTAGGCATCTCCATATGGTCCGCCAAGCACTAGGAGTTATTCTGCTGGAGTGGAGAGCCAGGGCTAGAAACCCCTGAGCATCTCCCGGGCCTTGTGACCCAAAAGCAAAAAAAAGAAAAAAAACACAGAGGGAGACCCAGACTTATCATTGTCACACATTTGCCATGATGGGACCAGCGCCCTTACCCTTCCTGTCTCTAATTCAGGTGGAAAGCGCTAAAATAACTAGGAGGGAGTGTGGAGGGGAAACACTTTCCAGCATGCCTTTCCCTTCCCATGACCCATGCTTTTTCTTTTCTAAAACCAGCTTGGAGTGTGTCTCCCAATGGTAAGATGATCAGGAATCGGGGGAGAACCCGACCAGACAAGGTCCTTTTGGTGTGTTTTTGACCACACCCAGCAGTGCTCAGTGCTTACTCCTGACTCAGAGATCACTCTTGGTGGGGTTGGGGGACTATATGGGATGGCAGGGATTGAACCCGGGTTGGCTGCATGCATGGCAAGTGCCCTAATGGCTGTCCTATCGCTCTGACCCTTCAAGCAGACAGGTAAACAGATTGTTGCTCAAAGCACAGGTCGGGCTGCCTGACTCTGCCTGCTCCTTTCTCAGTGTTCACCTATAGTCACGTAATACACTTTCTCATAATACAGTCCATTTACTCATCTGTTAATACTGGGCTGTGCACCTCATTAAGGTTGTTGTGAAGGTGATGTGGAATGATGCCAGGAACAGTGCCTGGCAAACAGACACCACTGGCATATTCATCTAGGAAGGTAGCCTGACATTTGACTCTTGCTTTGGCACAAGCATAGGGAATTTACTCAACGTCTATCACTGAAAATAAGAGGTGGGCGACATTTCATTCCATTGCTCCAAGGATTCCAAGGCTGTTTTTGAATGTTTTTCACCCAGCACTGACCTAGTCTAACGTCAGTCTAAGTATTTTTCTAAAGAATGTCTTTCACGTATCTTAAGTGGGCATAAATTCTTTCATGTTACTGGGAGTTGTTTATGCTCTGGGATATGATCTACAGCATCAGCCTCTGAAGGAGTTAATGGCACCGCCCAAGGTGCCAACCATGATTAATTAGGCGACTGGAAAAAGCTGGCTCATTATCACATATAAACAACTCACAGCACTGAAAGGTCACACTGTCTGTGACGGAGTATTCAAATAGCCAACTGCTGACATCAGACATGAAGTCTTTCATTAGCCAGGAAATCTTGAATGATGCAGAAATGAACCAGATAAATGATCCACTGAAATTAAACCATGCAGGCTTAATTTATGCTTAAAGAGCAAAATATCAAAAGATATGAAAGGAAGATTTTAAATCAAATTATTGCTTGGCAAGTGATCCTTTTTCCCAGGCAAAACTGCAATCTCAAGACCCTATTTTATTCTAACAAAGTATAATGAAGTATATTACACTTGACAGCTAGGTAAACAGAAACAGCGCTACGTGTAATACACAGCCCATGATACCTGAAAGGAAATGTTAGTTCTTTTAAGACATACTTCAGCTGCTTTTCTGTTTATAATAGGATTGCTCCTGCTATAATAAAGATGCTAAAGTAGAACTTTTGTTTTGATTTTTTTTTAATTGGTTAGGTTAAAAAAACCTCTCTGTATCCTTGCATTGCAGGATACAGAGAGAAATATCTGCTACTTAGACTTAAGGGACAGCTGGAAACAGTTTAGTTTAAATCCTGTTCAGTGTTTTTTTATTTTTGCTTTTTGGGTCACACCCGGCAATGCTCAGGGGTTTCTCCTGGCTCTGCCCTCAGGAATTACTTCTGGTGGTGCTCGGGGAACCATATGGGATGCCAGTGATCGAACCCCGGCCGCGTGCAAGGCAAATGCCCTACCCGCTGGGCTATCACTCCGGCCCCAAAATCCTGTTCAGTTCTATTTCTTTTTCCTTAAGTTCAACACAGAGACCTGTACTCAGGTTTTTAATGCTTCTGTAATTTTCATATCTACTTAATACTTGGTAACCAAAAACGATCCCTGAAGGCTTCTTTCACACAGCTCAAAGATCAGACAATTAAAGTTCAGTTTTTTTTCTATTGTGTGCCTCCACACAACAGTAAAATCAGGTGGAAAGTAAATCACTGGTACTGATCAAAAAATGCATTTATGAAAGAAATTAAGATGGTGCTATGTAAAAATTTTAATACATGTTCTAGTTCACGAGAGGATTTAAATGTTATTTACTCACACTAATCTCAGACTTTCTTAGGTTTTTTAAATATTAACCATAATGTTCACTAGAACTGGTAGAAAATGCTTTAAAATGTTAAACAACCGAACATAATAACCTAAAGTAATTGAATGTTCTTAGAATAATTAATTCTGAAAAAGTTCAAAGGAAAGTTTTTAAAGGAAAAATGTCGTGGCAATAGTTTTCTTGTTAAAGACATCGGCTTAAAAAAATATCAAAGGAATGATTTTAAATATCATGGTTTTCATCCAGAGGCTAAGTATATTTTTTGCTATTAGCCACTAGAGGGCAATAAAACACAGTGAGTTGTCAGAGGCCTAGGAAGAAGGGACCCAAAAAAATGAGTCAAACGGTAATTATTTGCAAAATAAGTCATTTTGATAGAAGAGAAAGTTTATTCACCAGTTACGTTTTCTATAAATATAATTTTTGTATGTGCTCACAATTTCAATATCAACAATTTCTTAAAGTCAACATAGAAGGTACTTAGATTTCCAGCAAATGCCAGCTGTTGTTATATTAAGGAAGGAAGGAGAAAACTGGCTGAGAGAAGGAATGGAAATGCATGATTCTGTTCCTCCATTGTCTGGAGAGGAGAACTGGGGGCGACTCAGCAAGCTGAGGTATGATGAGGCCACAGGATGGTTGTTCTTGTGTAACGAGCCAGGGACACTCAAGGGTAATGATCCATTAACAACAATTTAGTAATCTCATGTAGTGTCATTAGCTATTTCACCCCTAAACTTACCCCAGATACTGTGTACTTGTTAGAGGAAAAGGTAAGACGACTGGTTGTCCCAACCCTGTATTTTAATACTAGGCACATATCCTTGGACTGAACGACATGAAGGTTTCCCCAGGATCTGGTATCTACATATCCTCTATCTTTCCCTTAATAAGAGATTCTACTTATTTATCACATCACACCTGAATTTTTTAAGGGACTTATGCTGAAAGTAATGGAACTTCCCTTTCATCTGGACTGTGCCTCCTTCCTTGGTGTTCTCTGACCCCCCAAGAACACTGACCAAGTAATTACTGTATGCTGAGGAAAATAAACCAAATGTTTGATATGGAGGAGTAAGAGGGTTTCCTTTATGCATCTGGCCTTTGTGACTAATTAGCCAAATAAAAATATTTCAGCACAAACTGGGAGAGTACTACCCAATGTAAGTAAATCAAATATTTAGAGCAGTCACTTTTGGTGATCAAGAGAACTTTGAGTCTATATGGGAAAATGTAAAGAAAGCCTAAGTAGAAATGAGGTTAAGCTAAACACCAGTAAAAAAACAAATCTTCTACCCTTGGCAATGTTTGAGACATTCGATTATAATTTGGAGGGCATCTATTCTGAGGATACGACTATTCGAGATGTTTTAGGACTCAGCTCTGCCTATCAAAGAAAAAGATATTCTTGAGTCACTTCCTAAATTCTTTTCTCTTTCAGCTGAGAATTTTATTCTGAGCCTCGTAGGAAACCCAGACTGAGGGAGGGTAAGTGGAAGGTAGTGATCTTTTCACATGGCAGAGAAGTGCTCTGACCACATTAGAAACTGGCAGGGTAATTTTAAGAATCATGGGGAAAAATATAGACAGAAAAATAAACCTAAGGGAATATGTCAATAATAGTTATTTGGGGTTTGGAATCATGGCAAAGTTTCTTCTTACTTCCTTTAAATATATTTTTTCTCTAAACTTTTATGCAAAAAATATCGAAATAGTATGGCTTTTCACCAGATAATTTGTTTTTTGCATTGGAAACTCCAACCCCAAGACATGCAGGGAAGGGAAGAACTGTTAGCCTATTGGGGAACTTCCACAGTGACATGTGAAATCAGCAGCCTTCAGCAGAGCACTATTAGATCAAGTCATCGAACACAGGTGAAAGCAACATTATGTTAGACCAAGAAAGGCTGGTACCATTTTCAGTGACACATGCATTTTCTATTCCTGCATTATAATAATACTGCTGTTAAATATTAAATGCTGTGACTTGGGATTAAACATTTGAGGCATTAAATGAGTGTAGATCCAAAAATGAGCTTCTTTGCATTCACAGGGCTTAAGATAAGCACAGAAAAACTGTTCCACTGTTTTCTGTTTGTTTGCTTGCTTGCTTTTTAACCAGTTTCCCCAGCAATGCAAAGATGCTCTATCTTCAGTGGTGAAACAGTTCAATAGGTTTAATAGGTTTTCAGTTTTTCAAATTCTAGTACACCTTTATGGATCATATACCCTAGAGTAAAAGCCCACTTGTGGAAATTGTGATAGAGCCGTGAAAATATCTACAGTCTCTGAGGTAATGACGATCATCAACAAAATATCATTAAACTGATTCTAAGCAAATTCTTTAAATATAAGATAAGAATATCTTCAGGTATCAGATATACCACATTCAATAGAATTGATTTATATTCAAAATTTCAATTCAAAGATGTAGTGTACTTATTTAATATCACTAAAATGACTAATATTTACACATATATATGTACATACTTTTAAATTTTCATTACATGCTTTTTAATGTTCAAAATACGTCTTTATTTATTTATTTATTTATTTATTTTGCTTTTTTGGGTCATGCCTGGCAATGCTCAGGGGTTTCTCCTAGCTCTGCACTCAGGAATTACTCCTGGCGGTGCTCGGGGACCATATGGGATGCTGGGGGATCGAACCCGGGCTGGCACAGGCCTGCTGCGTGCAAGGCAAATGCCCTACCAGCTGGGCTATCGCTCTGGCCCCATGTTTAAAAAATACTTTAAACTGTCAGATTAACGAATGCTCCTTCTAATGAGATAAGGTATCACATATGAAACTACTATTCATTTTTACTATATATTCTATATTTTTTTATCAAAGCATCTAGAGATTTTAGTAAGAAGAAAAACATAACCAGCTCAGGGATTGGGGCAATAGTATAGCGGGTTGGGCTTGCATGTGGTTAACTCAAATTTAACCCCCTGCATACCACACGGTCCTGAGCACCAACTGGCATAATTCCTGAGTGCAGAGCAAGAAGTAACCCCAGAGCATTGCCCCTTCCCTCACCGAAAAAGAATAATCACTCCAATAAATTCAAATTGGAATGACTGCATCTACATTTAGTGATGGTGATTTCCCCTGATTTGATCCATTCACCCAGATCTCAAAATGTAGAAATAAGAGTATGGAGGTTTAAGAGATAGTCCAAAGGGCTGGAGCACATAATTTGTACTCAGGAAACCTGGGTTCAATTCCTGGTACTGTATGGAGTACAGGAGTGAGTCCTGAGTACTGAGCTAGAAATAGCTCATGAGCACTTGGGGGCAAGTAGCCCCCAAATCAAAAACTAAAGCTAACCTATAGATATTTAATTCTAATCGAAATGTCTCCACTTTATAAAATTTTGCTCTTAAAAATATGACCAAATCATACTAAGATATTTTTTAACATAGTGCCTGAAAGAATTCATGATCTCTAACAAAATCTAAACTAGAGAGTGCCTTTCTGAAAGTTTGATGAGTTCTATATTTTTCACTGACTGCATGAATTAAAGTCATTATAACATTATTTTTAATTATTATAAAATTATTTTTAATGAATTACATTTTTTTGTTTAAAGAAATTATAAACTTTACATAATGTAAAAGGATGGAAGAATGATACACTGTCTTACTTTTCAAACAATGCAGATGTATTTAAAAAAAATCTTCCTGTATCATGAAATTTTGGAGATGAAAGAGAAGTCATATACTGATATTTTGTGGGAAGAAGGGGTGGATGGGGGATTTGGGGTCACACCTGACAATACTCAGGGGGCTATTCTTGGCTTTATGCTCAAGAGTGTCCCCAGTGCTTGGATAAAACCAGAGTAGGGCCACATATAAGGCCTTACCTCCTGTACTATCCCTCCAGCCCGGAATCAGAAATCCTATAGTCATGTATTATGCTATTTTCTAGAAATTTTCTGAATGATTTATAAACATGGTATTGTATCCTATGAGGTAGATTCTCTTGGAACTTTTGTTGACCAGAGGAAGAGAACTAGGCTTGGAAAACTTCAGTGACATGCAGGATGGTCACTTAATCAGTTAATTGTAAGAGCTGATTGGGTCTGAAATGGAAGCTCTCTTAATCCAGGTATGTCACTAGCTTTCATTAGCTGTTGAAAATAAGTCACAGTGGGCCGGAGCAATAGCCCAGCGGGTAGGGCGTTTGCCTTGCATGCAGCCGGCCCATGCCAGACCGGGTTCGATCCCCGGCATCCCGCGGCATCCCATTTGGTTCACCCGAGCACCACCAGGAGTAATTCCTGAGTGCAGAGCCAGGAGAAACCCTTGAGCATTGATGGGTGTGACCCAAAAAAGCAAAAAAAAAAGTCACATAAAACTTCAATGAGCTGCCTGAGACACTAGTGGCAGTACTGATGTGGTACTAATTGTGATTTTTTTTAAAGTAATCTCGGATGACTCATTCCAATATCTAACTTTTAAATTGGTAATAAATATAGAGTTTAAAGCTGTATCATATATTAGTTTAAATCAGTCTTAATTTCATTTATCCCTAGTCTTCCAATATTAGTGGCTATCAATGTTTCCTAGAAAAAGAATCTGAGGTCTTTACATAAAAGCAGGGTTTGGATCCTACCCCAAATTTTTCAACTCATCTACTCAGGGTAAGGCCTGGGATAAAAATCTTTCTAGGTTATTCTAATCTGAAACTATCTAGGATCAAGAATTGCTGGTCTATGCAAAGAATGTCTGGTTACATGTACATATACACATAATTATTATAAAGTTCTTAGGTTCTTATATTGTTGTCTAGCATTTTTCATTGTTTAAAGTATTTTCATGAGTTGTAGAACCAAAACTCACAAACAAACATATCACTCAATCAAATCTTTGTATAAATAAAACACCAGGTTGAATTGGAATATTGAAATGCATGCACTGATCACATAGATAATTATACTAAATGTAATTTACCCTGTGATGAGCTTTCTGCTACTAGTCTCATGTCAATTAAGGAAATACGGTACCGTTTAAATATGTCACTTAAGTAAATTGCAACTTGAAGCAAATATACTTATTGGATCAATGAATTGACAGGAAAGAGACCAATCTGGCTAAGGCCACATTCTTCAGGAAGGCCTCTGAGTTACCTAAATGAATCCCAGTCTGCAAATTTGCACTTTGTGTTTGATTCAAAATTAAATAAGAACAACATGTATTTCCCCATCCTGGATTTTCACTCCTGTGAAACACCCACTCACTCACCAAACTCTGCTTACCTGAGCAAATGGAGTCACAATCAAGTCATCTCCATGTCTGAAAAGAAACCAAATCCCGTGTTAGATGTTACCAACAACTCGGTGGCCATGTTTGATCAACATTAAATATCAATTTCCACTCTCATAAATTTCCATGGAGAATTACAGTAATTCCATCCTTATTCTTCAGCACATGTTCTTCCCAGCCACTGGCATGGAAATTCATCTTCTGGGATCTTAGCCATTCTCTGGATAAATCGAGGGGCTTCTTGATCATCAGACAAGTCACTGCTGCTTATTATACATCCAGGACGTGCAATGTTAGCAGGTGGGTTTCAGCAGTGGGACCTAAGCATTACTCTCAGCCTCTGACTATGGAAAGAGCCAGAAAGCGTGGTGGCTTTGGAGCAAGGCTGCTGGAGCATCTGCCCTGTTGAAGGTGAGGAGCATTGAGTGTACTGCAACATCGTGTGTGAGTTTTGGACAGACTAGGAACTGTAGATGACTTGGGACTGCATCATAGACTAATAAAAACCCAGTGAAACTTTCAACTGACTCATGTCCCAGTCGCTGTAGTTACGGGGAATGTTCCCCCGTGTGTGCTGTTGCTGCAGCAACCTCAGCTACACCAGGCCGGAGGATGCAGGAGCAAGGTGTCAGCAGGACTGACTCGGAGGCACAGGGAATGGCAAGGCAAGTTATGCAATATTGTAGCTGGAGCAAAGGAAGAAACCTGGATCCAGGGCGCTCTCGTGGCATGTCTGGGCATGCACAATATGTGACAAGGACTTTCAAACTCTCCATGGGGCAGTTCTTGATCTAGCTAGTCAAAGTGGGTTAATGACAAGCGAATGTAATTATTCTCTTCAAAAGAAAACAAAAAAAAGACATAACCACCCCCCCCCAACCCCAAACCAAAACCAAACAAAAAATGCGCCTTCCTGGACATGACCCTAATGGAGAGCACTGTAAGTGAACCATTCACTCATGAACAATTCTGCGATGATGGGAGTGACCTAAAACAACACTCGTAAAATATGCTGCAGCACAAGCATCTGTGTGTGACGTTAGTCAATGGATTGTGACCAATAATTAGACCCGTTGTTACAGTCACCGACAAATTATGCAGAGATCTTGAAATCCAAAGTGTGGAAAATCAAAAGCAGAGAAAGGTCAGAATGCACTTGAAAGAAAATGTGTGTACCCTACGCCTCCCTTACTTCAGAAACTCAGTTTTCGAGGGCACCTGTTCTGTGTCGAGATCATTCAGATAGCCAAGACGAAAGTTAGATGAATCGAGGTCATTCCCGAGATACTGTCTTTTCTTTCATGGGATGCTTTCAAATGGCCTGACTGCAAAGTTTATTTTGTATGAACTAAGTCATCCTGACCTGACACATCATTTTATAATCCGAAATTAACTCCTGGAAATAAATTCTCCAATTTTATATGAATTATATTGGATTTCACTTTAAACTGAGTTGTGAAAGCTTATTAAAACTCATTTCATTTTTGGGTTTAATAAAGTGCAAAAATATTCACTAATGAAGAACACTATTCCTAAGCACAATAAAAGATACAAGGAGATTTACGTACAATGCACTATCATAGATATAGCAAAGATGAAGATAAAATGTATTTCATCTTGTCCTAGGAAGGAAATACACATCATGTGAGGCTGGAGCCATGCTACCTGAGGTTAGGCACCTGCCCTGTAAGGAAACAACCCTTGTTCCATCCCTGGCATCACATATAGTCGCCTGAGCACTGTCAGAATCACTCTTTAGCATAGGAATAGCCCTTGAGTACTGCAAGGTGTGACCCAACCCCTGGCCTCCCAACAACAAAAAAATATAACTTGAATATAGATTCAAACTATACTGTACAGTTTGATTATAATAATTAAAACTTATAAACAACGGGTACAAAATATCATTTTTCTAAATATAATTTGGCTTAACTTATGTGTGAGTTTAATAAAATACACCAAAAAAGGCCTCTGGTAGAAAACAATTCTGATATGATCTACTTGAATTTTCCCAACTAGTAACATTTTAAACAAGCAAACTTAGTAATTGACCTAAGTTAAAGGGTTTTTAATGCTCACAGCAACCTGGTGAGCCTATTTGGAGTGTGTGCAGCACCACTCAGATATGTGTGGGGAGACTGTTGGGAGACCTAAAATTGTGCCTCAGGGTGCCATTTTTTTCCTGGATTATGTAATACGATCTTCCAGTTAAATAAAAACAAACATAACATGAGAGCAACAAATTTTAACAAAAAGTAACTAAGGCTCTATCTGCTTTAAGAAAAACAAAATCATCATTTTGATGGGCATACATAATAGTAACAACAACACCGCCAGTGCCAGCATGAGATGCCTTCACCCACTGCTGAATGTAGACTGGTTGAACCTCTTTGGAAAACAACAGGGACACTTCTAAGAAAACTAATAATTCAGCTTTCAGATGACCCAGCAGGTCACTTCTTGGCACAGTCCCCAAGGGCCCAAGAACTCTATTGAGAAAAGACAGCTGCATTTCTATGTTCTTTGAAGCACTATTCACAATAGCCACAATTTAGAAACAACCCAGGTGTTCAACAACACATGACTAGATCAAGAAATCGTGGGACACACACACAACGGAATATTACTCTGCTATGAGAGAAAAATGAATAATGCAATACGCTGCTCATGGATAAAATCGCAGAGTATCCTGCTTAGCCAAGTCAGAAGGAGAGGGATCACCCTCATATGTGGTATACAAAGAAAGACAGTATAGTAAAAATAAATGGCCCAAAATCTCATGACCTGAGTACTGACCTATACACTCGAGCTTACCAAGAGCAGTGGTCGGTTAAGGGGACCCTAAGACCATGATGGAGGGAAGTGCACCTTCTGCTGATGGAGCACCGTATGCATAAAAGCTTGTCATTAGCAATAGTGTAAATCACAATGTCTCCAATGGAAAAAAAATCACTTTTTAAAGGAGAGTGAAGGTGGAGTGGGAGGGTCTTCAAAAAAGAAGTTCTTTTTGGCATTGTACTTATTATGTATGCTAGTATGAACGTGGGTGCTAAGATAGGTATTCAGGTAATAGCCACAGCAGAAAACAAGTGCAGAAACGCCTAGAACTGACAAGATGAGACACTGGTGGTTCCACGGGAGCTGAGTTCCTTGGTGACTGGCTAGTGATAAGGTAGGAGGTGCTGTGGCCTCAGTACCTGTCCTAGTAATCGTGTGTGAATGCCTTCTGCCATTTCTCCCGTAGCCAGCACCATCATTATCTATATTAATAGTGAATTGCTATTTATTACAGTATTATTTTGTAGTTCCATTCTTTCTGTAGTAAGAAGTCAGAAATCTTGGCAAGAAACTGAAAGAGAAATCCACAAGCAAACACTCTGGGTGAAATGCAAAAAAAGTCCCATATCATCTTAAAAACAAAAAATTCAGGGGCCGGAGCGATAGCCCAGCGGGTAGGGCATTTGCCTTGCATGCGGCTGGCCTGTGCCAGCCGGGTTCGATCCCTGGCATCCCATATGGTCCCCGAGCACCGCCAGGAGTAATTCCTGAGTGCAGAGCCAGGAGTAACCCCTGAGCATCGCGGGTGTGACCCCCAAAAAGCAAAAAAAAAAAAAAAAAATTCAACCAACAGCAACCCTAAACAAATTTTTTGTCAGCTAGTTCATTTCAAGATTGTGTTGAAACATTCTGGAAAATACCTTTTCATGTTTTAGTTTGACCAAACCAGAAGGAAAAAGAAATGCACTTAATTGGAGGAAAGTTTACATTTAATTGAGCAAAAACATCTAGTCCTGATACTGATAGCATCAGTGGCCACACAGTGCTGGCAGTTTCTGAAACTCCCAAGGCAAATCGGATCATGACGACTAGTTATATACACTGACACTTTGAAGAGGAGCCATGGCAAAATGTTCTGAATCTGCTCTTTGACTGACTGTATTATCTGCATGTTGCTCTCTAGCTAGAGAGCTGATTTTCTTCCGGAATTTGTCAGATTAGGAAACTGATAAATGTATAGTGATTGGGAGTTTGAAATCAGAATATCTGTCCTAAGATATTTGTCCTTCAGATTTAAAACTATGACTTGTTTGTACATTGATTCTTGATGTGAATCTTTTAGGAATACAGAAAAACAAATATGTTTTGTTTTCAAGTATGTGCATTTTTATTTTCTGGAAGTTTAGGTTATTTAACAACATGCAAAAATAATCATAAGAGGAATATGACACACTCTTTTTCTTCTCCCATGTAAATAACAAACATACAAAATAAATAAGTAACTAAACTATTTTTATACAAAGGTATATGCTATAATGTGAAACATATTAGTTATACAATTTTGGGAGAATATAGAAAAAAGTTAAAGAATCAAAGATAATTGTTGGCTCTATTTTCCTTTGGGTGCTATTAGTATCTGTATGTTGTTGCAGGACACCTAAAAGCCTAGGCCTCTGCATCTGCCCTGGATTGCCTCCTACAGGTCACTTCATAGATAGGGGGGTAGTCTGAATGTGGCAGTCTTATCTGACCATGTATTCTGTACTGGCTGGTATAAATATTCTCTCATGCTACCACAATCATCGTGGGACTAGCTAGATCTTACCAGCATATTTGCCTGGCCACGTTGGATCTCTTAAGTAATTAGACCAGAGAGAAATGCTGTTTGCCTCCAAGCAAGCAAGCATGGCTCCCTGATAACTCAAAGGCAACTAAAATACAAAACTACCGTGAAGTAGACAAGACTCTTGTGAAGGCTTGGAGAAATATTTAACTGGCATTAGTATTAGTCTTTGGTACAGAGACATGCCATCTCAGAAACCCCCTTCTCTACCCTATAAAGGCAATTCCAGGCAGATCTTGGCTCAAGACATTAGGTGAGGTACTGGGAGAAATTACCTGAGGGCATTTGATCCTTCCTGCCAGGGGAAGTTACATTTAGCTTATAGCTTCTCCCAGGTCTTCTAGGAGGCTTTTAATTAGCTCTGGGTCCTTGTAAATAGCCAGATAGTCTCCTGAAGTTGCTACATTTCTATAAAGCTATTTTCCTGTTTTCATCTCTAGATAGCCCAGCCCAGAATGGGCTGGGTTGGAGAGTTTGGGCAGCTTTCTAGCTATAAAATAAGCTGCAAAAAGAAAGAAGCTCTCTTTTTTTTCCCCCTTTTGCCATTTCGGCTTCCCTTGGTGTTTTGCTTCTCCATCCTCTCCATTCTCTGTTGGGCCTCAACACGTGGTGGCAGCCATCTTGGCCTACACGTGGCTGGGGCCTAGCTGGGAACCCAGAGTCCAGAGGTTTTCCCTGCTCTTGGATTGTATATTGGAACCTGTGATAGTAAAGCCCTTTTAAAACAGCAAAAGATTCCTGAGTCTTCATCCATTCCCGCCGGCTTCGAAGGTAGAAGGGAACTTCGCTTCCTGGCACTGTCGGGGGACCCCAGCGGCGCTCCCGACAGTATGTTATATACAATTTTTGTGAATATATAAAATGGAATATTTATATAAACATTGTTTATAATTTACACTTATATTTAATAGATAGGTATGTTATTTTATAGTTTATTGTTTATATATTACAATTTATAAATAATTGTTTATATAAAATGTTTATATAGAATTGAATATTATACATATTATCAAATCCTGTTAGCAACAGTAAACACTGACTCTTAAAAATACTACATCTTTTATATCTTTAAAATATATTTAATATTTTAATTTGTGAATTTCTAAAATGTTTAAGGAGAGAGCAATCTAAACATTAAAATATGGTACTAATTCTACCTTAAAATAAGAAGTTTTAACAAATTGAATGACTTTCTCAGAAATACATTATTTTATTTATTTCTTCACTATTTTAAAACAATTTATGCAGGACTGGAAAAACAGAACAAAGGGTAGAACACTTGCCTTGCACAGGCTAACCTAGATTTGGTCCCTGGAATCCCATATGGAGTGATCCTTAAGCACAGAGCCAGGAGTAAGCCTTGAGCACAACTGGGTGTAGGCCAGAACTCCAAACAAAAACCAACAACAACAACAACAACAAAAGCCAAACAAAAGAAACACCACAACTTATTGAAGGAAAAATGCTTGTTTTGATTAAACAGACATATGTCAAACTAAATATTAAAGCACTATGTGAGACTTTATGAGTATACTGAACATACTAACCACACAGAGATATTGAATATTTTATACAACTATGCATTTTAATTAAAATCACAAAACAATACATACAATAAATGTATTCTGGAAAATCTGGCTATGTTTTGTGAAACCATATTATGTTTTCCCAAAAATATCAAAAACAGATGACTTATGTTTTCTTAAAAGGTTGCCTCTGGGAAATTACAACGTTATATTTAAAGTATACTGAACCATTTAGAATTATGAAGAAGTAATTATGACTCTTTCAAAGGGGACATTCCTGGCTCTGCTCAGGGCACCTCCTGCCTCTGTGATCATTTCTGCTGGTATTCGGGGCCCATTATGTGGCGCTGTGGATCAAACTCAGTTCAGCTACATACAAGGCAAATGCCTTACCTGCTGTATTATCTATCTGATCCATTATAATTTTTTTTAAAACAGGTGATTTGGTTCATGACATCCTCCACTTTATGGGAAATTACCTTCCTATGTACTTCTAACCTATATTCATCCATAACTGTACCTCGAGGAAATCTTTAGTTCTTGCTCATTTATGATGCCCATTGAATATCTTGTTGGTCTGAATATTAATGTACTATATTTACTTTCGATTTCTTAAAAACAGATCTTGATATTCTTATTTTAAAAATTCAAGCACAGTCCACACCAAAACTAAAAAAAAAACATAAAAAAAACATCAGAACCCACCCCAAAAAAAAACTTCATGCTACCTCCTAGTTAAACTAGCTGAGGAAAGGGAGACAAAAAAAAAAAAAACACATGTCAAAGAGTTATGGGGCAAAGGCCACCAATTAGGAGTCTACACACACATGCAATCGCTTTCAGATCACTCCAAAAAACACAACAGCACAAACCGAACCCCCACGCCCCACCCAAACCAAAACCAAACAGAGGAACGCATCTAAACAACAGAAAAAATCAAAACAGCCCAAAGACAACTAAAATAACCCCCGGACCTTTTGTCCTTAACTTTAAATAAAGATTTCCCCATACAACATCTCACCATTTTTGACCATATCCGCTCAGTTAGACCTTGTGTCCATTAAGAGGCACTACAGCAGATTCAGAACAAACCACTTGCCCCACAGCACTAAGCCTTGTTCAAACCCCTCGCCACATACGTCCCAAAGCACTGGGGATCACCCGACACAGACAGGAAGCCGCACACATAGTCCCGAAAATAAAATAAAGAGGCACCACATACTCAAGGAACCCCCACAGGCCAAAAAGAAAAACAAAAAACTATAACATACAAAAAAACCAACCAGTACACCGGAACCCAGAGCCACGGCAAGCCGGCAAGCTACCCCGGTGTCAGCAAGACAGAACAAAACCCCCAGAGGCCTAAACACAATGTAGTATATATATAGGTATATTTAGTTTAGGTAGCAAGCTTACAATAGTGTAACATTGGTCTGATATATATTTACCACCCCTTACCAAAACCAAAGCATCCACTACCCTCCACCAATGTCTAATGTATATTTTATATAATTAAGAGTATGTGATATAGCAATAGAAGGAAGTATGATGAATGTAGCTGGCCCGTATAGAGCAACATCACAGAAGAAATCACTTTTTTGTTTCTTTATTTCGGGGCTCACCTTGCAGTGCACAGGGCTTACTCCTGGCTCTGTGCCCAGAGGTGCCTAATGATGCTCAGGGGAACATGTGGCATGGGGGGACCGAACTAGGATCACCTGTTAACCATTTGCTATTGCTCCAGGCCCTAACTCTTTGCCTTTTAAAATAATTTCTGTGAATCTAAACTGCTCTGAAAAATAAAGTCTCAAAATTAAAATATTCCCCAATCCAAAAACCATAGAAACGTGTGTGTCCTTAGTACTGTCTTCTAAAATTTGAACAAAATTTCCACCTCTTATTCACATTTTAAGTAAGAAGGTTCAGTCTCAAAACTCTTTTTTTTCCCCTTGGGAGCGGCACAACGTGCTACGCTCAGTGATAACTCCTGATTTTGCACTCAGGGACCACTCCTGGTAGTGCTCAGGAACCCTGTGTAACACTGGGGATCAAATTGCCAATGCAATTGCCTTACCCACTGTACTATATCTCCAGCCTCTAGTGCTCAAATTTTATAAACCAAACCCCTTACAATTATTGTCCCATCTGCACAATTTTGTATCACATACACAATTAAGAAAGCAAATGGAATTGCCATTAATGTTGCAAAGGCCCCAAAATATCTAGTCGAATATATTTTGTCTGTTTGCTTGTCCTTTAATCAAGAAATGCTCACAGATTTGTTAATTATATGATGACACAGAAGGCAATCTGCTTCCAAAGAAATATCAAAAGATTTTCTAATTCCAGTAAGTAAAAGGTGTTCAATAACGGTGTGCAGACACACTTACTATGCATATTTACTTATCTTAATAAAAGCTAGACTAACAGAGGGATTCTGCCAGGAGTGTTGACGTCATAAATTATTGTCCTAACGTCCACGAAGGGGGGAAGAGGGCAGCGAGCAGGGCTAAGTGCAGAGTTGACTTTCACAAGTCCTCTCTATGTTCTAAGAACTGGTTCTTTCAGTTATCTTGACATGCTATTCTTAGCATCTGTGGCCACGCCCTCTTCAGTTTTCTCTAGGACAGGTTCTAGGGGAAAGATTTATGAGCAGCTAGAGCAGTGTTTTTCAAGTTCTTTATGCAGTAACAAGATATGTTAGATTGAAAGTGGGAGCATGATCCAACTGAGAATAAGGGCAATGGACTCTGTGAATGCCTACTATGCACACAGGCTGTGTAGTGGACACACTGAGCTATTGACCCCACAGTATTTGATTCTGATACTCTGCATGAGAAGGATGCTCATATTCCTCTTCTAAGGCAAGGAATTATATTTGAAGGACTTAAGCAACTCGCTGGAGGTCACAGCCTTCACAAGGAGCAGAGTTCAGTGGTTCTAAAGGTCAGGCTGTAGCCTGGTGCTGGGCCAACAGAAAGTCCATTGGTCCTCTTCAAAATAGGATATATGTGGCTCATGGAGTGAGGTTTTTTTCTATTAATTATGTTCCTTTGGAAATCTCTCCTCTATTTTGAGATTGTACTTTCTTTTTTTTTTAAATAAAAATGCCGTTTAGAAATGAAATGATTGTGTACATGGATGGAACTTCTGGTTAAAGCCTTTTATCTGACAAAGTAAGCAGTTAACAACCCTATAGGCTGGGTTTCCAGAGTCAACTGAGTCAAGAAATCCCAAGACATGGGACTTTGCAATGTAGCTGCATTCAAACTATTGTTTCATTTTCTACCAGGCTTTAAAATTCTGTTTCATATCTACCACTCCATTATGCTTTCATAAATGGATTCCGTATGCTGAAACGGATTCATATTGTTCTGAATCCACTTAAAGTACATATTCTAGACTCAAAAACAGCACTGCCCAACAGAAATATATGTGAACAGTCTCTCTATTTATCCCGTATAGTATCTGTGAGCCATGCACAGTTACTTAGCACTTGAAATATGGTTAATAAAGTAGAGGAACTGGAGCTTACTTTTATTCAACTTTAATCAATCTAAATTTAGATTTAGTTTATAGCTAACAGCAATTATGTTAACCAGTACATCTCTCGAACTATCTTTGTAAGACTTGTTATGCACTTTCTAAGGAATGACAATATTTTATGCAACTCAAAAATGGGGAAAAGTAGCTATTCTAAGCTTGGAGGAAAAGGTTACTGATACAGTAACATAAATAAAACTCATTAATTGGCAAAGGCCCTCAATCAAAAGCTCTGCACACATGAAAATCTAGATTCTTCATTCCTTAAAGAAACAATGAAAGATTTAAGTCTAATTTCTTTATTAAATCATTGCATTCTCATCTATAGTTGATACCTTATACTTAGAAATAACTCTAGTAGACAAACACTGAAGGAACAATTTAGCAGCAGCTGTTGATCAAAATCACTGTGTTCAGTAAGGGTCGATATACCTGGAATCTAATTCATGGTATATGTTTATATGTATATTGTGTGTGTTTGTGTGTGCGTGCATGTGTGTATACAACATATTTGAGCAGAATTGTGATTTATTTTATTTATTATTAATCATTTATTGATTTATTTTGGGTGTGCGTGTACTTGACTCACATGCAGCTGATGCGGCTCCATTCTTGGTACCACTTATGGGTCCCTGAGCCCAGTGCCAGGAGTAAGAGCTGAGCACTGTTAGATGAAAGGCCAAAACCAAACCAAAGCAAACAAAAAACCACTAAATGTTAAACTTGATAGAATGAACTTACATCCACTATAAAGGCTATTCTGATGTTAGTCAATTTTACTCCTATCTATATATTATATATCATGTATCAAATAGCTGTAAATGAAACTCAGTATGTGCTTCACTCCCCACAGAGTCTACAGATGCTGAACCACAGAAGAAATATCCTGGACCTTGTGAATGTCCTGAATTTGAATGGTGACTACTATGTTTGATCACAGCTCTTGGAATCTAATTTCATGTGCAAAGTGCTCTTGTGTCTGGAGTGCAGAGTTATAGGCACATTCTCTGTCTGGGAAACATCAGGTTCATTTGTTGGATAAATAGTAGAAACACAGAATGGCTTTACATAACTGCAAAGCAAAATGAAGTAAAAAAAGTATTAGAAAATTTCCCCAATCCCTTTATAGTAGAAATGGAGACTCAACATATTAAATATATAGAATACACATTAAGGGGCCACAGACATAAAGTAAACTACTGTACTATTACAGTACATAATTAACTAAGCATGCTCCTTGCATGATATGGACCTGGTTTGATCCTTGGCACCCACTGCTGCCCTGACTATTTCTTGGTGCAGCCCTGGAGGCCCCCTAATACCACCAGTAGCTTCTGCACAGCTTGGTTTGCCTAACGGGACCCCCAGGCAGCGCTCAGGAGGGTCTCTGTCCCCAAACAACACACAATAAAAAATACATTACAGAAGTGCTGTCAAGATATAAAATTAATTTTAGGTCTTCATGTAAAAGGTTTTATTTTTTGCCTGCTTGTCTTCCTTTTAGTTCCTGTAAACCTGTGTTCTTTTTTTTTCTTGCAGTTTTATTTTTTATTTTTTTAAGTATTTTATTATACCACTGTGAGATATACAATTACAAAGATATACAATTACAAAGTTCATATTTGGATTTTGGTCATACAGTGTTCCAGCACCCATCCCTCTACCAGTGCCCATCTTTCATCACCAACGTCCCCAGTTCCCTCCCCCAGCCCGCCTCCAAGGCAGTGTAACCCCTGTGTTCTTGGCTGAAAATGATAGCTATTCCAGTGCCCTTGGAGGAAATGAACAGAGGGACATTAAGATAGCATATAAATAAGAATAATTGTTTAAAACAATTCCCTGGGGAAAATATCCATCAGGCCAACAACAACCAGGCAAACAAAAACAAACAGGCCCCGGAGGACAGAACCAATTCTGTTCGAATCTCCTCCCCCAAAGGGAATGAGTGCTGAGTGAGATACGGAATCTACAACCTAGTTTTCTCTGAGCTCAAGCGATGAGTCTTAGTCTTGGGATCATTCATAGTATTGACTAGAGACAACGTGATCCTGTGACTTGCTAAAATGCTTCCCTGCCACAGAGCAGCCTCTGTCTGCCTGGGGACACGCAGCTCTTATTTCTCTGCTGCTTTGCCCCCGTGACAGGTTTGCCAATGCGTCAACACAACTGCAACAGGCATCACAGTCAATTTTTCTTTTCCAAAGATGAGGAAATGCTCAGAAGTCCCAAGACAATTAAGGCAGGCTGACACAAAGCCTCAAAGAAGTACAATTTCTAGATGGATATTTGGAGCTATTTTGCTTCAGTGAATCTGACCTGAACCACACCACAAAGGGTCAGAAACTTGACAGCAAAGCCCGGTGTCTTCTTATATTTCTGATTTGTTTTTCCTGAGGAAAACTCAGGGTCCGGCTGAAGACTTTCTATCGCCATATTTGTAGTAACCCATTGTTAATTGTCTCACACTGCAGGAATTTAGTGAGGATGTTTGACTAAAACTCCCTACGTATAATTTCTCTAAAACAACACATCACATTAATGTCTCAACAGAGCGATTATCTTTCCTTTTATGGCTCAGAAAACAGTACAGAAGACACAGAGAATGAATCACAAGGACCAAAGAGTGGTGGGGAAAATAAATATTTAAAGTGATTGACTTGTGAGTGAAAACAGAGATTTACATAGAAATCTCACTATTGGCTGGCTAAACCTCTTTTTTTCTATCTAAAACAAAAATTAAAAAAGATGAGTGAAGAGAAAAGCACATGCCCCAAACGAAACTTCTGTCATGTTTTTCAGAGATCTGTGGTGTAAGATGACGCTTACTCAAAAATGCCACCCGATTACTGCACTCTATCATTACAAGAGTGGCAGAAGGCAGTTCGGAAGGTTAGCAACTGGAAGCCTGCAGAGCTAAGGGAGCATATGAGACGCTGGGGATCAAGTGCCGAGGACCAGCACAGCATCCGCAACTGACTGAATGATCTGCAATGGACCTAGACCCTAGCCCGCACAGCCATCTGCTCCTTCGACTACTCGCTGAGGGAAGAACCAATTAAATTTCAGTTCAGTTCATCCATCCAGGGCCATATGCACTGAGAGCATCACACAGGAAATTGCTAGCTTTTTGCTTTGAAGTTGGTTTACAAAATTTCCTAATTTTGCTCATAAACTTGCTTTAGAGATTGTGTTCTTTATATACAGGCATAAATACACTGCATATACTGGATAGCTTTATTATTTTATTTAATCTTAAAATATAACCAAAGAGATACCAAGGCACTGTTGGGATGGCCCTGGTGGAGGCCAGCACCTGGTAGAGAGTCTGAGCAAGTACTTCATCCTTGGACCCTCATACTGAACCCCTAGCACAGATGGCCCCTGAGACAACAGCAATTGTGTATATGTGTGAGTATATATATATATATATATATATATATATATATATACACACACACACACACACAAAGCATATATATATACTAAGCATATATGTATATATGTATAAATGTATATATATACATACATATACAGAGATTTATATAGAAATCTCAATATTGGCTGGCTAAACCTCTTTTTTCTATCTAAAACGAAAATAAAAAAAGATGAGTGAAGAGAAGAGCACATGCCCCAAATGGAACTTCTCTCATGTTTTTCAGAGATCATATATATATATGAGTATATATATATATATATATATACTTAGCACTCTGAAACTTTTTTGGTTTTCAGAGTGCTAAATAATTCATTGGGTCAAATGAATTTGTTTCTGTTTCTGCTGACAGAATTTGACAGACTTTGCAAATATTATTAAAACTGCTCTCCTGCTAATAATCAAAACATTAAAATAGTGCTCTCTTGCTAATAACCAAAATTCCAATCATATTTTTAAATAATTCTCCATGAGAGACACAGTTACTGAGCTGTTCATGACTGGGTTTCAGTCACACAATCTTCCAATGCCCTCCCTCCACCAAGGGTCCCTTCTCTATCCCATCTACCATGCTCCCTGCACTTGGGGCAGCATCCAACCTTGGACCAATCTGCCTGAACCTTGTTTCTACTGTCCTTGGGAATTTGTTTCATATTCCTTTTTTTAAATAGATATATCTTTTAAAGTTTAAACTCCCTGAAACACTAACCTCTCCCTTGTAAAATGATCCCTTCTAACAAGTCTGTGGAAATTGTCAAATGCAATAGCAGAAGGAAAGATACTTAGGAAAATCAAGTGTAACATAAGTAAGAATATTATGATGACTATTACTACTAATTTATATATTGATCTTGTATTTTCCTTGTGTTTCAGCTGTTGAACTAGTATCTGGTCATGAAAGATACTATACCCTGTGTATTAGAAAGTGATTGTTTCCTTTTGCACTTCACCAAAATAACAACTATATTAACAATTAAAGAGAATTTAAAGGTCTTCCAAAATATTTCATTTAAATAGATTATCACATACCTTCGTTCCATTGTATTTGACTTTCTGTTTCTCTGTTTCTATTTTGGTACCACACCCGGTTATGGTCAAGACTTATTCTTTACTCTGTGCTCAGGGATCACTTGGAGGTGCTTAGGGGACCCTATGCAGTGGCAGAATCAAAGTGCCTTAACCACTGGACTATCATCCAGCCCCTGTTCAGTATGTATTTGAAACTATAGAGAGTTTTTCAGTAGGGAAACTTTACCAGAACAATAAATATAAAATTAGCAAAAGTGATTAAAATATGAGATGCCATCATAAAGTATAGTTGAATTAAACAGTCTTCCTAGGATTACCATGAACTAGGCAGGATAAGAAAATGGAGTTAAACCTAAGCCTGATGTGACATGAAAGAAGGCATACTAATCCCTTCCGTGTGAAAGACTGGTGTATCATCAGGTTAAATACAGAAATAGTAACACTTTATTCTGGTCTCTGGGCTTCTCTAAGAAATCTAATCTCCCTGGTAGAAACAAGGCTTTCCAAGAGTCAGTGCTGAAGTCAAACTTTCTTGCTCCAAAGTAAACATCCACAGCGAATGGGAAAGCTGAACAAGTCAAGGCATTTTCAACAATACAGAGAGTTGCATCATGGTCTGATCAAATTTGTCATTCTTATGTGAGTCCCATCAGATAGTTACTCTTGAATAGGTACAGGGTAAAATGAGGTCATTCTTATAAGTTTGCTCTGGAAAGAAAAATTCTCATTAACTATGAAATATTATAGGTTTTTCATAAAATGCCCATGTATATTGAGCTTTAACTTGAGTAGGACATATCAAAGAAACAATCTGTACACTATTTCCCAAAATCAATGTAGTACAAGTGTAGAAATTTGAATACTTAAAATAGAGCCTACTAACTTCACGTAAGTCTGACCCTGGCCTCTATCTAAAGCAAACTTGTTTCACTTTGGATTTAGTCACAGGAAATGTCTTTTAAACCTACTCATTTATCTATTCAACATTGTTTATCATTATCTATTGGGCAGTCACCTCGCTATTCTGTACCCTTTATTCGTACCCTTTATTCTGTATTTTCGTACCCTGATCTGCAAATCAAAAGGCTCCTTAAGTCTCTCCACTCTCCTCAACGTGCCCACCTTTCCTGGTTTTGTGGATGGCTATACTTTCTACCTGAATAAAAGGAGTCAAAATGATCTACCTGAAAAGCAGTTCATTAGACATTCATTGACTGAACGAGTTACTCCTCTAGCTTCAGATGTGTATTTCCTCTCATTATATATTCTTAGATATATCATTAGTATTCTTCCTCAGGGTCGTCTGCTCTACTTTTCTAAAGGTACTCCCGATACTTGAGCATATGATCATATTTGTTAGCAACTACAACTCCATGTTTAATATTCTCTCCTCTCAGCATAAATGTCCTGAATCAAAAAAAAACTTTCTGTTGAGTCTGACTCTCTGTCAGGAAGCTTTAGCTCTCTCTCCCCCTTATCCTTCAAACACTCTGAACCATGCCTCTATCTTCACTTTTTATTTTACTCCTCCACCCACTGGGCTTCTAAGTGGGTGGAGGAGTAAAATAAAATGGCAGACGACGGCAGCCATCATCTGCCATTATGTTGTCCATTCTCCTGAGTTTCTCATACTGACATCACCATTCAGTTACTTATTATGGGTCAAAACTTTTGAAATTTCTGATTTTCCGTCCCAACTAGCTATCCACTCCCCACCCCTGCACCAGCCTCTATCACATTTACCTGTTTGTGCTTATGAATTTTAACATGGCCTAATATTCTCCAGTGACTTTGCTACATAATCACTGAACGCAGAGTAATCAGAATGCAATAAAAACAAGAATATAATAATGCTAAATATCAGAAAAATACTTTTGTTACTGTCAGGTCCCATAACTATATTCAAATTTTCTTTCTCCTCTTACATTTTTTAACCAGCTAGAAAAAGCATTCTGGCCTCTTAATTATCAGTTTTATTTTCATATTATTTTATTATTATTACTTTTATTTTGCTGCCCCTCGAGGTGTTGCAGGTGTGGCTGCAGTGTCCGGCTGTGTCAGCAGGTGGCAGACAGGAGACAGGCTTGTCTACACCCAGGTAGACCCCTTGGGCCCTGGATGGTTGATGGTCTGACATAGAAAGAGACTGGGCCCCCTGGGATGAACCCAGAGTCACAGCAGAGTCTGGCAAGCTACCTGTGTTGTATTCGATATGCCAAAAATAGTAGCAATAATGAACTTCATTCCCAACGAATGGAGACATTACTGGAGTCTGCTCGAGCAAATTGATGAACAATGGGAAGACAAGTGATACAAGTGATTATTATTTTGGTTTGGGGGACAACCCCAGCATTGTTCAGAGGTTATTCCTGGCTCTAACTCAGAAATCACTCCTGGTGATGCTAATGAAACTATATGGAATGCTGCGGATTCAACCCTGGTCCGCCACATATAAGACAAATGCGCTACTTCATTGTACTATCTCTCTGGCCCCTCAATTTTAATTTTTGCAATTTTTTTCCAAACTGTGCCATTTTCCAAACATTTTAAGTTACTATTTTCTATTTTCACCTCTATCATTTTATATTTAAAATGATTTTAGTAAAAGGTTACAAAAGATCTCCCCAAATGACTTGTCAAAACAGTGCTAACATCTATATAGCACATCAATTAGAAGTATTCAAAACACTGCACACTCTCATCTGTACTCTAAATACTACACTTTGCTCTCACGGGAACTTGCAAGCTGATTTTAATGTTTTTTTCAAAATAATAGAAACCAAAAAAAAATTTAATATATGCATTTAATATATAAATATAAACACTTCCATTAAAACTGAACTCTCACTTTCCCTATGTATTTTAGTTATCTTAATATTATATGTATCTATATTATATCATCTAAATCATTAACCAGTTTGTTATCAAGTATGATAATGTACTTCTTTCTCTAAAATTATCTTTAGTTATGCAATTTGACCCACATTCCTCCTAAATTAAAGGAAAATAATGTAGCACGACAAATCACTGGTTCTCTAACATCATTTACTTGACTTTCTGTAAGCACTTTAATTATCTTAGTACATCATTATACTTACATATCACTAGCAATGGAGGAGTTTCGGGACATAGACTTTGGAGAGAGGTCATAATCGCTGTCAGACCGATAGAGAAAGGACTCCCGACGTTGACTGTGGACAAAGTTTGCTTGGAGAATTAGCCCAGATCCTGGGCTGGTCATGGGATCCAAGGGACTCCGTCCGAAGATGTGCCATTGTCCACATCGAAACTGTAAAGGAAAGAAAAGACATGACATCACTGTGAGTACTCACACATTCATAGTATAGCAGAGATAAATTTCCATTTAGGAGTTGACAGTGGGAAAATGTGCACCTGAATTTTGCTGTTAAAAATGATAATACTAAAATACACACACACACACACATACACACACTCAACTCTACATATCAAACACCTGAATTTTGCTGTTAAAATGATAATACTAAAATGCACACACACACACTCAATCTACATATCAAACACAGAGACATTATATTCTTGTCTTTTAAGGATTTGATTATTTTATAAAATTCTTACCAGATACAACGTAAGTCACCGTCACTCAACATTAGTTAACAAGAAATGATTAGAAAAATAATAGCTCAGGTATAGAATTTTTGAGGGAAGAGATAGATTAAGAGAAAGAAAGAAAAGAAAGGGAAGAGGGAGGGAGGAAGGAAGGAAAGCGGGAAGGGAAATTCACAATCCATAACATGATTCACATATCCTTATCCATTCACATATCCATAACATGCCCATAGTGTGCTTCATATGCTTACCACCCCCAACCTGGATTTCTCCTTCCTATCCACCAGCCTGGATGTCTCTCCTTCCTATCCAGACCTGCTCAACCACTAAGTTCTATTGTATCACTTTCCTCCATCCTCACTGCCAATATACTAAGTTCATAATTCTATTAAGATTCATCTGCTTTACAACAACCTATAAATTAATTTTTTTTGTTGTTGTTTGTTTTTGTTCACACCTGGCGTGGTGCTCAGGGTTATTCCTGGTTCTAGTGCTATGGAATTTCTCCTGGAGGTGCTTGGGGACCACATGGGGTGTCATGGACTGAATCAGGGTGGGTCATGTCCACGGCAAATGTCCTGCCTGCTATCTCTCCAGGGTTAAGTTAGGTCAGTAAACCTATTTTCCTTCCCTTACTCACTGACTCTTCTTAAAATGCAACCTATAGCACTAATAAGATACAACTTCTTCACTGTTATCACCATAAGTCTGAATTTCACACTTATACAAATAGTCTTTTTTGTTTTTTTAGTTTGAAGGCTCAAGGCTCAGAACTTATACCTGAGCTCTGTGCTCAGGGGTCACTCCTAGTTGGGTTTGGGCATCCACATGTGGCACAGGGGATCAAATCCTGGTTGGCTTGTACACGCAAGGTTTAACCTTGCATGGATTTACCCGCTGTACTTTCTTTGGCTCACTAATAATTTTGACAATCTACTCTCAATTATAATAAACTGCTTGCCCTTACTCAACATGACGTACTCATCAACCAGGAACTTCACACTCTACCACGACCAAATACCCATCTTCCAGGCTTAGGCTTTCACTTATTTTATACTGCCCTAGTGACTCCATATTCCTTTCTCATCCTTGAGGACTTTGCCTTTGCAGAAAGACCGACCTGTCTTGACACCTCAGTGATTTATGAGAATGCTTTCTCCACAGTCCCTAAACATTTTCTTCATTCAAAGGCATTACAAAGAGTTGAAAATGTTTTCCCCTCCTAGACTCTGAGATTTATAAGACCTTGTAATTTATAAGTTAACATCACAGTCTTTAAAATCATGGCAAATCAATCAAAACAAGTTTCGTAGCCAGATGCCAACAAGTATGACAATAAAATTAATTCTGATGTTCTTATGAAAAATATGATAGTGTAGGGCCGTTCTACAAACAGTTGGTTAAGAAAGATCCTTGAATGAATAAACAAATGAATTCAAGTTATTGTCAATGCCATTCTTCTAGAACCTTTAACCAAACTATTAACCAGCTACTACAAAAAGAAAACTTTAAAAACTCTTTACTAGAATTATTTCACGTGTTATGACCTAAAGTTTGGAAGCCAAAGTGGAAAGATTAACTAGTGGATTGATGTTTCATAAATCACCCATTAATCTATGAACAAATGTTAATGGACAACAAATCAATTCATCAGGAAATATAAACAGGAAGAATTAAGAAGCTAGCTCAATCAGACCTATGGATGTTTACCAATGTAAATTTTTTCTTTGACATGTGTCACTTTATAGGTGATATTTATTTGTTCTTTGATGGATAATGAGAGAGTATTTGAACAGAATCATTATACCAACAAGAATACCAGATTCAAGAAAAAAGTTAATTTCCAACGCTTTGGGGATGACAAACTGGACTGATCCATCTACTGCTCTTAATGTCATCTAACTACATTCATAGTCACGAAAAATACTATGAAAAATCCACCAGTAGCTGCAGCACCCAAACAAGAGTATTTGTTTCATGTATGCAGGACTTCCTGGCAACAGTGAGGACGATCAGAAAGGGGGAAGGAATCTCATCATTCAAGAAACACATTCAGAATCTATGCAAGTTCTTCCTAAATAAGCTTAAACAAGCATTTACAAAACACTATTAGTTCACTGGGATATAAAAAAAATAAGCAGATGAGATTAATTCTGGCTGGGAGATGAGAAGGCTAAATACAAAAGTAATGTCAGAGGACGTTTGAGGCTTTAGTATACAGCTGGAGGATATTAAAGTTTTTAATAGGGGGAAATAATGGGAGATATCTGGTCTAAGATAGTCTTGGCAGCTCTTCAGTCCAAGGGGAGTCTAATGATGTGAACACATGAAAATGTTTATGTTGACTCCCCTTCACTATCAAGCTGTTTTTTTAAGATTTGATATGGCATACATACACAATGGAATATTGCTCAGTTACAAGAAAAGATGAAATCTTGCTCTTGGCAATAATATGGATGGAAATTGAGGGTAATAAGCTAAGTGGAATAAATAATGGAGAGAGATATACTGTGTGATTTTTTTTGGGGGAGATAAAGAAGCAAAGCAAGTGGACAAGCAGAACAGAAGCCCCTACACAGAGGGAAGATCAGTGGCTACAAAAGGGAAGAGGCTAGAGTGAATGATTAAAATGGGCCAAAGAGATAGAAACTAGACTTTTTGTGGCAACCATATACACATGCCAAAATATAGTGCTGTATACCTGAAACTTACATGATGTTATAGACTAATGGTTCTTCAATATGAGAATATTTAACTTGCTATGAATAAACATGGAAACAGGACATACAGGGCTGTGACTTTTGGTTTAGTTTTCCTAGTTCAGCTGAGTAAATATCAAGACCATGCCAAAAGTTAATCATTCATATTTATTTTTTATAATTTTAACAAATTAAGCAAGTCTCTATAAAGCTCTACATTATAAATTATGAATCAAGTGTTTGCTAAATATGACACAGTTAACATGTTTGTAATAACAGTAATACTAAAACTAAAATTGTGTCACTAGGTCATAAAATGCTTGAAATAGTATGATATCCTAGGACTATATTTTTCTTTGTATACTGTAATATAGTAGCTGTCCACTAGATGGAGATAATTTTTCTTTCTCTTTTCAAAAAAATCTTAAGTTTTATCATTATTTATTTTGGGGGGTTTGAGGCCATAAGGGGTGGTGCTCAGGGCTATTCCTGCTTCTGTGTTCAGGAGTTGCTCCTGGAGATGCTCAGGGGATATGTCATGCCAGAGATTGAACCCAGGTCAGCTACATGCGAGACAATACCTGATCCTCCTTACTAGCCCCGATTCCTGAAATGATTTCAGAGATCATTTTCTTAAGAAAACTCTACTATAAGTAAATATAAAGATCTAAATCATCTCTTAAGAACTCTTGAAAATAAATAGAAAAAATATTACCAAAAAGATTGTGAACCCACAGACTTTAGGAAAGTCACCAAATCTAATCACCAAATTTTGATAAAATCATGTCACTGATATTAGTGTCAACTTTACAAACAAATGGAGAATAAAGATCTGAAAATGGCCACAGAGAACCAAGGAGGTAGCATCTGGGTTTTAGACACTTGCTTTGTAAGTGGTTGGTCTTGATCCAACCCCTAGAACAGGAACCGAGTAGCACATCATCCTAGGGAAGCACAGGACTGCATCCTAGGTGAGCACAGGACTGCATCCTAGGAGAGCACCAGTCACATACCAGGGGAGCACCAGGCCGCATACTAGGGGAGCACCGGGCCGCATCCTAGAGAAGCACCGGGCTGCATCTCAGGAGAGCATGGAGCTACATCCTAGGGGAGCACAAGGACACATCCTGGGAGCACAAGGCCACATCCTAGGGGAGCACTGGGCTGCATCCTAGGTGAGCATGTGGCCGCATCTGAGGGAAAAACAGGACAGCACAGCATCCTATGGTCTTGCATTGAGCCACTGCCAACAGAACCAAGAATTCCTGGGAAAGCTCCACACATCACTTGAGAAAAGTTCCAAATAGAGTGAAATAAAAATCAGTGTCTTAATAGGCTTTTATTAAAACCCAACGGATTCAGAAACTCCTTATGAAAATATTAGGGCTAATGATATTCTCTGGGGAGAGGGCGTGTTTGGGCAAAAAGGCCATGACGGGCAACCCTAACCTTAGATTAAGGTATCAAAAGAGCAGACATGAATTTCCCAGGTGTCAGGTTCAGCAGGGTCCCCAAGAGTATTGGGGTTCAGCTAAGTCCCAGCTGTGTCCGGGGCCAATAGCCATTCCGTTTAATTGGTGTCTAAAGTAACAAATCCACAGGCTCTTGAAAGTCTCCTTTATTTATTCATTCATTCATTCATTCATTTTTATTTTTTTAAATTTTCTTTTCAGGTTATGCCAAGTCCCTAACTCTATATAAGAAGGGCTAAAATCTATAATAATGAGATTTGACCATGAAATGCTTCATCTCTTGTTCCTCGGGTTTTCTTTAACTTCTCTTAGAAGTGTTTTTTTAGTTTTTGAAGTGCAGATATTTATATAGAGATATTTCTATTTTTGTTGTTGTTTTTTTTGGATCACACCTGGCAATGATTAGTGGTTACTCCTGGCTCTGCACTCAGGAATTACTCCTGGCGGTGCTCAGGGGACCATATGGGATACTGGGGATCGAACCCAGGATGGTGGCATGCAAGGCAAATGCCCTACCCACTGTGTTATCGCTCCGGCCCCCCCATATTTCATATTTTTTGGCACTATGGTTAATGCTATATTATTGGTTGGTAAATTTTATTTTATTTTTTTTATTTTTTTTAATTTTTTATTATACCACTGTGAGACATACAATTACAAAGGTGTTCATAATTGGTTCTTGGTAATACAGTATTCCAGCACCCATCCCTCCACCAGTGCCCCATTTCCACCACCAATGTACCTCCCGCCTCCCGCCCACCCCCAGGCTGCCTCAATAGCAGGTAGTCCCGTTTCCTCTCTTTCTCTCTGCATCTCTCTCCCTCTTCTTTTTACACATTGTGGCTAGCCCTGCAGATATTTAGAGTTTATCACTTAAGTCTCTTTGTGCATATTCAATGGTGAGTTTTAATCTGCCATTACCATTTCCCCACACTTAGTAAAACACTGGTATCTATTTATATACTCTTGAAAGTCTCCTTTATTTATTCATTTATTTATTTATTTTTATGTTTTTATTATAACACCATGAGATAGACATTTACAAAGCTGTTCACGATTGGTTTTCAGTCATACAGTGTTGCTGCACCCGTTCCTCCACCAGCGCACATTTCCCACCACCTACGTTCCCAAATTCTCTCTTCCTTCCTTCTTTTCCTCCTCCTCCTCTTCCTCCTCCTCCTCCTCCTCCTCCTCCTCCTCCTTCTCCTCCTCCTCCTCTCTCTCCCTTCTCTTACACATTGTGACTTGCCATACAAGAAATTCTCCTTTTAATGCCTTCTCTCTCTTACTCCACCTTACTCCAGGAACCTCTCTCTCTTCAGGCTCTCCAGCAGGTCCCACCTCTCTCTCTCTCTCTCTCTTCTCTCTCTCTGCAGGTTGTCCAACACGCCTCTTGTCTCTCCTAGCCAGCAAGCTCTCTCTCACTCTCTCTCTGTCTGTCTCTGTCTCTGTCTCTGTCTCTCTCTCTCTCTCTCTCTCTCTCTCTCTCTCTCTCTCTCTCTCTCTCTCTCTCCCTCCCCACAAGCACTCCTGAAGGCAAGCCCAGACCCCTTCTTTTATAGCTGCCTGGCCAGGCCCAGAATCCTGGTCTTCTAGTTGTTTAACAGTTTTCTTAACTGTGACTTACAGGGGACTGTCACCTTATAGGGGACTGCCACCTTTCTTTTTCTGTTAAATCTTCAGGATTTACAATAGTGCGCATATCATTACGGAAGTCTTACTATTTTATGCTCGTGATGTTAGCGCACCACATTTTTCATCAGAATGTCACTGTCCCTTCACCATTGTTCCCTAGGTCCCTTCTCAGCCCCACCCCTGCTTTTTGACGACCCACTTCTCAGTGCTGTTGGCAGAAACTCAGGGCCAAACACTTTCTGGAGCAAACACTTTGATATAGTCAATGCTCCCTTGACTCATTGCCAACCAGATGGAGACTAACATAAGATTAGCATAAGCTTGGAAAGGCAGCTAAAGAATTGGGGAGACTAATTATGTCCAAGTATAATAATGATACTGATAAAACAATCTTAACAATGATAAAACTTTTGGCACAGTTTCCTTGTGCCAGACACCATGTTCTCTGTTTTATAGTAATTATCTCCTGGGACCCTCACAATAATGCTATGAAGTCGATATGGTATTTTCCATTTGGCCAATTAAGAATCTACAGAGAGGGTTGGTTCTAGGTTAAATAATATACTCAAGACAGTTTTAAGGGTTTTTTTTTTTAACACAACAGTAATGGTCCCTGTGTTTATTTCTCAACTTCAAAACCTCCAATAGACCATTAAAATATAAGTATAATTCTTCACCTCCTCCCCCAATGTAAGTTCACTTTCCAACTCTGAAATTAACATTTCTGTTCAGGGTTCTAGACCAGGCCTGCCAAGGCTGATTCTGGGACTAGATTTTAATCCTACCCTAAATTCTGGAATTTTCCACATCTCTTGATTTTTTTTTAATTTTTTCATAGCAATGAAAGGGAAACTGAGTCTCTGATGTGTCCCATCTAGTGACTTGCTTTCTAGGGCTCAAGAATTCATTTGAGGGGCCAGAGCAACAGCCCAGTGGTAGGGCATTTGCCTTGCACGTGGCCGGCCTATGCCGGCCTGGGTTCGATTCCCGGCATCCCATATGGTCCCCAAGTACCGCCAGGAGTAATTCCTAAGTGCAGAGCCAGGAGTAAACCCTGAGCGCCACTAGGTGTGACCCAAAAGTAAAAAATAAAAGAATTCATTTGAGATGGAAAGGGCTGACGATGGGTGGATGCTGCTCTGAATGCTGTTCACTGACCCTCATGGCCCCTGAGTCGGTTTAGTCAGAAGGTACACGTGGGAAGAGGTGACATGTCTGGTAGTCCAAGTTCTAGTGAGTGAGGATGAGAACATGATCTGCTGGTCTGTGTGATAGCAGCTGTGGGTCACATGTACCCAGAACTACTCAGGACCATTCATTTCTTAGTCCTGCCCCTCTCCCTGGAAACTTCCCCCACACAAACCAAGCTTAACAAACACCAGCCAACCAGCAAAACCTTTCCCCCAGCTTCCCACAGATTCCATGTGAGGGATGATTGTCCAACTTACTCAACTCCACCTCCACTCGCCTGCACTGAGTATCTACTGGCAGTGAAAATATTTGTCCATTCAGGCTCATTTCTCAGGCTTCCAGCTTGTTGTCAAATAAATTCTGCTTCTCTGGTTTAAACATTTCATCCGTCTACCTGGTCATGATCTGGGTTCTCCACTAAGTTGTGGTTCTACTGCTGGCCTAATCACTGCTCATCTTTCTCATCCTCAAGAGCTTATTATGTTCAAAACTGATACCTTGGTGTTGAGCATCCTGGTGCATTGCTGGTGCTTGACAGAAATTGTATTTTCTATGACCTACTCTAAAGGAAAAAAGGAGGTAAGGCACTAAAATGCTATTAGAGCAACTGTTGGGAGTTCTGTCAACAGACATCCCATGGGCATAGCTGCTCTGGAGTGATCTCACTGGGAAGATCCTAGTGAGAACTAAGCAGCTGCTGAATGCAGGCATGGTGGGATGAACACTGGGGACCCCTACTTGTGCCAGAAGCATCTGAGAGTGACGTGTTGAGAAAACTGGTGTGATGACAACAGTGATCTCGTTTTTCTCTTTAGGGAAGTGGGAGAATACAGAAACTGCTGCTATTAATCCAGTCACTTTGGAATTAGAAAACACGTATTAAATTTCCAACCCTGGTTTTGTCACTTTCTAAATCCATGCTATCGGGCAAGCTACTGTACACCTTTCTAAAGCACCACTTCCTGATAAGGAAAGGTACAGTTGCCAGGCCAGGATTCTAGGCAAATTAGAAAACATCTGAAAAGCATTTACACATTACCTGGTACACTAGTACATTCCTGATACTTAGCAACTATTGTTCTTTATGTGGCTATTACTCTATCTCAAGGGAATGTCTATATAGGTTGTCTTCTCTACTCAACACACTGCTTGGGAAGTAGCTAAGGAACAGGTAAGAGAGAAGGTGAACTGAGTTGGTCAGATTCTCTGTGTGAGCCTGGTCTTCAGTTGGCAGATGCTGGAGTCAAGACAACTGTGACACTATTAAATCTTTTCATATCATCTCCACCCCACTCTCTACTTCCAGTGTGATAACATCCGGAGAGGACAGAGTCATGGATGTTTATCCAGATAGTTTTCCCTGAGGAGAAAAAGAAAGCGTTTCCTGCTTGGCTCCAAGGAAGATCTGGGATCCTATCAAGATAGGTGGGGCTCTCGCAGAGAATAAGGAGCAAAAATAGACCTTCAGAACTGATGTTTCTGGTACTGGTTGTATCCTTGGGCCTCGGGTGACAATTACACTCAAGTCCGTCTTCTATGGCTAGCACTCCGGTAAGTACTGCAGCTCATGCTCTTGGTAATACAGAAGCATTTGGTGCTTTCCTATTCAGGCAGTGTCTTACCTTTCAGCTGAATGGACTTGTATAATTATTTAAATTTTTTGTTTTCTTTCTATAATGGATAATTTACCCCTTACTCTGGTTTGTAGCAAGGCTATCAAACCAGTGTCTAGTAAATGTCAGTGATATCCACAGTCTAACTTTCCCCAGCAAGTTGCAGAGCAGCAAGTTGAATAGTTTCTCTGGAGTGAAGAAAATACTGCTTTTCAAAATTTCCCATTCTAATATTTACTCTGCTCAGATTATATATGGGGATGAGATGGAAGAAATAGTACTTGGCAGGGATCAGTACAAATGCAATGTCCTCCAGTCAATCCCAAAACTGAACCCCACATTTAAATGGGTCATCTGAGAGGACATGGTATTTAGCCTCTTTGGGGAAACTACATAGTTGTGTGTGGGACGCAAAATCCAGATACCTGCATGAAGGGACCATTCGGAAAGAAACATGTTACCACTTCAGAGGTGCTGTTTTTCTTACTGAGGTACTGTAGTTTACAGTACTGTTAATTGAGAGTTTCATGAGAACATCATTACCACACCACTCTCAGCAAAAGGATGTCCACTTTGCTGCATCAATGTCTCAAGAACCCCCATTCTATACACCACCACTCCCCGAGGAAACATAGTCTACTACACTAACTCTCCAGTTCTACTGCCTCGGGTCTCTTGTTGTGCCCTTAAGGTGTGTCTTTCTATTCCACGGTATGAGGCAGATGATTTTGCATCTACCCCTTTCCATGGGACTCATTTGATTCAGCATGACAGCCATCAGCAGGAAATTGCATGATTATGCACTTAACTACAGTTGAACAGTATTCAACTTTGCATTTATTTATTTTTTTGTGTTTATTTTTTATTATTTTTAAATTTTTTTTTATTTTTACAATTACAAAGATATACAATTAAAAAGTTCATATTTGGGTTTTGGTCAGACAGTGTTCCAGCACCCATCCCGCCACCAGTGCCCATCTCCCACCACCAACGTCCCCGGTTCCCTCCCCCTCCCCCAGCCCCCTCCATGGCAGGTTCTTTATTTCTTTCCATTTCTCTCTCTTTCTCTTTTCCTTTCCTTCCAGACTATGGATTACAGAACATACATTAAAGGGTTGTCATGTGTATCTTTTTGCCTCTATTTATGCTCAGTTCTAGGTTGGCATTAGTACCCTCGACAATTGTTAGCACACTGTTCCATTTTCTGTCTTAATTATACCACAATTTTTTGTTTTGTTTTTACTTTTGGGCTACACCTGGTGATACTAAGGGAGCTACTCCTGACTCTCAATCAGAGGTAACTCCTGGAGGGGTTCAGAGTACCATATGGAATGCCAACAGATCAAATCTGTGCCTGTCTTATGTAAGGCAAGCAACTTACCACTGTCCTATTACTTCAGCCCCAATTTTCATTAGTTTTACAGCTAATCTGCATTTCAAGATTTTTTTCAGAACCATAAAAGACAGGATAAACAACAGGATGACTAAAAATAGGAAATGTACAATCATAGTTAGGTGAATTGCTATTTTTCTCTTCATTTTTCCCTCCTATGTTTTCATAGCTTAAATTTCCCAAATTTACTCATATCTTCCAGAACGTTTCTTGTTATTTGCACTTGTTTATCTTTTCAGATCTGTGATTATCAGCTGGTCCTGAAAAGGGAGAATGATTCAACCAGAGGGAATATTCAAGTCATGGTGGCTGAAAAGATATGCTTTTCAAATGGTACCATCTCCAGAGACTGCATTTTCCATTGAGGGATGTAGACTATTTTTTAATTGGTTTTGTTTGGAGGTCACATCATACAATGTTCAGGGGCTATTCTTGCCTTGATGCTTAGGGATCACTCCTGACAGTGCTCAGGGACCCCTGGAGACCAAACCTGGCCCTACCACAACAATTCACGAATTCCAGCTCACTGAACTATCTCTCTGGTCTAAGGGATATATTTTTAAATGTGTCCTTAATCTTGTTCGTGGCTATTAATTTATTTAGACTTACTCAGAATTAATTTTCGAAGATCTTAATATAATGAATACAGAATTTAAATTATGAGTCCTTTGTCCAAATACCGTTTAGTATATATTAAGATTGAATAAGTGTTCAGGCAAGATTGTAACTGGAAACAAAAACTGCGATAGTTCGACTCTATTTGCCTTTAAAACTAAAGCCTAAATCTCATTCTTTTCTACAAATGGATACAAAAACTCATACACCATGTTTTTCTCTGGGTCTGGACTCCCTCTCTCAATATGTCAGGAAACAATTCACCAGACCTACTATTAAATCTATTTTAAAGAAGTGATATTACTCAGTTTCCAACCTCAATGATCCAAACAGATGGGTTTTCCTGTTTTAAAGGGGCAGAAGAGAGCACAAAAGGTCTTCAGAGAGCTGTGTGGTCTGAATTAGATACCATGTCTTCGGTCCTACTAGGATAAAGCACTTAAGAGAGCATTAACCTGTGATTGTCACAAACACTCTCTCCTACAAGTCTTTAAAATATATCAGAGAAACTGTGTGTGTTGTCTTGTATTATGGACACTTGGGGTTACTTTCACCTTTGACTTTTTTGCTGGGTGAATTATACGAGTTGTTAAACAATCCTTTAAAGGTTTAAGGACATTGGGGTTCACTATAGCAACAATTTTGAAAACGCAACTTTCATGTTTTCTTGGTATGATTTTGCATATGAGTCTGACAAAGGACAAAACAAATAGCAGTTATAAAAGCACAAAAAGAGCATAGAATATTCATGATGGTGAATGTGGCACATTCCATGTGTAGTCTGCCAGATTCTACTCTGATTCCTGGATATATAAGAAGTCTTGTTTTCATGCTTCTCTTGCAATTAGACTTAGCCATGTCACTGGAATGAGCAGAAAGTGTGGCCATGTTCAGGAGCAGCTCATATCATTTCTCAGAGTTTATCTCCTCATTCCCTCTCTCTCTCTGCTAGCTGGATGCCAATGGTGCTAGAGCCATAATGGGTGGTGAAAAGAACTGGAGAGTCAGTGTCCCTAAACAAGCATAAGAAGGGCAGCTGCTGCCTCTCATACAGCATGTCCTGCTCTCTGTTTCCCCTGAACACCCCCACCACACACACATAATTACTTGGTTAAGAATAAACTTTTTTTAATTGAATCACTGTAAGACAGACCATTACAAAGCTGTTCATGATTGGGTTTCAGTCATGCAGTGTTCAAGAATAAACTCATGTTTAAAGGCAACTAACTTGGGAGACTTATTAATATAAAAATAAAAAACAAATCGGCAGTACTCAGAACATATCAAACAGTTGCACAGTTTTAAAGGCAACTAATAGGGAAGATTCATTAATATAAAAACAAAATACAAACTGGCAGTACTGAGACTATATCAGTCACACATTTTGTTCTTAACTACTTCTGGTCTTTGAATAAAAGGATGCCGAGATCCTTCCCATTTAGAACCCAGAGGCTAACTGTCCCTTCAGGGCTATACATGCTTCTCAAGAACAGAGTAAAGGACTACACATATGCCCTATGACTTTTTGAAATAATAAATGCAGTGTCCAAATGGTACTTTCCCTACTGAGTTTCAGTGTATATCTGATATAATAAACACTGTGTTGTCACTTTCCAGATAGAACTCAAATGAGAAATACATGGCAAAGGGAGGGAGGAGTTCACAGAAATGAAGCGTCATTTCACCCATTAATATGTGATACCACTGGAGGGAAAAGAACTCGCTGTACAGTCACAAAAACTAGTAGTTGCACCTACTTTCTGCCCTCAAAATAAAAAAGAATTTAATTCCCTATGATTGGGGACAAGACAAGATTGCTCACTCTCACTTCCATTCAATATAGCAATTGAAGTACTTGCCATAGCAATCAGAGAAGAAAAGGGCATTAATGGCATCCAGATAGGCAAGGAAGAAGTCAAGCTATCATTATTTGCAGATGACATGATATTATACCTAGAAAATCCTAAACTCTCTACTGAAAAGCAACTAGAAACAATAGATACCTATAGTAGAGTGGCAGGATACAAAATCAATACCCAAAAGTCAATGGTTTTCCTATATACAAATAATGAAAGATAAGAAAGGGATATTAAGAAAATGAACACATTCACAACTGTGCCACAGAAAATCAAACATGTAGAAATTAGATAAACTAAGAATGAAAAGATCTGTACAAAGAAAACACAAAACACTGCTTCAAGAAATGAAAGAGGACATGAGGAAATGGAAACACAGTCCCTGCTCATGGATTGAAAGAATTAACATGGTCAAAATGGTAATAATTCCTAGAGCTTTTTACAGATTCAATATGGTCCCTATAAGGATACCCATGACATGCTTGAAAGAAATTGACCAAACACTCCTGAAATTCATATGGAATAATAAACCCCATGAATAGCTTAATCAATCCTTGGATAAAGAAGATGGGAGGTATCACCTATCCCAACTTTAAACTGTACTACAAAGCAGTAGTAGTTAAAACAGCATGGTATTGGAATAAAAACATACCTGTGGGCCTATAGAATAAAGTTGAGTATCCTGACACACATTCTCAAATACATGATGATTTAATCTTTGATAATGAAGCAAAAAAAATGGAGTAAAGGAAAGCCTCTTCAACAGGTGGTGCTGGGAAAACTGGGCAGCTACATGTAAAAAGATGAATTTAGACCTCTGTCTAACACCATGAACAAATGTCAGATCAAAATGGATTAAAGATCTAAGTATCAGACCTGAATACATAAAGTACATCAAAGAAAATATAGGAAAAATTCTCCACAACATTGAAGCTAAAGGCATCTTCAAAGATGAAACACCACTAACAAAGCAATTGGAAGCAAAGATAAACATATGAGATTATATGAAACTAAAAAGCTTCTGTACCTCAAAAGACACGGCAGCCAAGATATGGAGACAGCCCACAGACTAAGAAACAACAGTCACTCAATACCCATCTGATAAGGGGTTAATATCCAGGATACATCAGGCACTGGTAGAACTTGACAAGAAGAAAACAGCCAACCCAAACAAAAAATGGAGAAGAAATGAACAGAAACTTCCAAAAAGAAGAAATTTGAATGATTAAAAGGCATATGAAAAAATACTCACCAACACTAATCATCAGTGAGATGCAAATCAAAACATCAATGAGATATCATCTCACACCACAGAGACTGGCACATATCCAAAAGTGCAAAAACAACAAGTGCTAGTGTGGATGAAGGGAGAAAGGGACTCTCATCCATTGTTGGTGGGAATGTCAACTGGCACAGCTTATTTTGTAAAACCATATGGACATTCCTCCAAAAACTAGAAAATGAGCTCCTGTTTGACCCAGTCATACTACTCCTGGGAATGTATCCTGGGAGGCCAAAAATACACAGCAGAAACACCATCTATACTTATATGTTCATAGCATCACTATACACAATAACAGAATCTGGAAACAACCAGAGAACCTGAGAACAGAAGACTGGCTAAAGAAACCATGGTACATCTACACAATAGAATACTATGCAGCTGTTAGGAAAAACAAACATGCAATTTGCCTATAGGACATGGAGAGAATCATGCCTGAGTGAAATTAGCCAGAGGGGAAAAGGACAGACATAGAATGATTGATTCCATTTATTTGTGGGATATAAAAAATAATATAATACCAATATCCAAGGTCAGGCAAAATATGGATCAGGAGTCTTGTCAGTGGGTGGAATCTACTGCAAGTGTGTGGGAGCCAGAAGTTAGGTAAGACAGAGAAAGGAACAGTGTACTAATAATTGTTGGAAATGATAATACCAGCCTAGAACTGAGCATTGAATGTAGGCAAAGGGATAGACATGATAACCTCTAACTGTATGTATTGCAAGCCACAATGTGTAAGAGAAGGAAGAGAGAGACCAACAGAGACAGAGACAGAGAGAGACAGACAGACAGTAGAGGAAAAGTGCTGGAAATGGGCACGGGTGGAGGAATCGATGCTGGAACACTGTATGACTAAAATTCAACATGAACATCTTTGTAATTGTGTATCTCACGGTTGTATAATTAAAAAATAAATACAAAAGGATTTCAAAAATAAGCATAACCCACTGAAGGAAAAGATTAAATGCTAATGGCTTGCCAAGTGCACACTAAGACAAATTCAGAGCTGTTTATTAAGTACTTTCCACTTCTTTAAACATCTCAAATTGTGAAGAAATGTCTTGCTTATTTACTTTATTTAGAGATTAACTATGTTTTCATGAGAAGTCAAGTTTTAATTCTTCAGTCATTAAAATTCTTTTCATTTTTTATGTAGTAATATATCTAAAGTATTTGGATATAATCACCAATTTGTGGCAATTTGCGAGTTTGGGGAATGGACATGGATATTCAACTACGTGTTTCTGTCTTTTGTTTTCTTTTTTTGTAGAATTTATTCTGTATAATCTTGGCTCCCAGTTTTGGATTATTTCCCACTTCTACTCCTTTTAAAAAATGACTTATGATGCCTTTTTAATGAGAAGTTCAAACTGGTACACAGGGCTCTAGATACATTGTAAACAAGACTATCTGACAAATTTTCAAACTTACAAAGATATCTGTTATAGACGGTGATAAAGAATCCTTTGATTTATTATTTACTAATAGGAGCTGTAATAGTTTTGCTCCCTGGCCTGTTTATACAGATATATACAATTAAAAAATGTACAGTATCGCCTTAGTATAACTATGTGATTACAACCTTAATTTCCAGCCTTTTATATAAAATTAGTGCTACTAGCATACAACTTAAGTTTTCAACACATTTATTTTATTAAGAGCACAGCTTACCAAATATATTTCTTCTTTGAAGAATACATTAGGCTACTAAAAGAATCAGAAAAAAAATCTCAGTGTTTTTCAAATTTAGACTGGATAAAAGCTCCAAACATGATAATGTTGAACTTAAAAACAAATTCAGGAGTAGTATGGCTGGGTCAAAAGAGAGTTCAATTTCTAGTCTTTGGAGGAATGTCCATATTGTTTTCCAGAAAGGCTGTTAAAGTCGACTGGGAATATACCCTGGGAAGCCAAAAATACACAGCAGAAACACAATCCGCACTTTTATTTTCATAGCAGCACTATTCACAATAGCCAGAACCTGGAAACAACCAGTATGCCCGAGAACTGATGACTGGATGAAGAAACTGTGGTACATCTACACAATGGAATACTATGCAGCTGTTAGGGAAAATGAAGTTATGAAATTTGCCTATAAATGGATGGACATGGAAAGGATCATGTTGAGTGTAATTAGTCAGAAGGAAAGAGAGAGTCATAGAATGACTGCATTTATTTGCATGACATAAATATATCAGGTGGGCTTACCAAAAGTGGAAATTACTGCAAACATGAGGGAGTCAGGGGTTAGGTAAGACAGAGAAGGGAACATGTGTGAATAAATGTCGAAAGGGCTGATACCAACATAGAACTGAGCATTAAATACAGGCAAAAAATGCACATAATGGCTTCCAAGTGTATGTAGTGCAACCCACAATGTGTAGGAGAAGGAAGAGAGAAAGAAAAGAGATAAAGAACCTGCCATTTAGGTAGGCTATGGGGGGAGGGAATTGGGGACATTGGTGGTGGGAAATGGGCACTGTTGGAGGGCGGATGCTGGAACACTATGTGACCGAAACCTCCAAATATGAACAACGTTAATTGTATATCTCACGGTGGTATAATAAAATGTTTAATTAAAAATATTCATTGTGATCAAAGTTTTAAAGCAAGACTAAAGAGTCCACACTTCATGAAATCCACATGGCCATTATAAGTATTCCCTTGGTATAGATATTTTTTGATTTTTTAAAATATTTTCAGAACTTAACAAAAAGACTAAAATATGGTGTTTTTTTAAATTATTATTTTATTATACCATCGTGAGATATACAATTACAACGTTTTTCATGTTTGGAAGTTTCGGTCACATAGTGTTCCAGCACCCCCCACTCCCCCTCCCGCCTCCACCAGTGCCTATTTCCTGCCACCAGTGTCCCCAATTCCCTCCCATAGCCTGTTTCCATGGCAGCTTCTTTATCTCTTTTCTCTCTCCCTCTCTCTCTTTTTCCTTCTCTTACATATTGTGGATTGCAATACATACACTTAGAGGCCATCATATGCATTTTTTGCCTGTTTTTAATGCTCAATTCTAGGTTGGTATTAGCCCTTTCAAAATTTATTCGCACGTGGTCCCTTCTCTATCTTACCTAACTTCTGACTCCCACATGTTTATGGTAATTTATGGTGGTTTCCTTTTACTCTTTATTTTCTTAGTCTATATCCCACCCAATTAGTGGAATTGATAGAATTAAATTCGTGGAATTAAATTTTACAAGAAAAAACTTCAAACCACACCATGTGCTCTCCACACTCTCGAGACTCTTCCAGAACAGCCTGTGTGATGAGCTTGAATTTGCCACTAATTCTGCTCACATACCTGCATCTCCTGATCACATGGAAACACGCACTCAGAGCACCAAGGCACTGCAGCTGATTGCAGAATTCTTGAGCTCAAGAATTGCAGAATTCTTGAGCTTGAATAATGAACTAAACTGTATTACCTGTCCTGAGGGAAACAAGATAAATCTACCCAGAGATCTCATCTTCCTGCATGTTTCACGTGCTCCTACCTTATTTTGAAAGTCCTGTAAAACCACTATTGAATGTAATTCACCTATGCATAGGCGGCCGGAAGGTCTTAGTCAAGAACCTGAAGCCCAGAAAAAAAAAGGGCTAGAATTTTCCTAGAGTCTCAGTGCTATAAAGTGGTAGAATTACGATTCAAAACAACAGAAACTTCTCATCTCCCATTTAAATATTTAAATGGTGAAGTGAATGCCAGATTTGTCTTTATAAAGGTTGAAACAAAGGCAAATTCTTCCTTTAACTTCTCCAGTTAGAATTCAGAGATATGATCTCATTGCCTTGAGCACAATACTTGGAATCTTTCAAAGAAAGATTTTTTTTTTTATGAAATGAATGAATGTGTTTACATATTCTAAGTAACTCTATGCAAAAACTTAAAATGGATTATTAAAAGGGTTCTCTCTCTTGGTAACCTCATTAATCACCCTAAACATTTTATACAGCTTCAAGTGCTTTGTAAATGTTTAATAACTTGGGAAACATCAAGTGGTTAAACCTATTTACATATAATACAAACCAGCTTTGTAAAACAAAGGAGTTCTCATTTCACACCCTAAGGAATATTTATTCTAGCAAAAGGGAGTCCATATCTTTATAACAAAAAAAAAATTGAGGACTGCCAGGAAGAAAGGAGAAAGAGAACGTGAAAGGGTGAGAAAATGTGATTATGTTACATTCTTGAATAAGGACTCTCTAGACTACAAAACAGAATAAAATTATTATTTGGGAGAAGCCCCCATGGAGAGATGCCCTGACCACGCCTGGCCGTGCTGAGGGTCTAGGCAGAGCTGGAGAGTGAGCCAGTCCTAGTATGTAAAAACAGCCCCTTGGCGGTACCCCCTGACCCTGAATAAAAGTCTTTTATCATTTCACTTAAGGTACTGAAAAACATGATCAAGCTTACTTCAAATCTCATCTCTAGCTCTTCCAAAGAGACTTTGCATGTGTTATTCTTACTACTCGTTAAATCTACCAAAGGGTTATTCTTACTACTCCTGAAACCTACCCTTTAAGTTAGTTTCATTAAGAACGGGGCTTCAATGCAAGCCTGTCAACTCCTTTGGCCACAAACTGCTGAATATGTAAAGAATGCTCTATGCGTCTTATCTTGCCCTTCCCAAGAGTCTACCGTGTATGGAATACCTTTAATCAGACCAGGAATCTTCCTTTAGATCTGGAGAACAGATCTGCTAATGTCAGAACACTTGCTCACTGTGGAATTTATTGGCCATTCGGTGTTGATCTGTTTTCAGCCTGGCCTTTCTCAAAACAGACTTTCCTTTCCTTTCCTTTTCCTGAATAGGACACTTGTGGCCATGGGAGAAAGAGTTCTTTCGGATGTGAGTCAACCTCTACATCAAACCTGGTGTCTTGGTCTTAATAAAGCTCTTTCTGGACTGTCATCTTCTCTACTAATTGGTTCCACTGAGTGTCAGTGGAAGCACATCTTCTCTAGTTAACATCTGGAGTATATTTTTCTTTAATTTATATTTATTTATTATTGAATTACAGTTATAGTCACAGTTACAAAGTTGTTCACAATTGGGTTTCAGTCGTATGATGTCCCTTCACTACTGTAGATTTCCCAACAAGACCAAGCTTACCTCCTGCCTCACCCCCTGCCTGCCTTTATGGCAGGAACTTCTCTCTCTCTCTCTCTCTCTTTCTGTCTCTCTCTTTGTCTCTCTGTCTCAGCTATATCTTATAGCTGATAAAGTTTAATATTAACATACCTACCCTATGGTATCTCTCTTATTATTTAAAGCAACACACACTGTGTTGTTCCTGTGTGAATTTATAGTGCACTACAATTCTTGCTACTGCAATTCTCAACACCTTCTAATGTTCTCAATAAAACAGGACCTAGGAGTATGTCAACAACTGGTTTCAGAAACCTTTCTTCCCTTATCAACTACTTTCCCCAGCAATCTGAAGTTGGACATAAACATACCATTTACTTTAATTATCATAACAAAATAACATTTACTTAGTGTTTTACCACTTACTAAATACATTTACATCCATTATCTTATTGGCTATTAACAACATTTTTTTGTGAAATACATATTAATGTTATCTTATATATGAATAGGGAAATGGTAACTCAGAAAAAATAATGACGCAATTGCTAATTATTGTAAGTTTGAGTCTAGGTCATGCAAATTCAATTCCTGAGTTTTAGCTACACTGCCTATAAGACATTCGCAGCTGATGACCTATATCACTTGTCTGAACTTCCTCATCTACCGTATGAAGAAATAGTATGTCCTCAGAAAGTTGTGGTCATGTATGTATACTCAAAAAATAGGAAATCTGTGACGTACTTTCTCCATGTGCACGCATTATATATTGGCTCATTTAGTTTGAGAGAAAAACCATTCCATAATCAACTGTGACTGGTTTCTGTGCATGTACCAATAAAAGATACAATTGTTGAGAATTAAACAATAGTAAATATAAAGTTCTCAGCATTTTATACCCATCATTGCACTTGATTTTTGTTACAAACTGGATAAAGAAACAGTACTTAGAGAAGTAAATTGCCAGAAGTTCATGATTGACTTTATTATACTTTACTGGTTTTTCTAACCTCCAGTGGTTCCTTATTAAAGAAATGCTGCTTTCACCAAAATGGGGTCCCAAAATGCTATTTAGTTCCCCAAATGTACTATAACAGAGAAGCAGCTACACGGGTTTTGAATCAGATCTTGATTTGAACAGGCTCTGTCATTTGCCAGCTCCCAGACCCTTAAAGCAAAGCCACTTAGGCTCTCTGAACATGAGGTTTTGCACCTCTTAGAAAAGGGATTACAGAAATACTGTTTAGAAAACAAAAATGGGCAAATAAATATGAGCACTGAAGATTGTTTTGAAAATGGTTCATGCTCAGTAAATGTTTTTTACCATTTTTCCCCATAAGTACACTTTAATTTCCTATATATTGCTCTGACAGTTTAACAAAATGCTCTTAATTTGGTCAACTGCATATCCGAGGACAGTGAGACACTAATAAAATTATTACTTGCTACCCTTCCTGACACTAAAGCTAAGAGCCATCATAGAAGCTCCTCCATTCCAACAGTCCAACTATATTTTTAATGGAGGTGTTAGTGTATTTATAGTTTCTGATTCATATTTTAAACACTGTGACTCTGGCCTTTTTTTTTTAATTTGGCTGTATCTTTGCTAGAATAAATTAAAATGTGACTATGGTACTAGTTTCAAAACAAGATTATATAGTATTAATTGAAAATATTTATGAATTACATTTTTTAAATGTTACTACTAATTAAACATTTTTAATTAATAAATAACATATTCCAATCCATGCCTGAGGATTGGAATCCATATTAAATGCTAGTTTTAATATGATAAGATAAAGATAAATCAAATGTTCCCAAAGGATTATATGCCCATGAGCTCTTATATTTCTTCAGTTTTCCTAGTCCTCTGGTTTAGGTGAAATTGGAAGGATTTAGTAGCAGTTTGATGCTGTGAGGTCAAAGGGCAATGGTTATAAATGTCATTGTGATGTACTGGACTCAGGACCGCACAGCTCAGGACCTGCGAATGTTCCTAGTGAACTAACCAAGCTCTTCTATTGAAAGCACAGGTAACAGAGTCCCACCAGACATGGAACAAATTGTTTCTGTTAGGTTACTCTAATTAAAGTCCTAACATATGACTAGTCTGTACCAGAGGGATTCAGGTTTTAGAGATAAATGATCCTCTTTTAAGAATCATATACCTTTAAAATCCTTAGAAATGTAAACCTTCATAAAAAACCATAAACAAACACAAACATCTTTTATGTATTTTTTAGTTTCTTGGGTCACACCCGGCAACGCTCAGGGGTTATCCTGACTCTTTGCTCAGGAATTTTATTTATTTATTTATTTTTTTGCTTTTTGGGTCACACCCGGCGATGCTTAGGAGCTACTCCTGGCTCTGCACTCAGCAATTACTCCTGGCGGTGCATGGGGGACCATATGGGATGTCAGGGATCGAACCCAGGCAGGCCCAGGCTGGCTGCATGCAAAGCAAACACCCTACCCGCTGGGCTATCACTCCTGCCCCACTCAGGAATTATTTTTGGAGGGGCTCAGGGGACCATATCGGATGCCTGGGATTGAACTGAGGTCGGCTACTTGCAAGGCAAACTCCCTACCCGTTGTGCTATAGCTCCAGTCCATCTCTTTGGTATAATTTCAGAAAATTCAGGAAGGACGAATAGTTAAGCCCAAGGATTTTACAATGCGATACTGTGACTTTGTTGCTACACAGTTAAAGGCCTGCAAGGGATTTCACCTTTTCAACTTTCATTTTTCTTACTTTTGAACTAGAACTAGAGTTCCTATATTGTATGATTATAATAATCACTGTATCACTGTCTTCCCATTCATCATCGATTTGCTCGAGCGGGCACCAGTAACATCTCCATATGTCCTGTCTCATGCAAGTAGAGCCCAAGGGCACCTGCTTGCTCCAGGAACATAAAGAGCCTCAAACCATTCCATCAGGTCAGAGATATGAATTATGAAGTGCTTAGCATATGAAGTGATTCATACATTGTAGGCCAGGAAGTCTTTTGTAAGTCTTTAGTGTTATACTAAGGTCTAAGATCTTGATGGACAACAGGTTGAGTTTCTGCCAAGGAAGCGGAATATATTTCAAACCAATTAAAGGTAATTTACATACCATAAATCCAAGCTGATCCTATTGAAATGACATAATTTTAATATCTAAACAGTATTAAATAAATGGGTCTCCTACTGGATGTGGTTTTGAGCAAGCAGAACAATGGGCCCAGCTACACGCTCCTGGTCCTGTTCTTTCTAAGCAAGCTCAGTCCTGGGCCACACCCTGAGACCAAGGTACTCTTGGCAGCACCTTTTCTTCTTGCATCCTGAGTGATAGCGAAAACAGATTCTTGGCTGCCGGAATGTTAACCATGGCGTATTGTTCTGTTCTTGACATATCTTTTCTAAGGTCCTAGGTGTCAAGAAAGGCTCTTCCAAGGGTCTTTTTTTTTTTCTTTAGCAGGTCACACCTGGCCACTCTGAGCCAGGGGTTACTCCTGGTTCTGCACCCAGGAGTTACTTCTGGCACGGTGCTAGCAGGAACCAGATTCTGGGATGCCGGAATGTTATAACCATGGCGGTAGAGGCCAGCTTCTTGACAAACGCTCTACCGCTGGGCTATCACTCCAGGCCCTCTTCCAAGGTTTTAATGGGAATAAATGCCTGTTTAAGGACTGACCATACAATAAGTTCTCAGTAAATGCTGTCTCTATGGGGCAGAAGATATGGTAATTTGGCTTGACAAAGTCACAGCTCTGAGAGAATTCTACTGATACTCCAGGGAATGTGTAAGCTTATGGTTTAATTAAATGTGACTTGAAACAAGTAGGCCTTTGACAGAACTTTTCTTTCGGTATTTTGGGGAATTTTACTAGTATCACGACAGTTTCTCTTATGATATTTGACTTGTACATTAAGGTACCCTACTTTGGTCATGTAAATTCATTAGCCAAATTATTGTATTTTACAGAGTAGTTAATCTACCATCTAGCAATTTGAGACTTGTCACTCTTTACTAGGAAGAAACCAAACATTGCATATTGCCTGTATCTGTTAGCTTGTTCAGCCACTTCCACAAAAAATAATCTAATGAGATTACTTTATGTTTTCCTATGTCCTTGATTTCTAATACAATTCTGTCTCTACAATGACTCAGTGACTGCTTATTAAACACTTATTCTAGTGGACATCAATAATTGCTTAAAATTCTCTAAAGTCTTGACAAGAAATATAAAATGATGGAAAATGAAAAATAGTCAACCATTTTAAAAACATAAAAGTGATTTATTAGAGTGTTAAATGACACTGATAATTATAAATATCTAAGAAAAATAAAAATATGTCTTTTTTTATTCTTGGGCCACACTTGGCAGTGCTCAGTGCTTACTCCTGGCTCTGTGCTCAGTGTACCATACGGGATGTAGGGTAACAAACTTAATCGGCCACTTGCAATGTAATGGCCCTACCCACAGTGCTATTTGCCTGTCTACTAGGTCTTTTATTTAAAAAAAATCTGTTTAACATAGGTTTTCTATTGGGGTGGGGGCAGTTGGGATAACACTTATCAGTGCTCAAGGATCCCTCCTAATTCTGCGATAGCAAAGATGCTTAACTCCTGTATTATCTATTAGGAAAGACCCTATTCCTAATGGGGGCTTTGAGAGGTTTGAGAACTACGATTTTATTCTCAACACGATTCATTGATGCTTGATATTTTTTTTTCTCTTTGGGTCGCACCTGGCAATGCTCAGGGGTTACTCCTGGCTCTTTGCTCGAAATTACCCCTGGCGGTGCTCAGGGGACCATATGGGCTGCCGGGGATCGAACCCGGATTGGCCACCTGCAAGGCAAACACCCTACTCACTGTGCTATCGCTCTAGCCCCGATGCTTGATTATTAAACCAACCTTTCTGCTGCCTTTCACTGAAATTCAATCTCAACCCCAAAGATTTAAGTACACTTTTCCCCGGGTATAACTGAAGGTAGATAAGAGGTTAAAAAAGGGCGAGCTACATATAAGGAATTTAATCATGTCTGAAGGGACAATGGGACGTATAAAAGTCAATAATCTATCAACAATGCTGATCATTTAAAGTTATGTTTTTAAGGTATTTTAATTTTTTTCCCACCTTGTACTATAAAGCACTTTATAATTCTATGTAATTTGACACCTACTTTTCACACCATCTATTATACAGTTCTACTAAGTCACAGGTTGTTAACTTATTGTGGGTTTTCATGGGGAGATAGTTCAATTTTTAAACTTTCTTTTTTTTAATTTTTTTTTATTGAGCTCCCAAAATTTGACCCAGCCATACCACTCCTAGGAATATACCCTGGAAAGCCAAAAACACACAGCAGAAACGCCATCTGCCCCTTTATTTTCATAGCAGCACTATTCACAATAGCCAGAATCTGGAAACAGCCAGTATGCCCAAGAACTGAGGATGGATAAAGAAACTTTGGTACATCTACACAATGGAATACATACAGCTGTTAGGGAAAACAAAGTTATGAAATTTGCCTATAAATGGATGGACATGGAGAGGATCAAGTTGAGTGAAATTAGCCAGAAGGAAAAAGACAGATATAGAATTACTGCATTTATTTGCATGATATAAATATATATATATAGTCTGTATATATGTATGTATATATATAGTCACCTTGCCCTCTCTCTCTCTCTTTCTGTATCTCTCTCTTTTCCTTCTCTTTCACCTTGTGACCTGCAATACCTGTGTTTGAATCCCAGTACCACCAAAAAAGAAAAAAGAAAAAAGGAAAAGAAAATACAGAAAAGAATATGAGGACCAGGGAATGGAGAGTGGACACTGAGAGAATGGTGGATGGAAGAAAACAGTGATGGACCCTGTGGTACTGGACACGGTGCATGAAATCCTATCAGTGATAGGTATTGCAAACCATGATGGCTCAAATAAAAATTGAAAAACAAAACAAAAAACAACAAAAAGAATACCAGTTAGAGGAAACAGTATTGCCCTCTATTCAGATAAGAAAGTGAGCAGAGAGAGGCTAAACATCATTCCTAGAGGACAGCAGGATCAGAGCAGAGAGACCAGAATTACTCCTCATGTTAGTATTTCTCTATCTGTCCAGGGGATTAACTGCAATGCTCGTTAGAAAGATTATTTTTAATCTTACCCCCAAACCACTGAATCAGTTTTATTTTTTTAATTACTTATAGCATTTATTATGTCATGTCACAATGACTTGAGAACCACTGTCTGTGAAATAAGAATTTTACAGACTGATACTATCACAAAAAACAGTGAATTAATGGAATCTTGTTCTAGTGATAAAGGCCCTACTTATAAGAGTAAAAAATATAACACAGCTTGCAAGAGGAACATGGAAATACACCCTTAGCAAAAATGACAAGATCAGCAGTCAGTATATCAATAGGGAAACAAACCATTTATCTACTAAAATGGAATGTGACTGCTTTAAACCTGATTTGGAAGGTGTCTGTGCTAGCATATCTTTTAAATCTTGGTCCTTATTTTTCACCTAGGAATAAGAACGTTGAAATGAACAAAATGTTAGTAACTTTCATATTTAAATAACAATGACAGCACATATAGGCACATATATATGTTTATGTTTATATATATATATATATTTAGTTTGGGGGCCACACCAGCTGTTATCAGGACTTACTCCTGGCTCTGTGCTCAGGGATCACTCTGGCAGGGCTTGAGGGACCATATTGGGGTGCTGGAGATGAACTTGGGTCTGGCAACGGTGAGGCAAGAGCGTCACTTATTGTACTATCTCTCTGGACCCTAATAACAGTATTTTTTCTCTATATATAAAGGTCAGGAATGTGGCCTAGCGAGAGTGCACAAGTCTTGAATTCGTGAGGAATTTGTGAGGCCCAAGTATTTGGCACTGCAAAAAAATGAGGAAAGAAAGGAACAAGAAGAAAAGAAGAGAGTTCATTATATTTTTCAAGGAGTACTTTTATAAGTCAAAGATCTTTTCACAGTTACCCAGCAATACAGTAAGTACTGAGAGTTTTAAACACAAGTAGTCCTCACCTAATAACAGCATCTCTAAGAATTTTGCCCAATGACTGAAAGAATGGATACATAAATATTTTTATGATATTAAAATATTCTTAATTCACATAAGAATATTAGGCTTTCCCTTAATACTGAATGACATGGAACTATTTATTTAAAACGTTAAGTGATTTGCATTTTAATACACAAAAAGATACAATGATACAAACATATATACATTATAGTCAACCGACACATTGGTTAAGATATATATGTGTATAATATATATATATATGTATAATACACATATATATGGTATTCAATGTGTTTTCAAATGTTAAATCATTGGGATTCAGTTTTTCCACATGTACACATGCTTAAATACCTCTGTGTAGATAGGCTTTAAATTATTAAGGCTTTGAAACAATTTTTTTTGCAGGAAATAAACTAAGATGCATTAATGATGACTCTTCTTGAAAGTGGCAATTAAAGGTGATTTATACTTTATAACATGTACCTTGTTGAAGTCCCCAATTTTCCCATAATAAACATGTTTACTTTAATTCTTATAAAAACATGAGTTATTACAAAATAATTCAGTGAGAAACTACTCTTGGAAAAAGCATCCCTGATGCAATGTGAAGCAAACTGCCTCTGTCCGTGCTGACAAAGAGGCCTCTGAAACAGGCCTCCCCCAAGGGGCCCGCCAGTGGTGAATGTGGCGATAATTGTGCTGTCAGGCTAGCTCCAAACTCCAATGCCCCAGTTAGGAACTTGGGCATACAAGGACATATTGGAAGTGACAGGGGATATTAACTTCCGCCAAAATAAAATAATGGTTAAGCAAATGTGTGTTTTGCCCCAAAAGGAAAATAATGTGGCTGTAACTGGATATTGTAAATAAGTGGTCAAAAGATTCCCTAAATAAGCAATATCACAGAAGACTTGGTGTGGCTCATTTTTTGCTTCTGGGATTCATGTCAGGCTCACAGACATAAAGACAACAGGAAATGGTTATCTGTTTACCTCTCACCTATTTTATAATTGCATGAGAGAAAAAAAGCCTCCTTTAAAGGAAAAATAAAATTGGCTACAACTTTCTATGTTTTTAAAAATTTTAATAAGGAAAATTTTCTACTTGTCATGTATTTGGCAAACTAAGCTTCATTTAAACTTAATTCTCAATTAAGACCACTGTGAATATATATAAAGGTGCATATGTGTGTGTGTGTGTGCACGTGGTATGTATGTGTGGGCGTGTGTGTGTGTGTGTGTGTGTGTGTGTGTGTGAAATCTGAGACACTTAGTCTCAAATCATGGCTTTGCAAACAGTGTTGTACCTTTGGACAGATTTTCAGTCTTTCCATATCTTGGGTCTGTCATTTGCAAATATAGAGAGTTTATACCACACAGAGTTTGGGGAAATGGATGAGGTGAAGTGGACAAAGCAGAAGATACAACGCCAAACACAGTGTAAGTACTCAGCAGAATGCAATTTGCTTCCTTTCTCCTTATGCATGCAAGGTGATTTCAGACCTCTCAAAATGATTTCAAGGCATAAGAAAATAAAATCCTATGTATGTATAGGACAATATATATCTATATGTAGATATAGACAGATATATATATAGACATGTATATCACATATAAAATATATGTAAGACTGGAAGAGAATTTGATTCTCTAGAATTTGATTAAATAACAACTGAAACTACTGCTACTTGAAATTTTTCAAACTTCAAATCCTTTATTGAAATTTGAAAACCCTTTTTTTTGTCTTCCTTAGGAAATTTTGTTCTGGTGACAATGGTCATTGGTTAGCCACACACACCCCCCCCACACACACAACAACCAATTCCAAAACCAAGGATCCATTTTTGTTTTTACAAAGTCAGCTTTGTAGGAACAACACAATTGCATCTATTCAGAAAGGTATCCATTTTTTTCTTTCTAAATACTGAAGCAAAGCTCTAAAGAGATTTGGTTAAAGTCAACGGCAATAAACATGTTTTATTCTCTGCTCTGCTTCACTGTAGATGTATGTGTGGTTAGGATACTGATCAAAGTAAACTCGACAATGGACCAATGCAGAATAATATGAACAATTCTGACTTATTATACTAGTGAAACAAATAAATGTCTCCCAAATATATAATCATATTTTATCCTTCTATCTCATGCTAAATGATAGTGTAATGTCATAGCTCTAATCAAAACCACTTCTATCTTGGTGTGATATTGTGATATAAAAACATATCACAACATGGGAAGGATGTTAATCATACATGGTATTTTCAACCATGATGATTAATTTAAAAATTGTGAAATTGGTATTTTTACTGAGAAGTTATTTATGGACATATTCTACATGATTTTTCTTTGGAAAGGAAGATCAGATCTATATTCATGTCAATATACAAATAAAAAGTAAACACATGATCAAATTAGTCAACAGTTTTATTGTTTTGTTTTTTTTTTGGGGGGTGGTGGTCACAACTGCTGTGCCCAGGGTTTATTCCTGGCTCTGCATTCAGAGATCACTCCTAGTAAGCACAGGGGGACCATATCAGATGCCAGGGATCAAACCCATATAGGTTACATGCAAGGCACTCTACTTATTGTACTATCAATCCTGCCCCCTAGTAAATAGTTTAGAATCACAGTCAGTTATAGTCTGGCTGGAGACATATACTCAGATAAAGTGAGACTATTTTATATCTTGATCACAGCTCTAAAAAACCGACATATTTATATTATTTAAAAACAGGTAAATATGCAGTTACATAGTATATGTATGCTATGCATACTGTATGAGATGAAAATTCAGTTAGGTTTTGTAAAACTTACTCCAGTTACAAGTTATGACATTACAATTTTGTTTATAAAACCACCTAGACCCCTATATGCATGCACCACTTTAATATAATTCTAAAATCATTTCATATATTCGCTCATCATTTGATCCCAACAGGAACGAGTTTCTTGAAATAAATGATTCTTCCATGAAATGAAGTCAGTTAATTAGTAACTATAAAAACAGTTGATTTATAATAGTATCTACCCCACTACAGTGCCACTGCGCTAATTAATGACAAGTGTCATGCAATATTTGTTTAATTAGTAAATGCTCTTACATTAAAAGGCATTTACATAGTAAACAACCCTTTATAATATTTTGACAGGTTAAATATTTCACTTAGAAATGTAACAGATGAGCAATTTGTCTCTTCTAATTTTACACAGAAAATATACTAAGGGCTTATTCTTTGCCACTGATGTCCACTTTAAAGAGTCAAACAATTATTTTTAAACTTAGATGGAAAAAAGATTTAAGATACAGTTAATAGACCAATAATAATGGTCCCTTGGTACCATTATCTCTATTTATGTCAGGGCTTTTTAACTCCAAATAATCCAAGCTGAAAGAACTAAGTGGGTCATTTTGTTACTATTTCTGATCCCCGAGGAGTTACAGTTATGGCTGAATAGGTGCCATAACAAAAGGCAAACATGCCCATTCTACACAGAAGCAGCTGTCTTGAGTCACTTTCCTCAAAGGCAATTTAACGGACAATCATGTTAAGACCCCATCGTTCTTTAGTACAAATGTCAAACCCTTCATCACAAACAATGCTTCAAACCCCACTTATTCTTAACAGTTAAGTTCACATGAAATTATATTTTTTAAAAAAGACAAGAGCTGATAAAATGTTTTCCTCCTTCCGATTGTTACTATTGTTGGATGAGCAGGCGCCCACATGCCGCGTTATGGTACTTGCTCATCTGGCTGTGGTGCTCACCAGGAGTCATCCACTTTCATTTCAGAGCTTGCACCCACAACCACAGGGCGCCAGAACCATTCCTCTGTGATACTCACATGCATTCTGTCTGTGGTTCAGGGCAGGGGAGGCGGGTGAGGCTAGTGCTCACAGCACTGCTTTAACACCTTCAGAGCAGTGCTGACACTCCCTGGAAACGTGCCTGCGATCACATACTCTACTGCAGCACCAGGGGCCTCTCAGCACAGCCCTGGGATCATGCTCACTCACACAGGCAAAACTAGGGATTGAGGTCATGCCTTCACGCTTACAAGGCAAACACGGTTTTGCCACACTGAGCCATCTCCTGGGCCTCCTGATAAAATTTTACAATGTATTTTGTGCATTGGACATAAGGAAGGACTATTAAATAATGTGTTTTTCTTTCCCTTCGGAATGAAGGAAAACTTTGCTTACGGGTTGCATACTTTTACTGAAGTAAGTCTGAAAGACCCTAGTCCTTTGGTTAACATTCAGTGCTCACCAGTTTCCAAATGCATTTAGCATCGGGTTGAAATTTGGAAAACTGCAACCTCAATAAGATATGCATGCACACATTCTAAAACATTTTAAAATCCAAGTTTATCTTCCAATAGTTTTAATGAATAAAGAAATGAAAGTATAAACAAATATCTGGTAAACATACTAAAAACATACTCATCTAAAGCAGTAAGACAAATTTGGAAAGTAAAACAACTCTGCCATTTAATCTTATGTGTGAACTAAAAATAATTATAAATACTCTGATGATGATGCAGTAAAATGAGAACTCTTTTTTAATCAAAATTCTACTTGCTTATTTTTATAAGTTTTTACTTTTACATACTTTTAAATACAGGGCTTTTTTTTTTTTTTGTTTGCTTGTTTTTGGGCTTCACCCAGCAGGTGCTCAGGGCTCATTTCTGGTGAGCTCTGGGGACCATATGTGGTGCTGGGGATTGAGTGGGTTGACCACATGCAAGAGAAGTGACCTACCCTCTGTACTATCTCTCTAGCCTTCTCTCTTTTTTTTTTAAGAGAACTTTTTTTAAGGCTAGCCTGGCAAGCTACCCAAGTTGTATTTGATATGCCAAATACCAGTAACAATTGTAGACCTCATTCCCATGACCTGATGGTTTGAGGCTCTTTATGTTCCTGGAGCAAGCAGATGCCCTTGGGCTACACTAGCATGTGACAGGACATATGGAGATGTTACTGGTGCCCGCTAGTGCAAATCAGTGAACAACGGGAAGACAAGTGATACAAGTGAAGTGATTACTTTTACAGCATAATTCTGAATCCATATATACCATTGTGACATACAATAATAATAACTACCAAAAAAACTGGTCCCATACATCACCATGTAGCTACACCTTGTTACCCATTTCACACACACCTGATCTCTTTCCTCTCTGGTAAACAACAATCTGTTCTCTTTGCCAACAGTTTGCCAACAACTGTTATTTTTAAATTATTGTCATTTTGTTTTTCTTTCCTCTTCAATATGTGAGTAAAAGTATAAAATATTTTATTTCACTCTTTAAAACTCTTTTTTTTTTCTCGATACATTAAATCTATTTGGTTTGGCAACGTGTTCCAGACCCACCCACCACTGGGCCCACTCCCCACCAAAGTCCCCAGTTCCCCCCCCCCGCCCAGCTCCGCGTTCTTTATTTCTTTTTTTTTTTAACATTTATTATACCACAGTATACAATTACAATGTGTTCAGCTGGGGGTCAGCACACGTCCACACCCCGCCCCCACCAGGCCCCCAGCCACCACCGTCCCCATCCTCCCCCCCACTGCCTAAAGCGGTTCTTTATTCCTCTCCCTCCCTCCCTCTCCTCCTTCTCCCACACCGGCCGCCGAAGCCATCTAAAATGAGAACTCTTGAGGTGTAAAGTTTTGAGTGTAGCCAGTCACACTCTTTCTAGAATTATTTTCAGTATGAATTAGATGGACTACTCATAGCCTTAGAACATAATTATTTTATTAAGGGAATCACTGTATCACTGTCTTCCCGTTGTTCATCGATTTGCTAGAGCGGGCACCAGTAATATCTCCATTTGTCCTGTCACATGCAAGTGTAGCCCAAGGGCATCTGCTTGCTCCAGGGACCTCAAACCATTCTCTAGGTCATGGAATTGAGGTCCATAATTGTTACTAGTTTTTGGCATAACAAATAAAACATGGGTAGCTTGCCAGGCTCTGCCGTGTAGGTGGTATACTCTCAGTAGAAGGCTCTCATCTCGAGCATTTACTGATGAAACTTAATGGGGAAAGAACAGGTTTTATCTTGGATGGAGCTCTGAGGAATAATTAGAAATAAAACATTTATTTCAACGATCCTCTTACTGTTATTTTTTATTATTGGTGAAAATTAGAGTCCATGTTCCAACACTAACAATATCATTTAATTTTCTTTTTACTTTACAGGCATTCCCAAGTGGTGCTCTTGAGACCACTCAGCCACATATAACAGCACTCGGGGTGTGAGGTGATGGCCTTGTACATGAAAGGTCGGCATTACACCCCTCTGAAGCTAGCTTCAAGCCTCAAATATGAAGCATTCTAAAGGTACAATAATTTGCACACAGAGCTTCAAATAACATTAGTTACTATTTAATAATATTACATTAAAATAATGTAATGGTAAAATGCTGACTTTCAAAAATCTATACATAAAAGAATATGATCCATTTGATTTCTTTAACACCAAATTTGCTGAGAAAAAGTAAATACCTAAGAATTAAAAGTGGTGATGTTATGCTTTTGCATTACATCTTAGTTTTCTTTACTTTCAAAAAAAAATCTCAGCACACACATAAATCAATTTCCATAATAAAATTATTTTACGATGGAAAAACACGTGGGAGTTATTAAACTTTGATTTAAATATTACCTTATTACTAAGGTAAGTGCGTTACCAGTAGGGGGTGATTAAGGCCTCAGGGTGAGTGTGGACTCAGGTGTGTGGACTTTGCAAGTGTGGATTCAGGAGAGTGGAGAAAACTGGGGACGCAGGATTGAAAATGTAGATTGTGCTGGTGAATAGCTTTGAATTCAGTCTTTTTCAAGCCCAGGTGCAAAGCTGCTACTGGCTCTCCCTGTGCCCAGCTGATCACGAGGTGCCGGGAGGGGAGGCGGGTTCTACCCCTGGCCCACCAACCCAGCAGAGCCTCGGAAGAAGCCAGAGGAACCCCCCACACCATGAGGGGCCACCATTTCCCACATCCGGTCTCCCCACTAGCGAGAGCTCCACCCAGCAGAAGAGCTGATCACAAGCCCAGCTTGCGCGGTGGCACGGTTCATCAATAAATGCTCGAGATTAGAGGTGACTAAAGAGTGTCCCACCTGCACAGCAGAGCCTGACAAGCTACCCGTGTCGTATTTGATATGCCAAGATACCAGTAACAATTATAGACCTCATTCCCATGACCTGATGGAATGGTTTGAGGCTCTTTATGTTCCTGGAGAAGCAGATGCCCTTGGGCTACACTAGCATGTGACAGGACACATGGAGATGTTACCGATGCCCGCTCGGGCAAATTGATGATCAACAGGAAGACAAGTGATACAAGTGATAAATATTTCACAGATTATATGACCAGAATTTTTTTTTAATTGTTTTTTTTTCTACTGAATAAAATATAAAAGTGTTCCCAACAAAAGAATACAGTTAGAAAACAGAAAATTCATTATTTTGTATTTGCTGTGGTGAATGTGCCATATGTTGTGAAATAGTTGTACCAAGGGTCAAGGATAAGACTTCTTGATAGAACTGGATACAGGTGCTGGTCGAGCGCTTGCCTTGCAGGCATGAGCTGTGAGTTCCATCTCTGGTACCATTTCTCAGGCTCTGTGCAATCCCAAAACAGTTTTAGATCCCTGGACTACCACATACTTGTGACCCCAGTGAGCCACAGTCAAGACTATACAAGCACCTCAGCTAAATGTGTGTCCTCTGCCAAACACTGCAAATAAATGTGTAAATGCTAAAACCAAGCTTGTGACTCATGGTCATCACCACCACCATGAAGGGACTGGAAGGCAGAGACCCCAATGAGGCAGCCTCCATGTGGCAAGTGGTCCCAGAAATAGATCAGCGGAGTAATGAAGGACACAGGTTTGGCGGCGAATGAGTCTGCTCCATAACCTGAGCCCCATGACTCTTTAGCCTTGAAAGGAGCCTTATTAACCCCATTTTCTGAGAATTTCAGTAATTGATCTGCCCAGAAGGATAAAATGCTATGGATATACAAAAGAGATAGGATGAGAAACAGAGAGAAATGAAATACCCATGATTCCTGCCATGAAATACCCTTGAAGTCTTCCCATGAAATATCCATGATTCTTGCCATGAAACACCCATGAATCTTACATGAAATACCCATGATTCCTTTTATGAAATGGCTATTTCCCATGATATATCCTTGATCCCTGCCATGAAATACCACGATTCCTGACATGAAATGCCCATGATTCTTGCCATGAACTACCCGAATTCTTGCCATGAAATACCCATGATTCTTGCCATGAAATACCCACAATTCTTGCCACTGCCTGCTCCAGGGCTGTCTGTACTCTCAGAACGCCCTGCCTACAGTCCAGCTCACTGCCATCCTCAGCAACTACAATGAGATCAGTAGCCATAGCGTCATATTTTCTAAGCATGCTTCGACATAAAGTGTCAAAATAAGCATGTTTCCCCTCCTCTTCCCCTATCTTTGGTTGAAGGAGCAAAGTATTTTTTATAACGCAAAATACTTTGGTGCCTCTGTTGACACTTGGCAAATGAATTACTTGCTGCTTCATGGCAGCAGATGTCTATTTCTGAAAAATTGCTGTTATTAGTCAATGTCTTCTCTGAAAATAAGCAGTAGTTCTATCTAAGGGAAAATAAAGTTACTATCTGAAAGAAATACATTTTATAATATTTATCTTCACATTTAAATAAAATGGGATATTATAATAAGACTCACTTTTGTTATTTTTCTTCATAAATGACTTCTTCAGGTCTGGACATACAGGCAACCTGGATAAATGCAGTTTTTGTTCAGGTAGCATTTTGTTAAGGGCCATCATTGGGACCCTCTCATCCTCAAACATAACAGCCATATATGACATAGTCCTCATTTCCACAAACAATGCAGACAGTGTTAGAAGGAAAATGAATTTCTCTTTTCATTTATAGATTTATTCTTCCAGAAATGACTTTTGGCTTTAAGGACTATCTATACATTTCCAATAAAACTAAATTAGGTTACAAAATTAATTTCCAATAAAACAAGTATTTCACATAATTCATTTCCAAAAAAACTAAATTATTTTACATAATTATGCCATAAACCAGTAACAATTATGGCTTCTCATTCCAATGACCTGAAGGAATGGTTTGAGGCTCCTCCTGTTCCTGGAGCAAACAGATGCCCTTGGGCTATACTAGCACGTGAGAGGACCTATGGAGATGTTACTGGTGCCTGCTTGAGCAAATTGATGAACAACGGGAAGACAAGTGATACAAGTGAAGTGAATTATTTTACATATAAAACATGATTTAATGATACCGTATCTTTTCTCAGCATCTTCCTTGAAATGTTTTTTTTTTATAGGAAACACACCCAGCAGTGCTTGCAGGGGTCCTAATGGCTCCAACCTAGGTTTCTGCATGTGTGGGACACACAACATCGCCTTAACCAGGGTCTCACATATGCTCAACTCAGACCTTCTCGGCCCCATCCGGTCATTTCTTGAAGCATATTTGTCACGTTCCTTTATATTTTTGTTTTTGTGTCACAGTTGGCTGTTCTCAGGGCTAACTCCTGGTTCTATGCTCAAGAACGACTCTTGAAAGGCTCATGGGACCATTTGGAGCAGAGGAACCAACCCGATGTGGCCACATGCAAGGCTAGAGCCTGAACCACTGTACTCTCTGTCCTGCCCTGACAGTTTCATATTAACATCTGACATTATCTTTTATCATTTTATAGAAGAACTAAGTGGAACAAAAACATGATATTTTCAGAATTCAGTTTTATATAGCTAGAAAAGGCTTAAGGGTTGCAATCATTAAAGGAAGCTAAATTATTCATCTTCCAGTTGAGAAATCATGCTTGTTGAGGCAACATAAAGCACCAAATCTCACAGAGGCACAGTCCCAGCAGTACTGAAGGAACAAATAATAAAGGAATGGATGATGGAAGAGCTGAATAAATAAGCAAAAAAATGGGGGCACTTTTCTATAACTTTATACAAGACAATTACATTGAAAGCAGAAATAAAAATATACTGATATGTTCTAATTTCGCTCTAGGTTCTATCTTAAACACATAGAAAACCTGAATTAGAACAACTGATTTTCAATAAGAGGAAACAAACATCAAAGGAATTCAGAGGTGCATAATAGATGCTGTGTGGGATGAAATTATTTCTTTTCTCTTCCTGTCACCAATATAAAACTCCTGAGCAGACTGTGAGAAACCAGAAGGATCACAGGCCCACCAGCAGAGTTCAGCAGCTCTCTGAAGCTGAGTGTAGCTATCCAGCTTGGTTCTTAGTGCCAAGGTTACCTGCTCACCACTGTCCTTCTCTCTCTCTCTCTCTCTCTCTCTCTCTCTCTCTCTCTCTTCCTTTCTTTCTCTCTCTCTCTTTTTCTCTCTCTCTTTCTTTCTTCTTTTTTTCTTTTTTCTTTTTCTTTCTTTCTTTCTATCCCTTCCTTCCTTCCTTCCTTCCTTCCTTCCTTCCTTCCTTCCTTCCTTCCTTCCTTCCTTCCTTCCTTCCTTCCTTCCTTCCTTCCTTCTTCCTTCCTTCCTTCCTTCCTTCCCTTCCTTCCTTCCTTCCTTCCTTCCTTCCTTCCTTCCTTCCTTCCTTCCTTCCTTCCTTCCTTCCTTCCTTCCCTCTCTCTCTCTCATTTAGTGTTACTGGTTTGTAGAGAAACATTTGGGAAGCATTTATTTTATTTTATTTTATTTTACTTTACGTTTGGTATTTGGGCTATACCCAGTGATACTTAGGAGTTACTCTGGCTCTGTACTTAGGGACTACTCCTGGTGGTGCTCAGGGACCATACATGATGCTAGAGATAGAATGTGCTGCAAGACAAACACTCTACCTGTTGTACTATCGCTTCAGCCCCGGGAAACATCTTAGAGTAAGAATAAAACAATGACCGCTTTGAATACGATAACATGGCTCTAAAGATAGAAGAAAGATGCAATAGTAATATTTAACAATGAAAGTGACATCAAACTGGGCAAATGGCAAGAAGTTAGGGTTGTGGTGGTGTCACATGGACTATCTAGGAGTGCCACAAGATGGATAAGAAGCACAGGCCAAGAAGTCCTAATGAGACTAACCAAACCTTGATCAGTGTATTTAGTAAAAATTCACTAAACTAATATGATACTCAGCCTCCCTCTACCTTTGATTCCTAAGCTTATAATCACTTCCTCTCCAAAGCTAAAAACTCTTGTAATTACTCTGAGTGCCCATGTAAAAAATGCCAGTTGGAGGAAGCACATTCATATATGTCAAGGGTCTTTATATTTCCACATACATAGGAACATTGTGACTCTTTCATTTAAAAATATACTTTTTAATGTAAGGATGCAGTGATTCAACAGAATAACCTGTGGTAAAATAGAGTAAGTCAGTTTGTAATACAATCATAAAGTTAAACAGAGAGGTACCAATGGCCTAGCAAAGCCATCTCATAGAGAGATAAAAGTATATACCCAGGAGAAAACTCTAACATAAATATTTGTAGCATCTTGATTATCAATAGATAAAGGTAAAAACAACCCAAATTCCTATGACCTCATAAATCAATAAAATGTGGTAGAGTCTTGCAATGGAATAGTATCTATCTATACAAAGGAATGAGATACCAATTGGCACATACTGCAGCATAGATTAACTTTGAAAACATGCTACATGAAAGTAATTCATGAAAGTCCAATTATCATATGATTCCATATAAAGTTTCAGAGTAGGCAAATCTGTAGAAACAAAAAGTAGATTAGCAGCTATCTAGAGCTGACAGAAAGGTGGTGATGGGAGAACTTAAGAATGACAAGATACAGGATAGATTCTTTTTTTTTCCTTTTTGGGTCACACCAGCGATGCTCAGGGGTTACTTCTGGCTCTTCGCTCAGGGAATTACTCCTGGCAGTGTTTGGGAGACTATATGGGATGGCGGGGATAGAACCTGGGTTGACCGCATGCAAGGCAAACATCCTACCCACTGTACTATCACTCCAGATCCTAGGGTAGATTGTATCATCCATCTAGACCACTAAATTTTTTTATAGTTGACTATGGTGATGATTCCACATTTGTGTGAATATAATACAACTCAATAGCACACATTTAATAAATGAACAGCTGAGTAAGTGAATTACATTTCAATAAAGTTCCTTCTTCCAAAGAGCAAGAATACTTTTCATGTACAGATAATTATCAAGTGTTTGATATATGTATGAACATAACATGTTTTCATTGTTTCCATTTATAAATAAAAACTAAGGAATAGACAAAGAAAACTAATGAACTTGGTTACATATGAGGGGTATCTATTCAAATAACACATATGGTTGTAACTTCAAAACAACACATAAAATCTTAAACCTAACACTGTATGCCATCATCATTGAATATAAATTTAAGTGTCACCTAGTTTTCTACTGCAAAAAACTGCTGCAGAATATTTTGTACATTTTTGGGTACTTACATACAAACATATATGAAGAACAATGTTAAGAAGTAGACTTTCTATGTTAAAAAATATAAGAAACCCTTAAGGGTACTTACTGCAAATAAAGGACATCCTTTAAATTACTGAAAACTGCAAAACTCCAATAGAGTTTAATTATAATTACTGAGGAAAAAATGCATATTTCCCTGAGAAAAGTTTTTAAAAACTTAAGATTTTCCCATTCTCTACCATGGGACCACTAAAGAACAAACACAATAAGGTCCTTTCAAAAGAAATTCAGACAAAGCGCAAATGGTTTATTCTACGTAAGCTCTGGAACTTGAGAAAGAGAAGCCTCCTTTTTAATAGGCAAGAATCTATTTGAATTCATTACGTGGTTTTCAAACTGTTGAGCACATTTAGTGACCTTTCGCCTCAAAGTAGGAGTCTCAGAGAGAAAGGATGAAGGGAATCTCAGTTTCAATTATGATAAATATCAACGGCCAAGACCCAGTTAGGCTATCTGAATTCCAAGAGGGCAAAACTAACATCAAAAGAAATGGAAAGCATCAGAGCAGCAGTGAACTTGGTAAAATGTAATTGCACAGAGTTCTGATGGTGCGAAGAGATATTAATGAGTGTTCAGAGGACACAGGACCATGCTTGGCTGCACTCCATACTCTAATTTCTTTTCCCACTCTGTGGCTCACTTTGGATTTGTGTTTGACTGTTTCATCTTGGTGCACTGTCATTTCTGCTTAGGCAAATCTGGGCAGAGTGAATTCTGTCATTCACTGTGATCAAAGAATGATAGATATCAACTACCAAAACATTTTGAAGAGTAATAAAGAGCTGTACATAGATCAATACTGTTGGGTTGTCAAAAGAATTAGAATGAAATGTGAGACATTTCACATTCATATTTTAAGGTGCTTATCTTTGGTTGTAATTGCTGCCATTATTCTGCTGCCCACTGTGCTCACTTTGGCAGCACGCATATTCTGCTGCTTATTGACTGTGGCAATGATTGCTGATGGGTTTGGTTAAAACAGGCCAAATGTGTATTTATTGTTTAAGATTGATAGAACTCATTTGTGAACTACTAGTAGGTACTTAGGGAAGAGAACCCTACAAATATCTATTGGGAGTCATAATTCTATAGTTTGGGGTACTTGAAGGTGAGTGATAGACCCACACTAGTTTGTGCTCAAGCCTATAATAATTGGCTCTGTGTTCAGGTGTGAATCCTGGCAATGCCCAAGGGACCATATGTGGCACCAGGGATTCAAATCAGTTAGTCCATGAAAGGCAGTTACCTCACATGCTACAGTCTCTCCACTCCACACTTCTATATTGCTATGTGATTTGCAGTCCTGTTAATGCCAGTATTTTGGGGATACAATGTTGCCTTCACGATACCCACTAGCAAGTGCCAGCATCTCTGCCTGCTGTCTCTAGATTCCCACTCATGCCCCTACCTGTACCCTCATCCTTAACCTGTCACAGCTTCTTTGTTTTATTGGTCATGCTATTGCAGTGAGCTTCTCTAAGGTTAGTTGATGGCTAACATTATGTCTCTTGGGAAAACCATTCAACCAGCTTGTAGAATAGATGTACCCATAAACATATATTAATTGATTACATTTCAAACTCAAATCTCAAGTAAACTGAGGCCAAGGAAAACAAATCCTAAAATCTATGCTGGATTTGTAGTAAAAGGAAAATTCAAAATGTGCTGCTTGGAAGATTAGATTGGTTTGCTATCTAAAGTCAGGATAAACTCACCACAAAGAAATACAGACATTGGCACTGGCTTTTAAAATGTTCATAAGAAATTATGAAATTATTCATTTCTGAAAATTGCTTTCTTTTTCTTGGTTGGAAGACATGGAAATAAACAAAAATTTAAAGCCAAATCAAAAATATTTTTCCAAAGCACTTCTAGTATAGCAGTCCACTTGACTGTGATCCTTGAAGTTTGCTCAGAGAGAGATTTGCTGCAGCAGAACATCCGCAGGGCACCTTTACTTCTGAGATCCTTCATTCTATTCCTAGGGGAAGTTCACTTGCTCTGACCTTAGCCCACCTCAAGAAAACAAACTAGCACTGGAGGCTGGAGTCAAATTCACATAGAAAACAAACCAGCACAGAAGCTTGAGAGTAGGGAAATCCATCATTTCAGAACCCCAACTTTTCATGGGTGGTCTGAATGTGAAGACTATAGATGAACAAAATCTCTACATAGAATTTCTCTCATTTTTTTCTTTTTTGAAATGAAAGATAAATTTCTGCTCTTCATCTATGTCTCATATTCCTATCCTACCAATATCCTCTTTAAATTTTACATCACTGTTTCTTTATATCCAAGTACTTAGCTTCCCTCACCACCTCAACCAATATAGATCTCTAGTATATGCACATACACAAGACAGCCATACATATACATACAGACATACACAGTACCTAACTTCATCATTGGAATTTTCAAATCTGGAATACTTTTATTTGTTTAATTATTTTTCCCAACTCGTGAAGATGGGGAGATCATTCTGTATCCTATAAAATATATAAACATTTATTTTTCAATATAGAAACTACCTTATATAAAACCATCCTAAATGATATATTACTGCTAAAAATTTTTCTATTACAGCAGACCTTATATCTGTATCATCTTGGGACATCATCGTATATTACCAATAACAAAGGAATGATTCATGTATATTAAGATCTAAACCTAAAATAACATGTCTAAATGCTACAAGATTTAGAAAATAACATATATAATATATATTCTAATAATATAATATATATGTGAAAAGGATATAGCAAGCAGCATTCCAGTCTAGAGGTAAACTAGATGTAATGCAATTCCAAGTTCATGTACATTTACTTAATAGAATAAAAGTAGATTAAGAATACATGCATTTTAAATACAGGCAAAAAGATATACATGACAACCCTTTAATGTATGTTCTGTAATCCATAGTCTGGAGGGAAAGGAAAAGAGAAAGAGAGAGAAATGGAAAGAAATAAAGAACCTGCCATGGAGGAGGGCTGGGGAGTGGGGAGGTAACCGGGGACGTTGGTGGTGGGAGATGGGCACTGGTGGCGGGATGGGTGCTGGAACACTGTCTGACCAAAACCCAAATATGAAATTTTTAATTGTATATCTTTGTAATTGTAAAAATAAAAAAAATTTTAAAAATGCATGCATTGCTCTTTAAATTAAACTCAGGTTTTACTTAAAAGCTATTGTGATTTCAGCAAAATTTCCATTATCATTTCCCTTAAAGATTAATTTTTTGGAGCAGGGGTGGGCTGTGCAGGGAAAGGGGGTTATGAAGCACGGAGGGAGGGGATGGGCACAGAACCTCAAACAATGCTCAGAGGACAAAGGCCCTAAACAATGATCTAAACCCATATTGTTTAGCGCTATTTCAATAATTCTCAGACAACCAGGCTGGAATGTCTATAAAGTTCATGAATAAAAATGTTACCATTTTCCGACTTCTAGCTAACATTGATAGTTATTTCTGGAGTCACCCACAGTCTGTACCGAAGAGGTAGAGGGCATAAATGGGAGCGTCCTGAGGGAGACTGAGCTAAAATCTACGCAGTACCCAAGCAGAAGTGTTACTGCTCAGGTCCGCCAGGAGTTCTGAGTGCATGACTGGGAATCAGAATAATATGGCTTATTGGGAATCTGACAATAATTTGATATTAGGTTGGCAAGCAGAGTTTTAACTGTTGTGTGGTGCGCTGATGTGGCAAATCCTTCCAGGCAAATCCTTTTTTCCTGTACTATAGTGGGTCATGAATACTAGTGGTGTGGGGGGGGGTTCTACATGGAATCTGGTGCTGAGCTCTTTCAAAAGTTTTTCTTAGATCCTGCTTGATGAAAAGACCTTATTTACATTTCTGCATTTATAGCTATGGATTCCACATTATGAAGAAAGGAATATACTGGCACTCAACCATGGTGAGTAGTAAAATTGGTTTATTTAGAGACTTGGCAAACAAGTCAGTAGTTATTTATGGAAAGAAAAAGTTTTTTCCCCTTATTTGTGAAACAGAGTCCCCAATTTTTTTCAAAGTTTAACTAGAGCTATAAAAGTAAATCTCTAAGAGATTATCTTAAAGATAGATATGCTGGTAACCAGCAAAATTATGTTAAATATTACTTTTATGACTTATTTTTGTTTAGGACTCAACTCTTGGCAGGTATTTATTACTATTCTCACTCCATATATAAATCAAAGACTCCCACTTATAATATTTTATGTTTGAAAAACTAACAGCTCAATTTATCTAAATAAAAAAGGCATCTGTGGGTTTTAAGGTTTATATGAATAAAATAAATTTGAATATTTAACTTGGCAGATACAGCCTTGTTAGGAAGTGATTAAATAAATAATTTGTTTAGAACAAAAAATATTCCTCTAGCTTAGGGAAATATTCTGGTCTACAAATATCAAATATCTTAGATTTATTTCATATTAAATCACCTATAATTTAAGTGGTAAGACTTTAAATATATTCTGTTTACCACTGGATTTCTGAAAGCACCTAAAAGACATTTTAACTATAAATGCATTTTCATATCATGAAGGCAAAATAAAAATTCTAGGAATATGATGGTTGGTAGAAATCCTTGTCCTGATTAAAACACTTTAGAAAGCCACTGGACTATAAATGTTATTGAGGTGAGAATTATGCATTTCATCTTTGTTTCTAGCAGCCAGCAAGGTGCCTGGGTCAGAGTTGATTTTTAAAACATTTCCAAATGAAGTGATGAACATGCAGCTTAACTTTTTGCAAAGAATGCAATAACTGCTGGAAACATCTTCTAGTTTTCTTCTTAAAATTGTGTGTGTGCATGTGTGTGTGTGTTTGTGTGACTGTGTGTGTGTGTGTGTGTGAGACACTGGGAATCAAACTCGGGGCATACAGAAGGAGCAGGTACTCTACTACTGAGCTACATTCCTTGCACAAAAAAAGTTTTATGAATTTACTCTAATTAGGTTCATAATTAGCATTCTAAAACATATATATCTAATAGTGTGACAAAACTAAAATCCATCTTAGTAATGGGGAAAGTTCACATAACAAGCAAGTGCTAACTGCCACTCCCTGGTTTTGTAGATCAGTGTTGGCATGGTTGTAGGGAAAAAGTGACCCTCATCCATTGTTAGTGACAATGTCCCCTGGTCTAGCCTTTTTGGAAAATTATGAACACTTTTCAAAATACCAGGAATTGAGCTGACATCTGACCCAGCAATTCCACTTCTTGGCATTTGCCATAAGGTTCCAAAAACTCTATTCATAAAGAGATTTGCACAATGTTCAGCACTATTTATGATAGCTAAAATATGAAACAATCCAAGTGTCCAGGAACAGATGACTTGATAAAGGAACTATTTTAAATCATGATACCTTAACCAAAAAAAAAAAACCTTTAAGAAACTATGGTGTGTGTGTGGGTGTATACATATATAAATATATAAACATATATGTATATACAATCTCCACCTAGTAGCAAATTGCATGATTTCATCTTTTCCTATGGCTTTTATTCCATAGCATGTATATATACATATATGTATTATGCATATGCATATGTATATATGTATATATGCATATGTATATTTATATACACACAATGGAATAACAGGCATAGGAAAAGATGAGATCATGCAATTTTCTTCTAGGTGGATGAATCTGGAGAGTATCATGCTGAGTAAAGTTAACCAGAAGGAGAGGGACAGACACAGAATGATTGCGCTCATATCTGGGATATTGACAAACCATATTAAGGGAATAAAAAATGCCCAAAGCAAAAGAGAGTTATACCTGGTCTTCAGTAGGAAGCTTACACTGGGGAAGGGATGGAATAGGTTGAGGTTGAATATTGAGTCAAAGGTGGGAGGAAGCAGACATTTGGTGGAGGATTTGGTGCTGGAATGTTTTATGTGTGAAACCCAACCATTTATGGTACTATTAATGGAATAGATAACTAAAAAAAAAAAACTAAAAGAAATTTAAATAAGTTTAAAAATGTATTTTTAAAAAAAGAAAAATGTTTTAAAATGAAGTATTAAGAGTCCTCCAAAGACAAATAAACAAAAGAAAATATAGCAAGAAAATAAAACAATGGTTGGCATGCTGGTCCAATTCTGGATCTATGATTAGCCTTTTAGCTCGGAATTGGCCCGAAATAACATCTGTAATGGGCATTAAAATGCTCATAATGAAGCAGGAGTGACCTGGAAGTATGTGTGTGTGTGGGGGGGGGGCAGGAGTCCTAGCCCTCTCAGCAAATCTCTCAATGACTCACCCTTCATAGTCATTAGGTCATTCCTGTTACTGGATGATAAATAAGTAAAACATACAAGCATTTTTTTTTTAATTTTTTTTTATTATACCACCCTAAGATATACAATTACAAAGATGTTCATGTTTGGGTTTCAGTCATAGAGTGTTCCAGCACCCATCCCTCCACCACTGCCCACTGCCCACCTCCAATGTCCCTGATTCTCTCCCCCTCCCCCAGCCTAACTGTATGGGGAGGCTGCCTCCCCCCTCTCTCTTTCTCTCTCTCTCTCTCTCTCTCTTCTCTCTCTCTCCCCCCTTCTCTTACATTGTGGCTTGCAATACATACATTTAGAGGTTATCATGTATATCCCTTTGCCTACATTCAATGCTCAGTTCTAGGCTGGTATTATCATTTCTAACAATTATTAGTGCACTGTTTCTTTCTGTCTTACCTAACCTCTGACTCCCACACACTTGTGGTACATTCCACCCACTGACAAGACCTCCTGATCTATGTCTTGCCTGGCCTTGGATATCATCCAAGCATTTCTGTATGGCCCTTTGTTACTACTTGGTGGTTCTTTAGAAACAAAAAATTAATTGAGATTCTGAGTTTATAATGCTATTAATGATGGTTTATCATGCACATAATTTCAGCACCATATCACCAATATACTCACTCTCTCTGCCACGATACCTTTCAAGGCCTTCTGAAATCAATTGCATAGCTTAGTTATTCCATTATGTTGTCTCTGCACCTTTGTTGTTACCTGTCTGTGTATCATTAAGGCCCACATATGAGAGAGATCATTCTGCATCTATCCCTTTCTTCCTGACTTTACTCATGATATCCTCTCATTCCATCTCTATTACGCAAATTGCATGATTTTCCCCAAGAAAGAGTAAGTCATGTCTTAGAGCTGCATTTTAGTTCACTGTGTACATATACTACAATTTCTTGAGGCATTCACCTGTAGCTAGGTGTTTTTTTTTTCATATCATGGCTATTGCACTAAGTGTAGCATTAATGATTTTTGTGTTTTGGAGATGGATGTCAAGAAGTAGTATTTCTGGATTGTAGGGTTGGTCTCTTCCTTTTTTCCAGCATTGTGGATCACACCTAGCAATGCTTATGCCTTACTTCTGGCTCTGCTCTCAGGGATTACTCCTGGTAGTGCTACGGGAACTATGTGGGATGCTGGAAATTGAACCCCGATTTCCACAAATGCCCTACCCTCTGTGCTATCTCTCCAGCCCCTCTCTTCCTATTTTGACAGATTTCAATAAAAATTGAACCAGAAGGCATTCCATCAGCAGTAGATGAGAGTTCCCTTCTCACCAAAAAGCTGGCCAACACTGGTTGTTCCTTGATAGTTCTAAGGTAAGTTGTTCAGGGAAACAGAAAATGTTGTGAAAACTGGAAACTATGGATTCCATAATAGGAGATTGTGAGGAGACAGGGGAGACTATTGAGACCAGAATTTCCCATGGAGGAGACAAACTGAAGGTCAAAATCACAGGAAACAGACATATAACTCCTCTCCAGAGAGAGTAAATTTTCACCCAATATTTTACCAAGACTGCCCTACTAGAGCACCATCTATTAAAATGCTACTTAAAGTTAAAATTCTAACTTCTTTCTGGTAATGCAGAACACACTTTTTCTCTCCTCATACAACTGACAGATGTTCAGTGTTGGTGCTGTATCAGCCACTGCTCTAGGCAAAGAGATACAAAGATGAATTACAACATAGCCTAGGAGGAGACACCACCAAGAGAGCAGATAACTATTGCATTGCTTCAAGAGCTATAGTAGAATAAAGGACCATGCCTTAGGACATGAGAAGAGTTCTAACTCTGAAAGAAGGGGTCTGGGAAGACAGCCAGAAGAAAGGTCCACTGGGGGTAGAGTTATAAAAATCTAGAACAGAGTTGGACATTAAATGTACTTAGACCAGGCTTGGAGTCTGCCTCATCGGCTGAAGTGTTTGTCTGTCATGGCCAGGTTTGATGCTCAGAGTAGAACAATCTTTTAAACATCACTATGTATAGCCCTGCTACCTGAAACAATATAACACGAAATAACCAAACACTTAGTGTAAGTTGGCAGTAGTCTAAGTGCTCAGGTAAAGGCAGACTGTGATTTGAAAAAAATTAATACATCAAATTTTTACCCTACCTCTAAAGTTCAAACAAAAATGTATAGCTAAATTAACTATACATAAGGAAGAATATATGACAAACATCAATAATAGCTAACCACAAAATATAATTTTGCAGATGGAAATAAGTCAATCATAGACAAACTAGTTCAAACTATTAGCCCTTTTATATAAAACTCAAAACCAGAAGTTAAGAATCTGATTTTTTGGATTGGGATGGTTAGGAAGAGACTTAATGGAGGCAGGAAGAGGCTGAGAGGGTCCACAGTGCGCCTGAGAGCTGCTGGTAGTGTTGTCTTTAAAATGGGCTGATAATTACAGGAGTAGCCACTGATTATCTCTAGTGGCTACTTTAAAATATCTCTGATTATTTTTCCTTTTCAGGGAGGAACAGAAAACATTCAAAGAGCTTTTTATGATTCACGATAATCACACAGTATATTCTCTACATGGGACCAATTATCCAAAATTTGAGTATTGCAAAAATTATAGACACATTTGTATGCATACATTCATTCAATTTTTGAGAACTTTATTAGCATTCAAATATAATGTCAAAGAGTTTAGCCTTAAAGAATTATTTGGGAGGCTGGAGAGACTCTGTGTCAGGCAGGGTACCTGTCTTATATAAGTCTGACCCAGGTTTGATCCCTGACACCACAGAAGGTCCCCCTAACTCACCCTGAGTGATCCCTGAGAGCAGAGTCAGGAGTCAGCCCTGAGCACCACCAGGTGTGGCCCAAAACACAAACAAAAATGTGGAATGATCAAAATCACTTAAAAGGACAGTAGCCACCTGTTTCCGTCTCTCTGGTGGACAGAATCCACCAAGAGCAGCACTTTCCTCTCTCCAAAGCAGCTCCCAGCATGTTATTCCATGTGGCTACATCTAAATGACCATTAGGAGTCCATCGTTTTTTCTGTTATTTATATACGAAAGACCGTACGATTATGGAGAAATTTCACAAGCTATTCTGGGCAAGAGGATAATTTAATACCCTGCACATGTCAAAAATTATAATATATATAAAGTATTTTCTTATTTATTTATTTATTTATTTATTTGCTTTTTGGGTCACACTCGGCAATGCTCAGGGGTTTCTCCTGGCTCTGCACTCAGGAATTACTCCTGGCGGTGCTCGGGGGACCATATGGGATGCCGGGATCGAACCCGGCCGGCACAGGCCGGCGCGTGCAAGGCAAACGCCCTACCCGCTGGGCTAGCTCCGGCCCCTTTTTAAATAATAAAATGTATTATTGCATGTTGGTAACAGCAGGGGCCTTATAATTACATCATCACAGAAATAATTCTGGATTTTTTTTCTCAGTTTTAGCAACAGGATTCTGATCACAGTTAGAACTATTTTTTTTCCAAGCCAGAGATTCAGAGACTCCTTAGTCCAATGCTCTCTGCCAAGACGGCATGCTGTGCCCTCAATCACACCTGCTAACTGCAGCACGGCTGTAACAGAGCAATGATTTTACATACTTGTTTTGGTAAATACTCGTAATAAAACAACTGGACATGAGAGAATTTGGAAAGCTGTTTGCTCTTAAGAAGCGACTGCATTCTCTACATTTTTAGCCCTTCATACTTTTATAGCTTATCCTGAAGTGACACTGTAGGCCACAGGAACAGATCATGTAGCCAGAGCTCATTTTTGGCCTGTCTGTTTAGAAATAGATGAAGAAAGAGATTGAAGCCCTTTGAATGAGCAGGGATAGGCCAGTGATCTGAACAGGACCACTAGCCTGGATCTAGTAAGGAGGAAATTTCTATGCTATGGGGTCTGCAAGAGATGTAACAATCTGTGAATTATACAGCCAAGAGTGTACTCTCAGATGAGGGGAGGAGGAAAAGGAGGCCAGTAGTAAGGACAGTGAGACTATTGTAACACAAAACCACCAGATGACGCCCAAGGAGGAAAGCGCAAAGGAGAAAGTCTTTAAAGTGAAGCACAGAGCAGTGAGGCCTCAGGACTCTTCCGTTCACTTTATTTCCACAAGTTAAATTCATTTAATTTATATAATTAACATGTAAGTGCTCACTCAAGGTACCCTGGTATAATTTTGAAACAAGGCGTAATTATAACAGATAGATCAAAGGATTGAAGGTGAAGCTCGGATGGAATCACTCTTGTCCAATGCACAGCACAAACGCCTACTCCACAATAAACTTTCAAGAAATAGTAACTGCCATTATTTTTATTTCTGTTGAGGACTATATCAGAATACAACAAGGTTAGGATATCAAGGCACCGATTTTACGCACTTAATCAGCTATGTGTAGCTTCACAGCATGTGTACTGATGAAGGGTCAGCTGCTTGGGGAATATTTTGTTTTAAACAAAGTCCCAAATTCTCTATGAAAGACTACTATGGCCTGGACTGCTATATCCCTCTATTTAATACTTCAGGTTATTTTTTAGAGGTTATGACAGAAACACCATAGATTTGATGAGCTTCACTGACACAGCTTTAAAATACATGAAAAGACCAGATAAATGGCACATGAGCAAGACACTTGCCATGCACACAGCAGACCTGGTTCAAACCCTTGACACTCCTAATGTTCCCTCCACATCACAAGGAGTACCCAGTGAGCAAAGAGACAGAAGTGAGCTCTGAGCACTGCCCTAAACCAAAATCAAAACAAAATAATGCACAGGATTTACAAATTACAAGGAAACTGCATTCACATATTTGCCTGGTTTAGTTGTAGCTCTCGCTTTGATCTCACACTTCTTTTTTAAGTTTTAAAAAAATCTTTCTCCAGCAAAACCTTTTACCATGTATGCACTAAATCCTTTCTAACACTTGTTTGTGACCTTACTTGACTAGAAATGTTCAAGTCTAGCAAAACTTTTCCATTTCCAAAAAGGGGACAGGAGTGGGGAGAATTAGATTATAGGTTATTCTCTGTGGTCCCTTTCATTTCCCAGATTTTATGGCTCTACATACTGGTAAAGCGCCAGAGAGGAAGAAGACAGCCCAATTTACTGACCAGTTGGAGTGTGTCAATAGCCAAATGTGTAAGAAGCTAGCTAGTAAGTTAAAGGAGAGATATGACAAAGTCCATATTATATTTCTTAAAACATCTGTGGTTCGTGGTTGAAAGCTTGTACACAAATCTCAAAAAAGAACAGCAGCTACAACAACCAGAAAGAAAAAAGAAAAGCAAATAGAAAGATTAAATATGTTCGTGAGATGTACAAGGTTATAAGGAGAAACTGGAGTGCTGTAGGATGAAGGGGTCAAGTAGCAGCAATTTCCTAACATGGATGATATGTAACCAAAGAGACCCCCGGGAAGCAAACAAAAATGAATAGCAATAACAAGTTCGGATTTAAAAGACACCATGGGGCTATTTAAAAACATTTAATGCTTATGTGCATTGGAAGATGCCAAATGTTAATTTATTCTAACTAACATATAAAGTACTTGGAAAAAAAAACAAAATGCGTGACACTGAATTGAATGGAATCATGGATGTTAGAAATGATTAACATGTATCCCAGAAATTCATGTATATTTTATGCATAGTAAATAAAAGGAGTTGCGGTTTTAATCTTGGATGTATTTTAAATGTGAAGGAGAATTAGTACAATGGGAGCAGTCCTCTGTATGATGCTGAAAACAATTACATATTGAAACGATGTTTTATGAAACATTTATTTCTAACAAGTCACACTGGTGCCATCTACTTTATAGTTCAAATAAATATTTTACATTCTGAAATGAAAAAGGAAAACCCATAAAGTCACTTACTTAAGAGTTTTCAAATGTCACAAAGGAGTATCTACTTATCAACTGACTCACTGTTCTTATATCCACTGATAACTAGGAAGGAATAGGTTAATATTTAAACAGCGGAGATTAGTATTAGATATGCAAAATGTTTTAACTGTGTGGGTTACAAAAGATCAAGACCATTTCCTGTAAGAAAGCTTTTGAAGCTGCAAATCTTTGTGAATATATTTCTATACCTTGTTTCTGTTTTTCTAATTCTGTGTTCTAGAAAAACGGAAGGTCTTAGAGTTGTCTATCTTTTGGCGGAAGTTCTTTGGGGTGAAGTTAAGAAAACATCTTATATATTCAAGCCAATCCTTCCAGGTTTTGCCAGATGGTGGCTGGCGCATGGTTAAACAGGGCAGGGCACTGCATAGTGGGTACACAGTTGGAAATGGATTGAGTTCTTCCATATTGGATTCCCTCTGATTCTCCCTCTCCAACATCTCTCCATACTCCAATCTTCCCGATGTTTTCCTTGTTCTGAATATTAGCTTAATCTTCCATTATGTTCCTCAATGTATATCCTCATCCATCATCCATGATAAATGATTTGATCATGATTAATAAAACAATTTTTTAAAAACTAGAAGACACTGACCTTCTTATTTTCATTTCCCTCTAATCATAATTTTATTATGATCAAGCAATTCTGGGATTTCCCTATCCCCTATACTTTTGAAGTACTTCTTAGTTTAGGCCAAATCTGACACAGAGCTAGGCATTAAGAGTTAAGACCATGTGGGCTGAAGTGATAGCACAGTGGAGAGGGCATTTTCCTCACACGTGGCTGATCCAAGTTCTATCCCCAGCATTCCATATGGTCTCCCGAACACCACCAGGAGTAATTGGGAGTGCAGAACTAGGAGGAACCCCTGAGCAATACCAGGTGTGATAAAAAAAAAAAAAACCTCAAGACATTTTATATTCATGGCCTCCCATTAATTATCTTTTATAAGTCTAATAATATCCTGTCCCATCTCACTGTTTGTTCCTGTAGTATTCCAATTTTCAGGAAGCCCCAGAGGAGTATTTAAGAATATTTATGTTGGGTGTTAATTAAGACTATATATTTTGTAACTAGATTCTTCATCATCATGGTTGATGATCTCTGCCACTAGTTACCTGTTCCACTCTTGTTACATTTATTCCTCTTCAGATTTATCTTGAACTTGCTTTTTCTGATTGTGCTAATAATAGTGTGCTCATGACCCACCATTGCTATGCCATGATTAAAAAAAAATCGTTATGTGATAGAAGAATTTATTAAGCTCTTTGTTGCTTCAGGAGGTCTGGCATGACCGCATGCTGACCAGACATTTCCAGATCTATGCTCTGGGCCAAAGAATCTGCAAGGTGGCTGATGCTGGTACACTGGACTGCTGTGACTTCCGGAAGTATAGGAGGTGGGGGAAGAGGCTACCTTCCCCAAATCTGAAAATAAGACCAGAGTTCTCAATCAGGACACCTGTACCTGAAAATATTAGGAAACTGTTGTCTTTGCAGAGAATATTCGTGAGACAGTGGAACTGAGCCCTGGGCAGAGCTGTACTGGCAGGAGTGGGTGCTGATCCTCAAGCCATCCTTTGGTGAGGGTCCTGTCCTCAGCAGCGGTGGAGGCAGTTCCATAAGTTTTAGCTGCTTGGAGCATCTCTGGAGATTTAATCAGCATTTAGCAGGGCCCATGAGTAAAAAGGCAAGTTTTAGCTAGGGGGTCCCACAACCATGGTGAGGTGGCCAGCTCAATGAGAAGAAGCAGAGTGCAGGTAGGTCTAGGAGCTGGGGTCCACATAATCAGTCCAATATTAGTAACTCATAGGCTGAAGAGTTCAATGACACTAAAGAGAACACTGCAGGGTCAACAGCTCATGTGAACTTTATTCACGAAGGATGTCATAAAGAATGGGTGGAGAACCCCACTACAAAGCACACAGATGAACAAAATACCTTCCTTAATCCCAACATGACAGATACATACACGCATACACATGCACGTGCATAAATACATAAATACTCATACACAGAGAAAGGGACAGAGATATGTTGGCACCTATTTAATGTTTTTTCTGCTTTTTTATAAATTTTTCTGCTAAAACAAATGTACAATATATTTATAAAAAATAAGATGCTAAAAATTTCACAGATCTTAATTCTTATGACTCTCCTGCCATCTTTTAGAAACACTCATACCATAGTTGTAAAATCTTTCAGGACCAAAAGCATTTGAAACTGGGTTTTTAAACTTCCCAATTGGTTTAATTATAGCAAATTTATCCCAGTCCACATAGGGACACAGAACCCATATATTACACTCCAGTGGTAGATTTACACTACAAAATGTAGAACTATATGGGCAGAAGAGAGTATGCTCCTGACCCTGATGGTGCTCAGATTACACATGGCCTCTCAAGCATTGCTGGCACATCGCCCTGGAGGTCCCCTGAACACCACCCACAGGGAGATCTGGGTTATGTGGGCACCAGAGTGCCAGAGCAGCAACCCAGCTTTAAGCCCAGGAATTGAGCTGGCCCAGTATGAATAGCTGTGGCCTCCAGATCCCCTAACACGCCCTCCCAAGTCTTAGCATTGTATATTACTTTAATATATATTGCTTAATATATATTGTTTAATATATATTGTTCCAAACAATATTCTTTGGAATATTTGAGCTCCTTAGAGATAATACAAGTAATTTTCTTTGGAATATTTGAGCTTCTTAGAGATAATACAAGTATTTAAAAAAACACAATTGTACTTCACTGAATTAGCTCATCACTTTATTTTATAGGGAAAGAATCTGGCTACCAAAACCCGGTGGTTTCTCCAGGCACACAAGGCAAGTCAGAAGTAGGATGGACAAAAGGAATCTCAAAACTTACCACATTAAAAAGTATATCTAGCTGTTTATCTGTGCATTTTTTAATTGTATGAGGCCTCTCAAGTAAAAGATGCAGTGGGCTCAGCCTGGGTGGTGAAAATCACCCAGTCCACCCCAGACAGCACCAGGGCGATAGCCAACCCTAGTTTTAAATAATGCTAAAGTTATTTAATTAATTTTTTGTTGATCTTTGTTTTGGGGCCACAACTGTAGCTGCTCAGGGCTTACTCCTGGTCTGCCCTTATGGCATCTCTCCTGGCAGGGCTCTCCTTGGTACCTCATGGGGTACAGGGGATAAAACTCAAGTAGACCTCCTACACGGCAAGCACCCTACCCAACATATTATCTCTCCAGCCCCCTCAAGTTAGTTTTAATAATTTCTTCTAAAAGTTTTTAGATCAATTACATAACTCATGTGATAGAAACTTAGGATTCAAAAGAAGTTTATCTTATTAGCAAAGCTCTGTAAAAGGCCTACCACCCACATCTGCAGTGCATCAACTCACTCATGGGCCTTCTAACTGCTGACTAAATCTCCAGAGATGCACCAAGCATCTACAACTTATGGAACTGCCTCCACCGCTGCTGAGGACAGGATCCTCACCAAAGGATGGCTTGGAGATCAGCGCCCATTCCTGTCACTACAGCTCTGCCAAGGGCTCAGCTCCACCGTCTCATGAATATTCTCTGCAAAGACAACAATTTCCTAATATTTTCAGGTACTGATGCCCTGCTTGAGAACTCTGGTCTTATTTTCAGAGTTGGGGAGGGTAGCCTCTTCCCCACCTCCTATACTTCCGAAGTCACAGTAGTCCAGTCTACTGGTATCAGCCACCTTGCAGATTCTTTGGCCTGGAGCATAGATCTGGAAATGTCTGGCCAGCATGCGGTTGCGCCAGACCTCCTGAAGCAACAAAGAGCTTAATAAATTCTTAGGCAAGGCCTTACCAATTCAGCAATGTCATGTAACAATGTTCACATCAACTTATTTTCCAGATCTGTTGATACTGGTATTACAACTTTGTTATCTAATCAATTTAAATCCTAGAATTTCATCAACAGTTGCTGCCTTTTCTCCCTACATTAAATAATTGTTTTTAAAAAAGCTCTGAAAAAAGTCTCAAAAGCTATTACTTTGCAAAACCAAGTCCCAGTGGCTAGTAAACAAAGTATGCAATTTCCATTTGTTCCCACCATTTTAAAATCCCTTTGATAAAAGACAGGAAGAAAGGTCTCTATCTTTCCAAAGCTGATTTACAGTAGCATGAAACTTTTTACAAAGTATGAAATGCTTGGTTTTTTTTTTTTTACTTTTTTGGGCCACACCTGGCGATGCTTGGGGGGTTACTCCTGGTTCTGCACTAAGGAATCACTTCTAGTGGTACACGGGGACCATATGGGATGCTAGGTGAACACCCTCTCCCCTGAAATGCAATTCTTAATTTATAATTAGGTGAGAAAATAATTCGGTCAGCCCTGAAATGCAATTCTTAATTCTAATTTGAAGCCTTATAGAAATTCCAAAGAACAAAAAACTTGCTAACATAATTGGAAAAACATTAGCAACTGAAAGTCCCTGATCTTTCACTCTTTATTACTTTCTCTAGAGTGTGCATCACCTTATTCACTATAGCAGAGAATAGACAAACTCTGAGGCTTCCGATACAAATCTGCCATTATTTTTCATCACCCAAATCAGCCTTAGACTTCAGATGACCAAACCTCTAAACAGATTCTAACTTATTTCTTCAACTACCCAGTAGCTGATAAAATGATTTTGTGTGCTTACACAATATTCACAATTTTAACAGTCCTTAAGAAAAAATGATAATTTTGTAGGTAACAGAAGGACACAGCATGCTGAGGTACAAAGAACGTTCACTGTTCTCGGAGCAGACTTAGATTCTATTTCTAGCTTTTCTGGGAAGCTAGGTGACTTTGCCCAAATTCTTGGATCCTTAGTCTCATTTCCTCATATGTAAATTTTGGGTTAACAAGTCCTTCCTTTCAATAAAAAAGTGAATATAATTTTTTTTGCAGCATTCTCATTCATAAAAGTAAATAAAATGAAATCTGAAAGTATTAAACAAGTAGAACTGTTATGTGAAATGAAGAGGTAAAACAGGCGGATTCCCAACTATTTAAAATATGCACCTTAAAAAATCCATCATGGTTGGGGATGGAATAATTGGGGGTAGGGAATGATTTTTCTTACCTAAATATAAATCAATGATGTCACATCTTTGGTATCCTCACTTGTAAAACTAGTAGTTTATAATTAAACGAATACTTTCTGCTGTGTTTGAGAACAGAATAAGAATTCACAGCTAGCCTGAATATTTATAGCATTAGGTAGAGAAAGTTCATAGGAATTGAATCAATAGTTTATTGATCTTAACTCATAAATTCAGATTATATCGTCCATTAAAAATTTTAGTGACCATATTTTGGACATTGAGCCACTGTTATTTACCAGATATCTATATAGCCACACACACAAAGATAGCTAGTTAATGAACAGAGTAGATATATTTTAATGTATTAAAATTACAGCTATGATAGTTGCTTATGGAAAGAACTCATATAACGTAGAAAAAGAGAGAGGAAAAACAATGGCCCTCAGCAAAGAGACATAGAAACTTTTCTATGTGCATCAGCTAATTCTTACAAATTGAAGTGCTTCAAAATTTGACGCATAAAAGCCCCATGGTTCAATTTCAAACAGCAGCATCTTCTTTCTTGAAGATTTCAGAATGAAAACAGGATTGGGCAGATAAAGCTTGACAGTAGGACAGAACAAAGTTCATTTTAATCGCACAAAGTCTTTATGTTTATGTTTGGAAAGAGAACACATTCTTACACAAATTAAACTAAGCTGCATATGTCTTAGATTGATGAGAAGCATTGCTAGGATAAATCTATGAAAAGAAAAATGCTAAAAATTTACACTAATTTGTTATAATAAAAATTAAGGTATACAAAATTCAACGGTTTATGGAAACATAGCTACTTATTTCTTACATAGAATTTAAAGATAGTCTATAATTATCAAAATGACTGAAAAAGAGGAATAATGCACAATGATTATTTATTTATTTTCTCTATGAGCATATGGAAATTCATATATTGTTTTTCTCAGTAAATGAACGTATGCATGGATGCACCCATGACACATGCGCCCATATATGTATGTATGTAGTTTTTATAGAATACTAAGTGCCATAATAACATTCTGTTCAAACTTGGATCACCTACTGAATAAAAAGAAATATTGTTTAAAATCCTATTTATTATATAAACTTAAATTTTGTGACATATGTAACAAAGAAGCAATAAAACACATTAATTTGGATATTTTTAAATTCTTTTCAACTTTATTAAATATCAATTCTTAATTGTCTTTTGAATAGGTGAATTATAAGAAAGGGTCTATAAATCATGAGTTTAACATGAAATTCCTTTTAAAAAAGTACCTTTGGGATTTAACAGGGCCTGTAAACAAATCAGGATTGCTTTTTATGGTCCTAGATGCAGATAAACAAACTGGGAAGAGTAAAGGAAAAAGGAATCTGAAGCACTGACTTCTCATAAAAGGCAGCTGACGAATTTCAAAAGTTGCATCAAACTTAAAGGCATCTAAAGAGAAAACGACAGATACGGGGAAAGTGGGGGCAAGGGCTCAGAGTTATGTAGGATGATAAAGCCAAGAGATGGATCCCTAACAATGATCTATTCTGAATTCCAGAAAGAAATAAAGTCATCTAAAAAAAAGGCCAAATGCTAAATCTACAGATGTCTCACACAGAAATTAAACCAGTAAGAAGTTGAAAGAGTTTGTGCTGGAAAAGAAAAGGATGAGGAGTTGAAGTTTGAGAAGTTTTGTGGAGAGAGACATCACCCTGCAGAGCTCTCTTGGCCTGACTATACAGAGACACAGAGTTATATTCTTCTTTTCATGTGTGTAATTGAGTAAATAGATGTCTGCATGTTTGTAGGTGTAGGTCTACACATACACTGGTATTTATTTTATGGACTTCATTTATAACTTATAAACATAGACCATATATAAATTTAAATGAATACATGTGGGCATCGTTATTTGATAGAAGAAATAATATAATTACAGAAATTGTAGCCTCACGTTAATTTGGAGGCTGCAGATTGAAACTGAAGTAGGTATATTAACAGAAAAATCAGCCTAACATTAATAACTGGGAAGATTTCAGTAACTGTGCACTTTAAAGGAAAAGCACTTCTTACTCATACACACACAGGAAATATTTGGAGGGCCTGGGAGACGACTTAAAGGGATAGAGTGAAGACTTTGCATGTGGGAACACTAGGCATTGATCCCCAGCATCACACGACCCTCTGGGCACTGCTAAGCCTGATATCCTTGAGCACTTGCGCTGAGAGAAGCCCTTAAGCAAGTCCAGGTATGGCTTAAAAAATAGGAAACAAAACAACTCCCCAGCCCCTCCAAAAAACCCTCCAAATAATCCTGACCCCAACGCTGTGCAAAATATTTACAAAACCAAGATTAGAGGGTCACGGGTGACGTGAGCAGGAAGAAGTGAACTAGAAGAAACATAAGGATAAACATTCTAATGAACTCTAAGAAGAATTTATTGTACTGTCTTTTGGAAGGAAGCAAAGGTGACATAAGAAACAAAGTTTTCACCTACAGTTTTCATAAATCTCACTGAATTCATGACTTTAGTCAATAGAAAAAAACACAAGAAAATAATAGCGGCGACAATACAACTATATGAGTGTGGCTGAATTCTTTACACAAATAATTTGGGTACTTATATGTACAGACCCCTGCTCAAATATTAATAACACATAATGTAATGTGTCTGCCTGTTCCCTTTCCTCCTTCCCCAATTACTACCCTTAATGATTGTTTCATTTTTTCCCTATCTGTAGTATGGTCATTTCCATTTCAAAGAAGGGAACTTAGTTATTTTTGTTTATAATTAATTAAGATAAAAAGGATAACTTAAAGAAGAGTGATACAAATACTTGAAATAGCTAGTCTAGATACAAAACTACATTAATTACTGGGGGACCCCTTAAGAATCATGGTAATGGGCATATCAAATCAGTATTGGGGAAAGAGTAGAGCAAAATATTAAAATGAATAGATGTGGACATCATTAGCGTTCAAACACTAAAACTGCCAACAAACTTAGTTGGCAGTTATTTATAGAAATAACATAAATGGCAGCCAATCAGCAATTTGTTCCACCTAGATAGCCACGTGTTATTCAAATTGGTCATACAATCAATATGTAACATTCATTTCTCTAACACGTCTCCTCTAAACTACCAAGATGTTTTCCAAAGACAGCAGATTGTCAACTATTATCCTGCTTACAGATGTTTCAGGAGAAACTACCAAATAAGTCTGTGAAAAACGTTTTCATCTTCTAATTCTCGACGTATTTGCAAAGTTTCCTCTTCTAAAAGTGATCACCAAACTGCCATAGCCCCGATGGAGTTAAAAAAATAAATAAAACCGAGTACCCTTGTTTCCAGAGCAAATACAAGAATAAAAGAGGATTAAAAAACGTCGCCAATACCGCGTTTTTTTTTTCCACAAAGCCTTAACTTCACACCCAACTCTTGAACCTTGTCAGCAATTACTAAATACCCAAGTATTACGTCAATCCTAAAAGGCACAAAAGAGAAACATGAGAAAAAGCACGTTACCAAACTGCCTCTGTAGTCCTCAGGAACTTGTAGACCGGGACCTTGGCTTCATAATAATGCTCATTTTGAAAGAAAAAAAAGTAAAAGAAAAAAAAAAGTCTTCAAGTAGTCCGGTTAATACATTTCAGCTGTAGGGAGGCTGCTCCAAGTAATCCGAATTTCCCCGCGTCCAACTCCAGTCCCGGGGAGCGTCTGAATACCGGGAGCTCTTTTTTTCCCTTCACTCTGAATTGCTCCAGCACTAAACTGCTCGGAAGTGACAGTTGCTTGCTCTGTTTTGCATTGCCAAGGGAGGAACTGAATTTTAAGTCTATTCTTCACCGGGTCACGCGGAAAGTCACTTATTATTATTATTATTATTTTGCAATTCCATAGCAACTCGTGTAAAGATTTCCAACATTCCAAAAGAACTCAGGTTGAATGAAAGGCAAAGAAAATGCCCGCGAGGGACAGTGACACCGGAGAGGAAAGGTCCATTTCAGGGCCACCGCAGGAAACTCTTGTCCCGGGAGGCGAGAACGCAGCAGGGCCACAGAGCTCTCCCGCTCGGCTGGGCAGCGGCTTTACCTGCGGACGTGGCTTCCCGAGTGGCCCCTGCCCTGAACGGGACTCCAGGTCTTTGTGAATGAGAACTATCATTCAATCTCGCCGGCTGAAACTATTCCTCAAGGGCTGGATGACGTCTGTAGGAAGGCAGTTCAAAACATCGCAGGGAAGTGAAAGAGAGGGGGAAAAACCACCGCAACTCGTGGCCCGTCTAGTTAATTGCTGAAATTTACAATGCAATGGGGGTGGGTCGTCCTGCAGCAGAAAGCAGAGGCTGTAAACCCCAGGCAGACAGGAGAGCTCTCAAAACGTATAAAATCATTTCCTCCTCAAGGAAATGAGGAGTCTGAATATTTTCAGGGTAAAATTCCTGAGCACATTTATAAGGAGCACGCCCCCTTTTCCCTTGCAACAGAGTTGTTTAACCCTCCCCAAGAAGCTTTTGATTTTCCAAGTCCCACATTAAAAACGTGTCTGATGCAAAGTTGAGAGGAGTTGAGCAGCCATTCCTTTTCAGCATACTTAATGAAATGTCACGCTTTGGGCTCCGGGTGTTGTAGAGATGTAAATTGCGTTTAAAAAAAAAATCAACCGAGTATGGCAGGCAGCATTGCATCAGGTCAGGCTGGAATGTTTAAAGTGAAAAAACCTAATGTATTATTGTCCGACAAATAACTACATGTATTGAAGCTGTACCCTTGCACAATGTTTTCCTAAAATGTTATTTATTTCTTTTTGAAAATCCATATGCATATTTCCTTGATTTCTATACACAAAGGCTCCGGGCTTTGCTAATACTTAAAGAGTTTCTTCAGTACGGAATGAGTTCATATATCATGTCAATATTTCTTAATGCAGAGACTAATCCTTGCCCACAACTTTCCTCTTCTGAAATAAAAATTATTCAGTCACACCAGACATACTCTTAGAGGATTCAAATTACGAATAGGTGAAGAAGCATTTGACTATTCTACCTACCCCTAGGGACATTTTCAGGGAGGTCACCTGTCCCTGTGGGTGTGTAATTGTAATTATTTGGGATGTAAATTATCAAGTGAAAAAAAAAATGAAGCATGCTGACTCCTTCAATGACATTCGTGAGTACGTTGGTTCTGCAGTCTGACGTGATCTTGGTATTTATTTAGCATTTGCCGGCAGGATGTTGGAGTGAAATTGTGACCCACCCAAAGTACTTGGAAAATTAATGTAGTAAGGCATCCTGCCGGAGGCTCCCGCTTTGTATTATAAGAAATCCTTCACCTCCTCCACTATTCAGGCTTCAAGGACCATTTGTGATAGCCCCTCAGTGACCCACCAACTTCCTAAGATAAAGCCAATAAACTGTCACCATATAACTGTCTCTTTGAACGTCTCAGTTTGCACATGACTACGCAGGGGCAGTCACCCATAAGGAACTCTGTGCCACGCTCCTATCCTGCTGACACATTAAAGCAGGTTAACCAACCACATATTTTTTTTATAAATTCAAAGGAGATTTGCAAAAACTACTCATGGTGGGGGGGAAGTGGCCTACCTGAGGAGGTTATTCTTTGACTTCTTGGAATTTTAATGCGGCACTAAGAGGAGAAGGGAGAAACTGAGTAAAAGTAAGCAGCTACTAGTATTCGAAGCACTCTTGTCTTTTAGAGTATGGACTGCCATATATTTTCTGGTTGCCATTTCAAGAAGAAATTGACAAGAATCATGGAAAGCAGTGCCTAGATATTGTGTGTGAAAGTCTCCTGAAATAACCAGCCCTGTTCTCCCATTCCCTGCAGGGCCCTGAGAAATTATGCCATTGACAGACACTCCCATTGCTGTCATACACTAGGGATGTTAGTGCCCCTGGTGCTCTCTGTCACTTTCTTGTTCCAGCGTTCTATTTATTTATTATTTATTTATTTTTTGTGTTTTGCCTCACGCCCGGCAAGGCTCAGGGGTTACTGCTGGCTCTGCACTCAGGAATCACTCCTGGTGGTGCTCGGGGACCATATGGGATGCCAAGGATAGAACCCGGGTTGGCCGAGTGCATGGCAGATGCCCTAGCCACTGTGCTATTCCTCCAGCCCCTGTTCCAATGTTCTATGCATTCCAAAGCCTGTCTTTGAAAATCTTCATATACGTGTTGGGCATCTCATAAACAATGTAAAAAAGTTTCCAAGAAAAAACAAGTTCCCAAAGAAGTCAGGCTTAAGTGAGAATCCTGACAATAAATGCAACTAACCAGAATAGTCAGAGCTTTGGGGGAGCAATGTGTCAAGTTGCCATTACAGAGAAAGGTAGACACAATAATATCAGGCCATTTGGATTTGAATTTCTCCTTTCTTCTACTTCTAATGCTTAAAGTAGCAAATGTTTTGTTTTAAATAGCCTCATTGTTCTTAGACAATATTATAGCGTCCTTTTATTATTTGATCACTTGATCACCTGAATCCGTTATTCATCGATTTGCTCAAGCGGGCGCCAGTTTTATTTAAATACCATTTTTGACATGAATGTTTCTGACTTAATTCTTTGAAATATGACTTGGGGCAGGGGTTGGGGGAGGCATTGATTGGGCTACACCCAGGGTGCTCAGGAGCTACTGCTGGCTTTGTACTCAGTGCTCACTTCTAGCGGGGACAGGCATGTGCTGTTAGGGGTAGAGCCAGATAGAACTGGGCGCAGTTGTATGCAAGGCGAATGATTACTCCCTCTACTTTCTTGTGATCCATAGAATTATGGATTCTATATATTTTCTGTTTTTGTTTTGTTTTGTTTGGGGCAGGAGGCACACTTCTCAGTGCCCAGGTTTTACTCCTGGCTCTGTACTAAGGAATTACTTCTGGAGGGTTCCAGCGACTACATGGGATGACAGGGAACAAACCTGTTGGCACTGTGCACGGCAAAACCATTTGCACTGTACTATATCACTCTCATTCCCACGGATTTCCTATCTATTTTCATCTGAAATGTTTCAGAATAGAAGAGATTCGGTGCTGTTCTTTGCAGTGTCATTACTAATAGGCTAACAAGGATGTCATTCTGTACAGGCTAACAAGAATGCTTGGATCTGGAGAGATCTGATTTTAGAATTATGTCTATAAAGTGCTTTGAAAACACACATTGATGTAAAAACTTCCTTTATTTCAGGCACTACACAGATGAGCTAAAGTGTATATTGCATATATTTTGTTGAACCATGATGGGTTGTGCTTTCTTTCACTCCTTATTTTGGGGGTGGCGGCCAGAGCCTCTGGGGATGGAGAACAAGGGCTGATTATTTCAGGGGACTTTCCACACACAATATCCAGACACTGCTTTCCATGATTCTTGTCAATTTTTTCGTGAAATGGCAACCAGAAAATATATTAACAGTCCATACTCTAAAAGGCAAGAGTGCTTCGAATCCATCCTAGTAGCTGCTTACTTTTACTCAGTTTCTCCCTTCTCCTCTTTAGTGCCGCATTAAAATTCCAAGAAGTCAAAGAATAAATAAGGTTTGTAGTATGATGTTTTCTACACCAGTCACTTGAATACCTTACACAAGTCTTTAACATACTAATATTTCATCTACATGATTACTTACTTGATGCTTTCTTCACTAATTCACTCCTTTAAAGTTAAACTAAATTTGAAATATATATATATATATATAAACTTTGTAAATGGGTTTAATATACTGATTACTTTTTTCCAAACACAACTGTTAATCATAAAAATCTAAACACCAGCTATAATGTGTCCTATACTTCCTAATGGTGCCCGTATGCAGAGTGGGCAACTCACATATAGAAAACATACAATAGATTGTGTGGTTACACACCAATTCATGACTTTCCCTTTCCTTATCACCCGCAAACATGGCTTGCAGGACTAATGACATTTATCAAGAACAATGAATGAAACATGAACATGAAATAAAATGAATGGGAAGAATGATTTTTACCATACAACCATAGATTTCTCAGTTATTACTTTGAAATATAGTACTTTTCCCAATTTCTTATCTCAATCCTTTTTATGAATCTTATTTTCAAGTAACAATAAACATCCTAAACTATTCAAACTATCATGAGCAGATTTCTTCGAACTATGTAAACAACTATCAAAATATGCAGACTGTCAACTACACTTAAATTCATATTCTAGATATATATCAAGTAACACTGTTAGGAAAATATAAGCATAAAATCATAGCTCTTGGTGTTTTAAATTTATCATTTTTCCAGTATTTCACCTAGTATTTCACCTCATATTCTAACATTAATAAGAACAAATCACTGAACATTTGAAACACAAGGATTTCCTTGTTATTAAGGAATATGTATTCTCCTTATCTTAAGGGGAATTTCAGAACAAATAATAAAACTGACCTCTAGCAGACTCTCTTACTTTACTATACTCATTAAATATACAATTGTATTTGAAGGCTTTCCTTTAAAGTATAAATTTCCTTGGAATGGATTTCATAACTAGCGAGGAAAAGTTTAGAGTAGTACATTTTGAAGAGTTCTGAAATTCAGGTTTCCTATGTCTTTTGAAAATAATATCAGGTTACAAATAATAATAATAATAATAATAATTAGAAGAAGGAGAAGAAAAAGGAGTAGAGGAGGAGAGGAGGAAGAGGAAGAGGAGAGGAGGAGAAGAAAGAGGGAGGAGGAGGAGGAGGAGATTTGACTTTTATTGCCAAATCTAAAAACTTAATTGTCAAGATAAGGAATTGATGTGAAAGAACATCTTTCATGTTTTCTCCTCAGGTTTAAGTTTCATATTTAAATATTAACCATTTTATGCAAATTTTACAAATATATAAGATCGAGATCTGGTAATATTCTCTTAGGGGGTAGTGGGGGTGGCTCATGCCCAGTGGGGCTCAGCGTTTACTTTAGTTCTGAGGTCAGGCATCCCTCCTGGAGGTACTGGAGGAACTTTGTGCAGTGTCAGGAATCGGACTGGAACTGGATCATGAAGGCAAACATCTTAACTCCTGTATGAGTCTCCAACAGTAGGTTATTTTTTGTCTTTTATATGTAGATAACTTGTTTTCCCAACACCTTTTATGGAAAAGATTTTTTTTACCATTGAATGCTCTTAGATCCTTTGATAATAAGTAATTGACAATAAATGCATAAGTTTAATTCTGAGCTCTCCATTCTATTCTAGTGATCTGTCTTTTGATTTGGCCAATACCATATCATTTTGATTTCTATAGTTTTCCAAAATAGTTTGAAATCAGGCAGTGTGATGCCTCCAGATTTGTTTTCCCTCAGGGCTGCTTTATTGATTCTGTGTGTGTCTGTGCTTGTGTGTGTGTGTGTGTGTGTGTGTGTGACACTATATGAATTTTGGGACTGTTTATTCTATGTTTTGGAAAAGTCATCACAATTTTGATTGGTATCTTACACCAATCTAAAACTCTTCTGTCAACGAAAAGAAACAAAAGAAATGAAAAGGCAACCTATGATATGTGATAGAATACTTTTAAGCTTCATGTAAATAGGGATTAATATCCAAAATATATAAGGAGCTCATACATCCCAATAGTAAAACACAGAAAACAATTTGATTAAAAAATGGACAGTGGAATATTGGCATTATGCTAACGATGTATCTTCTATTTCTTCCACTTAGTCTATAACCAACAGATCACCTGAAAATAGGGTTCATCAGTTCATCACTGAAGGACTCTAGAGAGATAAACATGTCTGTGTTACTGTAGGTGCGTGAATCTTGTCTTATGCAGGTGATGGAACAGAGAGAGCAGAGAACAAGGTATGCCACCAGTTCTGTCCAAGGCCCTGGGGAGGGCAAAACAGAGATGGGATGAAAGTCATCACCACCAGCTCCAGTAAATTCTAAAGTGGAAGACCATATGACATATCACATGGGGCCTCCAATGAAGAGAATGTTAGAGAAACTACATATAGCTGCAACTTCACCTCCCTTCCCTCCTACCATAAGAATACTAGCACCCCCAAAAGTTCAGGTCCTGTACCCCATGTAGCTTCAGATCCTGTACCTGATGGGGAGGGCAATAGGGCCAAATATATGAGTCAGAATTCTTCGTACTGACTCAAAGTAGCAGAGAGCATCCAATGAATGCTTCCCCTTTCTACTAACACAGCAGCCACTGTGTGCACTACCAGCATCCATGCCAATCAATGGTGCAATAGTTAAGTGGCAGTGGCAAGCAATACCTAAAATAAAACCATAGCACCACCTACTGGTACAAAGGTATATAATTAACAAACACTCCATTTACTAAGACCCCAAAAAATCAACAAAGAAACTGTGACCTTAAATGTCACTAAAACAGATGGAATTTATATGAAAATTCACCAAAAGTCAAAAGAAAACACCACCCACAAGTGCAAATGGAAAACTCTTGGTAATAGACAAATATTGTAATCCAGAGCAAGTTTCATTAAATTCACAGACTGAAATTATACCAAGAATCTCTTTCAATCATAATGATAAGAAACTAGAAATCACCAAAGAAGAAAGATGAAAAAAAATCACAAATATGTGGGAGCTAAATAATATGCTACTGAACAACCATTTACTCAACAGGGAACTCAAAGGAAAAATAAAAGCATACCTAGAGGCAAATGGTAACAAAGATATAGGCTGCCATACCCATGGTAGGCACCAAAATTAATGCAATAAGGGGAAGTTTATAGAAATCCAGACCTGTGTGAGAAACAAGAAAATCCACGAATTTTTAAATATTTAGATTTTTTAAATATATAGTCAGATTGTTTTTTATCTAAAGGAATTGGGAAAAGAAGATACAACTAAGACAAGAGAAAGAAGATATAAAAGATAGCAAATAAATGAAAGAAAAATACAAAAGGTTAATGAAACTAAACAATGCTATAAAATGTTAGATAAGACAGAACTGTAACTAAGCTCACACAGACAAAAGAGGCCATTTATATACATGAAATCAGAACCAAAACATGTTACAATGATATACAAAAATATAAAAGATTATAAGAAATTATACCAAACATATATATGTATATGTACATATATATACACACACTCAATTATTGAGCTTTCTAAGAGCAATGAGTAAATTATTGAAAATAGACAACAATATGTGTCTAAATCCAGAAGAATCAGAACATCTGAACAGTCTGATCACATGTAAGGAAACCGAAGAGTAATCAAGAGCTTCCCCCAAAACAAATGCCAGGAAACTGAACAGTAATCTGCTCTCCCCAAATAAAAGCCTAGGACAAGAGCGCTCCACCACTGACTCATAAACTTTAAAAGATGCAGATATTCAAATATGATCCTTTACAAAGTATTTCAAAAAATCACAGAGAAGGGAACATTTCCAAACATATTATGATGCCAAGATTACCCTAATACCAAGACTATGTAAAGACATTTCATACAGAAATGAAATTAGAAATAAATCTCTGATGAACATAGATGAAAATAATTTGCAACCAAGCAGTAGCAAACTAAAGTCAACAGTACATTACAGGTTATCATACATCAAGATTATGTGGAAGTTATGCCGGTTTGCAAGGATGGTTTGAGATGCCCCGATCATTTACTGTGATACCAGCATCAATGACAACAGCAATACTGAATTACAATACTAAATACTGAATTGCAATACTGAATTGGCAATACTGAAACTTTCATGATCATCTTAATTGTTGCAGGACACCCTAAAAGCCTCTGCATCTGCCCTGGATTGCCTCCTGCAGGTCACTTCGCAGATGGGGGTAGTTTAAATGTGGCAGTTTATCTGACCATGTATTCTGTACTGGCTCGTATAAATATTCTCTCATGCTACCACAATCATCGTGGGACTAGCTAGATCTTACCAGCATATTTGCCTGGCCATATTGGATCTCTAAGTAATTAGACCAGAGAGAAATGCTGTTTGCCTCCAAGCAAAGCAAGCATGGCTCCCTGATAACTCAAAGGCAACTAAAATACAAAACTACCGTGAAGTAGACGAGACTCTTGTGAAGGCTTGGAGAAATATTTAACTGGCATTAGTATTAGTCTTTGGTAAAGAGGCATGCCATCTCAGAAACCCCCCTTCTCTACCCTATAAAGGCATTTCCAGGCAGATCTTGGCTCAAGACATTAGGTGAGGTGCTGGGAGAAATTACCTGAGGGCATTTGACCCTCCCTTCAGGGGAAGTTACATTTAGCTTATAGCTCCTCCCAGCTCTGCTAGGGAGGCTTTGAATGAGCTCTGGGTTCTTGTAAACACCCAGAAGGCCTCCTAAGTTGCTACATTTCTATAGAGCTGTTTTCCTAGTTTTCATCTCTAGATAGCCCAGCCCAGAATGGGCAGGGCTGGGAAGTTTGGGCGGATTTCTACCTATTAAATAAGCTGCAAGAACAAAGAAGCCCCTTTTTTCCTTTTTTTCCATTTCAGCTTCCCTTAGCATTTTGCTTCTCGTTCCTCTCCATTCTCTGTTGGGCCTCAACACGTGGTGGCAGCCATCTTGGCCTACACGTGGCTGGGGCCTAGCTGGGAACCCAGAGTCCAGAGGTTTTCCCTGATCTTGGATTGTATTTTGGAACCTGTGTTAGTAAAGCCCTTTTAAAACTGCATCAGATTCCTGAGTTTTCATCCATTCCCGCCGGCTTCAGAGGTATAAGGGAACTTCGCTTCCTGGCACTGTTGGGGACCCCAGCAACTTCCCTGACACTTATAGACAAATTAGGAAAAAACTAAAAGACAAATTAGGTAGAAGTTATCATTCTTTGTAGATGACCTGATAATACACACACACACATATCCATATTTATACACATTATATATCCATAAGACTCTTGAAATATGTGAAATAATAAACAATTACAATAAACTAGGTTATACTCATAAAGTATATAAATAAAAATCTATTGCATTTCTATAGATTATGATTTATGAGAAAGATAAAATAGTCCCATTTATTATCATATCAAAAACTAAAAAATATCTTGGAAAAATTTGACCAAGAAGGTAAAATATCTATGCACTGAAAACTTCAAGGTATTGTTGAAAGGATTAGAAATCATGAAGAAATAAACACTTATAACTCTCATGGATTAAAATAATTAACAATGTTAAAATATCTGTATTTAACTTTTTTTTGGGGGGGACTCCCTGCAACGCTCGTGCTCTTTGCTCCTGGCTCTTTGCTCAGAGATTAGGGGAAAGATCTTGATGGACTCAGAAAATCACATGGCATTTTGGGGATTGAACCCAGGTCAGCTGCAAGCACAATACCCACTATACTATCACTGTCTTCCCGTTCATCATCGATTTGCTCAAGTGGGCACCAGTAATATCTCCATATGACCTGTCTCATGCAAGTAGAGCCCAAGGGCACCTGCTTGCTCCAGGAACATAAAGAGCCTCAAACCATTCCATCAGGTCATGGGAATGAGGTCTATAATTGTTACTAGTATCTGGCATATCAAATATGACACGGGTAGCTTGCCAGGCTCTGCCGTGCGGGTAGCATACTATCACTTCAGTCAAAAATGTTTCTATTTAGACAAATGCACAGATTGAAAACCTTACTATCAAATCCCCACTGAAAGAAATAGAAGAAACATTCAAATTATGTTGGAAACACAAATGACCCCAAAGTGACAAAGCAATTCTCTGTGAGGGGGGGGAGGAGGATGTACTTTATATAGACTCCAAACTATAATACAATACTACAAAGCTACAGTACTTCAAACAGCATGGTATTGAACTAAACACACAAAACACACACAAACACAAACAGAAGACAAAGGACTAGAAATAAAATGATAAAACAAAATAGCATGTATATTATCAACTAGTTTATTAAAAGGAGCAAAGAATATATACAATGGAGTAAAGAGTGCTTCAATAAATTTGGGAAAACTGCAGATACAAAGAAAGAAAAATAGAAAGAAATAAAGAAAACAAAATGTGATGAAGAACACTATTTGCACTCTCCTCGCCTGAATAAGGGAAAGGGGGACAAAGAGTAGCTTTCATCCTTATAATCCCAGTGTCTTCCCTGAATAGGCACATGTGCCTCCATAATGTTCTTGAAAATAGGGAATGGGCGTACATGGAATATTCCTATGAATATGGAATATTCATAGTACCTAGCACAATATCTGGTTCACAGGGTATTTGCTTAACATCAGAATAAATCTTTGGTCAATAGTGGCAGATAAGCCTTTAAAAATTGTTCTTCCTGTGCCCTTTTGTGGCATTTACTTCATGGCTAGAATGATATTTCAGAATTATGTCTCTCTGTCCTCTTTTTCATAAACCTTTATCCCTGAAAGCTATGCTAGATACAATCCTCCACCTATTTTCGCCCCTCAAAACAGAGATCATACTATATTACAGTACAATATTTTTTACAAAGAAATAGAAACTGGTTCTGGTAAAAACTGTACTGATATATGTCTAAGGTAGGCAATAAGTTGATACCAGTATATTTTTCAAGGAGGAAAAATCATTTCTTAAATAGGAAAAAACAGCATTAATCTGGAGAAACTATTATGTAATAACTCATTGAACCCAGATAGAGCATTTAAATTCTATTAGGGAACTTTTGAAGGTTCAACAGAAAGAAATGACTTTTTCCTGGAAGTTTCTCCACATCTTGGCAGAATAATTATGAGGTTTTTATGTACCAATTTGAAAGTCAGTTCCACATGAACTAGGGATGAGAGGACAGTGTCTCTGGAGGGGAAGTCTGCAGTCTGGTCAAGATTCTAAGAATAAGATTGGGGCTACTCAGAAGTGTTATGAATATTAGCACATTTAGTTTCATATCTGCCACATGAAGACCTATTATATACTAATTTATCAAATGAGGGAACTGACACACAGAAAGTGTCTTCCCAGCGAGTTGAGTAAAAGAAGTAGGCAAGAACTCAGGCCTCTGGATGCAGAAGAAATAATCTGAAAAAAGACAAGAGCACCCCCTCATTGACTGCCCACTTGTCACTTTCCATTGTTTATTGATTTGCTTGAGTGGGCACCAGTAATGTCTCCATCTGTTGGAAATGAGGTCCATTATTGTTACTCTTTTTGGCATATTGAATACACCACAAGTAACTTGCCAAGCTCTGCCATGGCTCTGGGACCCAGTCTTTTTCTATGTCAGACCATCAACCATCCAGGGCCCATGGGGCAGAGCTCTGGGGGTGTCTGCTTGGAAAGATATTCTGCACAAATCCTCAATAAAACATGTTAAGGCAACTGAGGTCTAGAGGACGTTAATCATCCTGCTTGAGATATTAATTTGGGATTTAGATTTCAATGTTTTAAGAACTAGACATTGTCTTGGGAAAACAAGAACCTCAACAGCTAAGAAAATAGCAACTCACCGGAAAAAATTATTTAATTTTTTTAAACAATTCTTAGAAAAAAAGAGTAAACCCATCACTCCTTGTCAATGGTGTTTTTGTGTGTGTTTGTAGACATTAAAGTTATGAGAAATTAACAATTATTTTCATAATAGGAATTAACATTCTTATATTTCAAGTATTTAGATATTAGACAAGTATTGAATGTACAAATGCATTAATCAGTGTGGGGTAGGGACACACCCAGAAGTGCTCAAAGTTTACTCCTGGCTCTGTGCTCACGGATCACACCTAGCAGGATTCAGGGGCCATATGGGACGCAGGTTAAATGCATAAAGGCATAAAAGGCCCTACCCACTGCCCGGCTCTGGCCCTCTCAACAGTAACTTTAAAAAGTGGGGCTGGATCGATAGCACAGCGGGGTAGGGCATTTGCCTTGCACTCGGGCAACCCGGGTTAGATTCCCGGCATCCCATATGGTCCCATGTGCACCGCCAGGAGTAATTCCTGAGCAAAGAGCCAGGAGTCACCCCTGAGTGTTTCCGGGTATGACCCAAAAAAGCAAATGAATGAATGAATGAATGAATGAATGAGCAATAATAAATGAATAAATAATGAATAACTAACTAACTAACTAAATAAAGTCACTGTTGTTTTTTCATTTGTGCAAATGAAGAAGTTGTTCCTTGCTACTCAGGTAAAATTACTTGAGGTGCATTATATTTGCAGTTAACATTTTAAAAGAGTTAACCAAGTATATTTATACTGTTTATTTTCAACTTATCAAAAATATATGCATGTTATTAAAGTTTTACTTCAAAGACTCAATTAAAATGTTTTAAGTATGACATATTTGCAGAACTTTCAATGAGTTTTTCCCCCATTTTAAACAGATACTTCCTGTGGAAAGATAGGGAGGAAGACTTAGATACCATTTAACATGATCTTGTATATCCATCTGTTCTCTTTGAAAAAAAGATAGCCAGTTCATTCCAGGTGTGCAGTGACCTCTAAAAAATACTTGCAAACAACAGAACTGTGACTTCCAGAGTTACTGCTTCAGTGTTTTCTCTGTGTTCTGAAACAGAGTATTTAGTTTGGCATAAGCATAAAAAAGAAGAGAAAAGGATAAAGAGAAGAGAAAAGGAAAGAAGAGAAAAAGAAGAGATGGAAATGGTAACTGATATGAGGTACTTCATGGAAAGTTGAAGGAAAATGAGTTACAAGTAATAATGCCAAAATGATCACTTTTAAGGCTGACCGTCATTCCAGTCGGTGAGAGATAGGTATGAACTCTCTCACCCAAGTCGATGGAAATCAACTCTTTGTTCAGCTCAAACTTATTCCTTGCTTGATTAAGAGATTTCTCTGAAGGCAACATTTTTCTTAAAGTTACATTACAGGACTGGAGCTATAGTCCAGCGGGTAGGGTGTTTGCCTAGTATGCGGCCGACCCCAGGTTGATTCCCGCATCCCATATGGTCCCCTACACTGTGCCAGGAGTAATTCCTGAGTGCAGAGCCAGGAGGTATCCCTGAGCATCTCTGGGTGTGACCCAAAGAACCAAAAAATATTTTTTTTAAAGTTACATTACAGTACATCAACATTATAATTTAAAGTAGTGATTTCAAAACATTAATAAAAAGCAATTATAAAAGTAATCTTGCAAATGGGTAGTACTAAATAAATAGGAATTTTAATGTCTTTTCGACATCACATCCAACATATTAAAATATATCCACTTCTCCCATTATACAGCATTAAACATCACATACAACATATTAAAATGTCTCCACTTCTCCCATTATACAATATAAAAGTCTGGAAACTGCCTTCATAAGTTTAAAAATTATTTGGCTACTATAAAATAGTTAAACAAGTAACCGACAATTTCTCTATAATGCTCAACTGGTATATATAATGAAAAAGAAAATCAGCCCCGGAATTTTCTTTTTCCATGTAATGGAATTTTTACAAGTACATATTGACAATTCCTGAAGTTGACATAATGCTATAGTTTGAATGTCTAATCAGATATAGAATTACTGCATTCATTAATGTGATATAAATATATACCAGTTTTACTAAGTGTGGGAAATGGTAATGTCAGACTAGAACTCACCATTGAATATACACAAAGAGACTTAAATGATAGCCCTAAATATCTGCAGGGCTAGCCGCAACGTGTAAAAAGAAGAGGGAGAGAGATGCAGAGACAAGAGAGAGAGACAGACAGACAGAGACAGAGACAGAGAGACAGAGAAAGAGAGAAAGAGAGAGGAAAAGGGTGTACCTGCTATTGAGGCAGCCTGGGAGTGGGCAGGGAGGGGGGGTACATTGGTGGTGGTGATGGGGCACTGGTGGAGGGGATGGGTGCTGGAATACTGTATTACCAAGAACCAATTATGAACACCTTTGTAATTGTATCGTTTCATTGTGGTATAATAAAAAAAATTTAAAAAGTGTAATCTTGATTTTGAAATTTTCTTTTTTATATTCTGGGGTAATAAAATATAATGAATAATATATTATTTTGTATTCTGAAGTAATAAAATATTCTGAATAATTTTAAATATTTTATTATTTTTATTTTTAAGTTCGCAAATGTTTTACATAGATCCATAAAAACCTCATGGGCTCTAGACAGGAAGAATGATAGAATATGCAATGAACATGGGATCCGGGAGATTGGAAAAAGGGAGGAAGGGAATTTCTGGGAAGTGGTGATTCACACAAGAGACAAATTTTTTATTTCCAAATTGTACTCTATTTCCTGAACTAGACTGATAATGGTGAGCAACATCTGACTTGCTAACAAGTGAGCTAAAGCAATGAGCATTTATTGCTGAGACTTACTCATGATCCAGCTCATATTAGATATGAGAGATGATAAAGACCACTGTGGTCACCACTCTTGAGGACCTAATAGATTCAGCTAAAAGAAGTGGCAATTTTTAAAATAACGTGAGATTTCAAATAATGAAACTAGGGTTTAGGTCCTTGATTGACCAAAGTAAAACATCCTTAACTTGTTATATTAAAATAATTTGTTCAATTGTTCTTTACTAGACTGACCAGTGATTTATAAATTGTCGCAGAACATTTCATAATGAAGGAAGAAACAGGAGTGGTTACAAAAGGGGGTAACTTAATTGTCACCCAGTCTTGGTGATATATTTTGAGTTAGGAGTTGAGGGCCTAACATGAATGAGGCAAATATGAGAAGCAGGTGTTAGTTCAAAGTGAGGCAGATCTAAGGCCATGGTAAACACTTTTTTTTCTCTGAAATAAAACTGGTTTTCAAAGGGTAAATAAAACATTATTTTGAAGTAGTATAAGATATTCATCATATATTTTAATAACCAAAGTTCTCTGTTCATCATGTCATTACTTTAAAAGATCCTAGAACGGAAGCAATAAACCACTAAAGTAGGTTTAGAGATACTGAGGAGCATATGTACTCCTGGAGTTGGAGCAACACATGTATAAGTACCAAAAGAGCATTATTTCATTGTTTAAATGGAATTTTAAGTTATTTTCCTTTAAGCATGATAGATAGCTGTAGTACTAATATTTATATGCAGTATAGGGTTAATGGAATTTTAAGTTATTTTCATTTAAGCATGATAGCAGTAGTACTAATATTTATACTTGCAGTATAAATATTAGTTTTAATATATTTTATTAACATTTAATATATTTTACTATATTTTATATATTTTAATATGTTTAACATAGTAAAATATGCATTCAATATATTGAATAACAGTTTAATACATTTTTATACTTTTATCTTTTTATACTTACATAAAATATAATTATATTTTACACTTAATATATTAAAACATAATTAAACTATGTAAGTATAAAAATACTTGTCATTGCACCATGTTCTCATCAGAGATCAAGGAGTCCTCCACTGTTACCCCAAGGTTCCTTCCCTGGCTCTCACCCCCAGGTCAAATTTTAATGCTTGAGCAATGATCCTGACTCAATGGGAACACATGCTAAGTAAAGTCTGGCCGCCGGGTCACCACTTATCAATCAGTGAATGATGAGTCACCTGCAAGAGCGTGGAAAGTTTACCACCAACTCACCTGACTGGGAAAAGCAAACCTGCAGGCTACCTTCCTCTAGGACCTTCAGAGTTTATTTCTGAGAATATTTGCCCTCTACTATTGTTTGACAATGAGTAGAAGTGGAGGAAACAGCTACAGAAAATTTCAATTAAATGTCTAAATTATATGAGGTTAACATATAAAATAATGCAAAGTTCAGCTGTATAGCACTAGCTTTTTACCTGTCTGTACTAAATGGCCTGTTAACAGCAGATCTGTTTCCATTCACTCACATACAACTGTCCGAGTTTCCCACTCCAGCTCCCTTCCCGTCTAGTTAACAAGTATTATGTTCTCACAATCTCAGAGTTTATTTTGGTTTTGCTTAGTTTGCACATTTGCTTTATTTTCCACCCATGAGTGAAATCATGCAGTACTTTTTTTCATTATCCATTAATCTGTGATGGGTTGTTCCCTGTATCTTGGCTATCAAAATAATATTTCAATGACTGTAAGGCAATGCACATATAAGTTAAATATTTAGATAATATATATTAAATAATACTTCTATGGATCATATGGTAGCTCTATTCTTAATTTTTCTAAGGAGTCTTCACACTATTTCTATAGTGGCTGCAGCATTCAACATTTCCACATCTTTGGATGAGGGATACTTTTCCTCCACATCTTTACCAAAATTAGGCTTTTTGTCTTTTTGATAATAAACACTTAACTTATATGAAGTAATATTTCATTGCCATTTTTATGATAAATGATGAGGATTTTTTAATGTCCATTGGTCATCACATTTCTTTTGGGGGAAATCTCTACTTAGATCCTTTGTCCAGAAATATAATGTTGTATTTGATTTATAAATAAAGAAAGCTCTTTTGAAAACATAAATTATTTTGTCTTATATTTGGTGAATATGACATTATCACATTTCATTTGGTAGAGAAACCACTGTTTTGTCATTTGGCTTTAGAAGTGTTAATTCAAAGTGATATATAAGAAATATGTTCTACAACTTTCAGAATATAGCAACTTTGTTATGACTACTTATAAAATCATTTTAAATTCCATTGTAATTAAATAGCTTATAAAGTCTTTAAATTTCTTCCTGTGTAAGCTTTTACTTCAAAGGTCTACAGAGAACTCCTGATTATGGCTGCATTTAACATTTTCGTGATAAAATTAAATGAGATTGTTTTGTGCTTATTATCTTTGGTATATCAAAATGGAAACAAACATTGCAAAAATAATAGCTATGTTAAAAATTTCCAAACACACAGAATAGATTAAAAAACAGAAGAATAAAATGCTTTGAATACTTATATATACATTCAGATGAAGATAATTCGGCATCTATGGCCCTCAGAGGGAGAATATTGGTAGCTATGTGCTCTAAACACCTACTAAGCAACATTAGTTACTCAAAAATTTGTAGAACTTGACTAATGTATTATTATTATTTTTTAATAAAGTGAGTCTTTTTGCTAAGGATTACAATCTAGTCAGGTACATGCTTGACTCATGGTTAAATAGACTGAAAGTGGCAGAATGTTACTGTTCCTCAGACACAGATGACGGATGGGAGAGTTGGAACACTATCATGCTATAGTTGGGATGACTGTAGAATACTCCACACACAGTCTTTTTGGGGGAAGGAGTGTCACACTAAGAGGGTGCTCAGGGCCCACTCCTGGCTCTGAACCCAGGAGCCACTTGTGGCAGGCTTTGGAGAACATTTGGAGCACTGAAAATTGAACCCAGGATGACCAGTGCAAGGCAAACTCCCTATTCGCCCTACTCGCTATAGCCACTCCATACACTTTCCTACTTTGGAACTGTCTGGTTGATGAACATGCTGTGTCTTTCTACTTCCGGTCTTAGTCTTCCACTACTTTTCTTATGTTCATGAGAAGCAAAACATGATTCTGTTCAAAATAAAATATGTGTGCTCTTTGTTTCAGAGCTGATGTCTGGAGTGACCTAAATCTGCTCATGGTCTTCTCACTGTTATGTGATACCAATATTGTTTCATATGTTTTGAAATACTGAAGAAATATGTTTCTCAATAATAGGAGCAGAGAAATATGTGTCAGCCAACAACAAAGACTAAATTCAGAGTTAAAGTCTGAGTCATGGGCCAGAGCGATAGTACACTAGTTAGGGCATTTGCCTCATACACAACAAGGTTTGATTTCAGCATCCCATATTATCCCCAAGCACTGCCAGGAGTAATTCCTGCATGCAGAGCCAGGAGTAACCTGGAGCAGTGCTGGGTGTGACCACAAAGAAAAAAATAATAAAGTCTGAGCCATATACCATTTTTACTAAGTCTCAGTTGGGACCTGAAATCTATAAATGGCAATTGATTAGTGTTCAATAGGAAGTGACTTAAAAGAGGAGGGAAGACCGAGATAATCAATGCAGCTGGACTGTTCTCTCATATGCACATGAGATGAACCAAAAGGTCCCACAATCCCTCATTTACAAAGGGCGGGACGGATCAGCGAACAAAATGGCTGAGGTACAGGGATACAGTGATATGAATGTAAGCCCGGGCCACTGTGAATGAGATGGCTGCTACTGACCGCTCCCGCTCCACTAGACTCAGTCCTCAGAGACATACCTATGCTTTCCTTTGCTGGTGCACTGCAAATAAAAGAACTACGACAGTACAAATGCCTGGTGGGCTTCAAGAACTAGAAGCTAATCTTATTGCCACAATAAAGTCAATGGTTATGTTCTTTGTCAAACAGTAAAATGGTACCTTTTTTTTCTATAACTATTTTCTCAAGTTCCTTCTTTATATCCCTGTTCTTTGCCTTTAATCTTTTCAACTCTGGCAGTGCATGCATGTATACACAAAATGGAGGAGATATAAGGTTTAGGTCACTGAAAAACAGTGAAAGTAGAAAAAAAATATACAGGTTACCAGTGCTTACAATGTTCACCAAAAAAGACTACTGTTATTTGTATGTCTATGCACAGGGTGTAGATAGATAAGATGTTGGCATTCAAATGTGTCCTTTTTAGTAAAAAAAGGAATTATCAATTTTCCTGGGCCTAAATAAGTGATAATCTGAAATCAGCATAGTTTCTGACAGGGTGAAGCAACACAAAATAATTTTGACTAGGCAAATAGACACGTGTGGACACTTGACACATGTTCCTCAATAACAGGAACACAGTGAATACGTGTCAGCCAACAACAGATCCTAAATTCAGAGTTAAAGTATGAGCCATGGGCCAGAACGATAGTGAGTAGGGTGTTTGCCTTGCATGCAATAACGTATGATGCCAGCATCCCATATGGTTTTCCAAGCACCACCAGGAGTAGTTCCTGAGTGCAGAATCAGGAGTAACCCCTGAGCATTGCTGGGTGTGACCCAAAAAGCAGAAAAAAAAAAACCAAAATGATGAAAAAATAAGTCTGACTGCATTTATTTGCATGACATAAGTATATCAGGTGGTGTTACCAAAAGTGGAAATTACTGCAAACGTGAGGGAGTCAGAGGTTAGGTAAGACAGAGAAGGGAACATGTATGAATAAATGTCAAAAAGGGCTGATACCAACATAGAACTGAGCATTAAATACAGGCAAAAAATGCACATGATGGCTTCCAAGTGTATGTAGTGCAACCCACAATGTGTAGGAGAAGGAAAGGAGAGAGAGGGAGAGAGAAAAGAGATAAAGAACCTGCCATTTAGGCAGGCTATATGTGAGGGGGAGGGGAATTGGGGACATTGGTGGTGGGAAATGGGCACTGGTGGAGGGCGGGTGCTGGAACACTAAGTGACCGAAACCTCCAAACATGAACAACGTTGTAATTGTATATCTCACAGTGGTATAATAAAATGTTTAATTAAAAAAAAGAAGAAAATAAGTCTGAGCCATATACCATTTTACTAAAAACAGAAGACTGTCTTCTGTAAAATAGCAAACTACAAATTAAAAGTGAGATATATAAGAGTTATGACTCAGAGACATATAAGAATTGCTTCTGGAATTTTCAATGGTTTTTAGTATATATTTAACATGGAGAGAGGGAAAGGTCAAACATATTTTTTATATGTTTGAGGGAGAAAAGACTCATAATATTCATATGTTTTGAGGAAGAGAGGCAAATATTTTTTTAAAAAAATCATAGTTTTCATATGTTTGAGATGAATAACAGATCACGCTGATATTTTTTTTCTCCCAGTCCTCAGGAAGAAAAAAAGTTCACTGTGAACTGTGTGGGACAGGAAAATAGACAATCTGGTGTATTTTTTTTAAAATGCTATTTTGCAGAGAAAGAATAGGAAGAAGTTTAAGGTATTTGAATGTAAATAAAAAGAAATATACCAGAAAATATGAGACAACATATCAGGATAAAAATTCAGTATTTGGGGATTTAGTGATGGCACAGAAATTACGGGGCTTGCAAACATGTGTCCAGACCTGTTTTCATCTCCAGCACTGGGTATGGTCTCCCAAGCACTTCCAGAAGTTTCCCCTGAGTGTAGGACTGGTAGCAAACCTTGAAAACCTTGGAGCACCACTAAGAGTAGCCCACCTGCTTCCCGAAACCTCTATTTTCACAGTCAATTACATATTTGATCAAAACATACATAAAGACTATAGTCCAAACATCTACTTTTTATTTTTTAATTAAATATTTCATTATACCACCGTGAGATATACAATTACAACGTTGCTCATGTGTGGAGGTTTCGGTCACATAATGTTCCAGCACCCCACCCTCCACCAGTGCCCATTTCGCACCACCAATGTCCCCAATTCCCTCCCCCCCCCATAGCCTGCCTCCTAGCAGGTTCTTTATCTCTTTTTCTCTCTCTTCTCTCTCTCTCTCTCTCTCTCTCTTTTCCTTCTCTTACTCATTGTGGGTTGCACTACATACACTTAGAGGCCATCATGTGCATTTTTTTGCCTGTATTTAATGCTCAGTTCTAGGTTGGTATTAGCCCTTTCGACATTTATTCACACATGTTCCCTTCTCTGTCTTACCTAACCTCTGACTCCCACGCTTGTAATTTCCACTTTTGGTAAGACCACCTGATATATTTCAAACATCTGCTTTGTGAATACATGGAGACTCCGCCTGGGACACTGAATCATTTAGAGATACTGGAAATCTAAGCATATAGCTTATGACGGGAATAGCCTTCTTTTACATGCTATAGTCATTTAAACCAGTTCTTTTACCTTCCTTTTGTGGGGGATGACTATATTCAGGGGTGCTCACGGTTTACCCTTGGTTCTATGCTCAGAGATCACACCTCTGAGGAGGAGGATGATGAGGAATAGGAGGAGGGAAGAGGAGGAGGAGGAGGAGGAGGGGAGGAGGAGGAGGAGGAAGAGGAGGAAGTGGAGGAGTGCTTGACCATATGTAGTGTTGGATTCAAACCCAGTTCACTTACAAGCCAAAGGCTCAACCCACTATTCTATCTCTTTGGCCCAACGCTAGTTCTTTTAAAAGATGTTACCTGATTCTTCCTTTAAATATTGAATACTGTTTTGTTGTTCTTAGTAGCTTAAATCACTAACAAGAAAGGGAGCTCATGGAAATATAAGTTGGTACAGCCATTATGGAATATATGAAGTCATCTCAGAAAATTAAAAATAGAACTACCATGTGATTCAGTGACTCTGTATTGAACGTATAGTTAAAGGAAAGAAAATTCCCATCCGGAAAAAATATCTGCAGTTTTCTGTTCATTACAACATTATTCACAGTAGTCAAGATATGGAAACACCCCAAGTGTCTGTCAGCAGATGAATGAATAAAGAAAATGCGGTATACAAGAACAATGGAATATTATTCAGTCATTTGAAAGAAGGAAGTCCCATCTTTTGCAATAAGATATCTTTTGCAATAAGATGTATGAGCCTGAGGATATTATTCTAATTAAAATATTACAAAGAGAGAAAAAACAAATATTGCATGATTTCACACAAGGAATCTAAAACATTATAACCATAAAAGCAGACAGTAGAGCAATAACTATCTGCAAGAGGGAGATGGAAGATGTTGGTCAAAGTTGATAAACTTCTCACTATAAAATGACCATTTGTGGATAGTTACTGTACAGCATAATGGCCATAGTTGATTGTGGTTATCATTTCACAAATGTATATCGACATCCAGCTAAATTTTTTGTCATTGTATCTCAATGAAACTGGGAAAAAATAGATGATCACATTCAAGAGCAAATGATTTCAGTTCTATTTTGGGTGAGAAATGGGGGAGAATTAAATGCGTAAGTGAATAGATATTTTGGCAAGATCACAACATTCATAGCAAACATTTATCTTTCTGATTATTTCAAAAGATTTATTTTGAAAACAATTTTGGATTATGTGGAAGATAAAACATTTACATCCAGTTAATTGATTAAACTATTGATTTATTCACAGAGAGTCTTATTTTTTTAAGGTGCTATATATTAACCCAGGGCCTCAAGCATTAAAGATATGTGCCAGACTGCATCCTGGGACACCCTGTGACATTATATAGTCACAGGCCTATATAACAAAGTCAGGAACATGACAAGTGTGAGCTCCGGGTCACTTGTCACTTGTCACTTGTCACTTGTCTTCCTGTTGTTCATCAATTTGCTCAAGTGGGTGCCAGTAACATCTCCATTTGTTGGGAATGAGGTCCATTATTTTACTGTTTTTGGTATATTGAATACACCACAGGTAGCTTGCCAGGCTCTGCCTTGGCTCTGGGTTCATCCCAGAGGACACAATCTTTTCTATGTCAGACCATCAACCATCCACCATCCAGGGCCCATGGGGCAGAGTCCTGGGTGTAGACAAGCCTGTCTCCTGTCTGTCACCTGCTGACGCAGCTGGACACCACAGCCACACCTGCAACACCGTGAGGGGCAGGTGAGCTCCTGGTGCTGGTGAAGAAAACAATAATCATCAAACTAAACTCTAACAGTCTGTGAGAGCTGGTAATGTGGCAGGACTAAGATAACGAGACATGATACCAGCTGCTAGTCACCCACCCTTCTCTCTTCTCTCTGAAAGTCACTGCTACCTTACAGGTGGGCAGGAATAGTGTGTGAGGTAAAACATTCCTTTGACATTTAACTCTAACTGAGACCAGGTTCAAGTGCAGCCTTCCCATTGCAGTGTAGTACTGAACTGCCACTGACTACTCAAAACACTTACAGGGAGACTATAGCATGGGCAGGCATGCAAGCCCTCCTCAGCTGGCCTTTGGGCTGAGCACCTTGGGACACTCCCTTTTCACACAACTGTTACCTCTAGCAGGTCATTGTACTGTAAGAACCAAAGAAGATGTTTATTGGTTTTGAGAAAACCCACTGACTCGTGGGTACCTGTGGGCAAGGAGAATAGGAAAACCATGGAGAAGTTTGAGTAGTTCCTTTCTGACCCTTCAGAAGCAGCTCCATCTTTGTCACTTGCTAGAGAATGCAAACCAGGATGTGTGTATGTGTATGTGTGTATGTGTGTGTATATGTGTGTGTGTGAGAGAGAGAGAGAGATCTGCCTTCTTTAATCAGTTCTAGGCCAACCTGTTAACAATTGTTTTCAACTCTATCTAAATCCATGAACACACTGCTCCACTTAGATAATAGTAACCAGGGAGAGGACCAGTGGTTTCCCCCCAACAGCTTTTGTTTTTATTAAGGAGACATAATCTAGTTCCACTCTACTCACTAAATAACATAAGAAGGTACCCCAAATGACTGACCTATTAGTCATACCAAAGAGGCACTTCTCATTCAGGCAGATAGAGTCCAATTAGATTTGGCTTAATCTAATTTTAATACTCAGAAAACAATTTAAGACCTGGCTCAGTAGGCACAGACAGTGAACTAGCAGGAAGACAATGTGGGAACAATGGGGTCCCGGGTGAGAGAAGGCCCAGACACTCATTGCTCATAGGAAGTGAAAAGCTCCAGTGTCTGAAGGATTTCCCTTCAGTTTTTTCTATGTAGTTCCCTTCAGGTTATTCTGCTGGATATTCTTAGAGCTGAAAGCAGATCGGATTATTATAAACTATTCACTACATTGGATATTTCCTGGTCTTCTGTTAGGATGGTTGACTCAATAGTCAGATATTCCTCAAACCAAAGAAGATACATGTGGAAATCATTTGATCTTAACTTTTTGGAAGGTAGTAAGATAAAAGAATTTACGGAATTTTGGTTGTTACCGCTCTTTCTTCCTCCTTTAGAAAGATATTCTTGTATATTTATTTTTAATGTACAGTAAACTTGAAGTAAGTTTTAATAAATGACAGAAAAAGGGAAGAATTTCTAAATTAAAAATGTGCATAGAGAAGAAATCTAGAGCATCTCCCTAAGCCATCATTTATTCTGACCTGGGGTACTCTAGAAACATTTCATTTGTGCCTAGATACCTAGAAACAGTTCTAGGTATCAGCAAACTTATACCTAGAAAAATGCAAACTGATACCTAGAAAAATTACTACAGAACTTTTAAATTTATCTTTTATGTCAGATTAGAGGAAGTTTTAAGCCAATAACACACCACTAATAATAAGCACAGCATTTAGTAATTTCCCATTTTTGTGTATTTCATGTTTTACCCATTTCTCTTGTTTCACACATGAGAAAAATAGAGACACAACACAGTTGAACAACTTGGTTGCTCACATTAAGTGGAAACGCACTTACTAATTGGCAAGGATATGACTCTGATTTTTTTTAGATGTAATATTTGAATTCACAAATTTCTCTACAATTTTTTTAAGTTTTAAAGGGAAAATGTGCCTGTTTCCAGAGGGCCAGATACTTATAGAAAATATGGAAGAGTTATGTTAATAATGTCTCCAATATACCAAGAAAGTCATTAAAAGAAGATAATTGTTCTGAAAATGGAAAAGCATTCTTTAATAATCAGAGAAGCAGAGCAAAACAGTTCATTATAACTCGTAGAAGGGAAAATTTGTGAATAAATATCAAAATGTTAAAGAAAAATTGTTATGGTGTTATAATAATAGGTAAGATATTTCACTTCTTGGTTCATAATCTCGGGGTGTATTATTTTTGTCTTTTTTTAAGGTGGGTGAGGGCATATCCTGTGGTGTCAGGGCTTACTCCTGGCACTGTGCTCAGGGATCACTCCTGGCAGCCTAGGAGGACCATAATTGGTGCTGGGGACTGCATCTGGGTCAGCCATGTGCAAGGCAAAGCACCTTACTCCCTGGGTGTGCCATCTTTGTATTTGACAATGGTGTATTGGAAAAGAAAATATCTAAGTCCTATTTCTTTCAATAATCAAGGTGATTTAGCCGTTACCAACTGGATCCCACGGGATGTCAAAAGATCACGTGGCTGCCCACCTACAAGATGGTCAGACTTCCTTGTCAAGACCCTGAAGTAACTGGTTTGAGGCTCTTCATATTCCTGAATCAACCAGATGCCATTGGGCTACAATGGCACGTGATAGGGTCCAATGGAAATGTTACTGGCACCCGCGAGCAAATTGATGAATAACGGGATTCAAGTGATCAAGTGATCAAGTGATACTTTAACTACATCTACATAGAGATTAATTTTTGTGATCTTATCTCCAATTATGGAGTAGGGAAATGTGGGATCTTAAAGCACAGCACCTCCCAAGGCCTATTAAGACAGTTGAGGCCAGGATTCTGAACTCGGTCAAGACTATAAATAGGGGCCCCAGGAGAGCATCCTGGGGAGCTTCCAGACTAAGACAGCAGTGGCTTCTGGTGCCTGGCCAGATGACCAGCAATCAGGAAACTCCAGCCCTGCTGGTTAATCCGCCAACAGGTCAGGGGGAATGGTGTAGGCCCGGACACAGGCTGGGAGCCCTAATGAACAGTAAGTACTGCTGGGGACCCAACCAGGACCCAGAATCTGCTGCCATAGTCATCCTCTGGACCCAATAATGTTAAGGCTATGGAACTCACAGGAGGTCACGTGAGCCTGGGGCCATGGGACCTCCATGAGGGGGAGCCACAATTCCCTTCCAATAGTTATTTTTAAGCCTTAGCAGGGAAAGTCTTCCTTTACCTTAAGAAGGAATAGCATGCTCCTATGTCCATTTGCAGCAGTTATTAAGACAGCACATAGAAAAGAATAATAGATTATCAACTCCAAATTCCTGTGGTTTGCTGGGTAATTTAGTGGCCAAAAGTGCCTGCCATTCAAACATGAGTTAAAGAGTTTGGGCCCCAGTGCTACCCATGTGCCATGCAAGGTCTTAGCAGCTCTGCTATTTTGGGGACTCCCTGGTGCCACAACAGCGTGTCTGAGTATTGTAATTGAATTATGTGACTCCTGGTGAGCACCATAACCCACTGTGCATGTGACTTGTGCTCATTATTGCCACAGGAAAGGATCAAAATGAAAAATAAAATAAAATAATGAACTTGACAATTAATTACACCAAAAATGTTAAAAAAAATACACCTAGAGTCCTTTCTGAAAAGCCCCTGCTGTTAAAGAGCTTGAAATATAATGAAAGAAAAGATAACATTGTAGGTCTGGGCCCCAGAATCCTTATCTGCCTCCTAATTTCATATATGGGAGAATATAATATGAAGCTAGATAGATAGATACATAGATAGATAGATAGATAGAGAGAGAGAGATTCGAGAAGTATTCAGAAATATTTTTCCTTCCCAACTTAAAAACAAATTATTGACTAAGGGAAAATAAAGGTACCAACATGAATTAAGATAGAGTCAGACTGTAAATATTTGTCAAATTTGTTTCTAATGTCAGGATTAAAAAAATACCAACTCAGTATAGCATTTTTAAAGCATGTGGGTGCAAAACTAATCATGCAAGAAAAACTAATCTCTTAACAATTGTAAAAATATTTCACTCAGTTGTGGAAAGAAAACAGACATTTGCTCATAGTCTGGAGACTAGTTCAGCTGACAGTGATTTTCCATTAATGGGGAGAATACAATGGAAAATATGCAGCTATAGCTTCCTTTATACTATATAAACTTCAACAATGAATCTGCAATTTTTAACTGTAGATAAAGTATCATTCAGGACTATCAAATAGGCTACTAATATTTTGTGATGACATAAAAATTATAATATCTTTAAGATTTTTCTCTGAGATTTACTATATATTTTATGCATTTTAACACACAAAGCAGAATACAAGTCTGCTGGGAACTTAATAAAATACTCTGTTCTGAAACTGTTTCTACCAATATTATGGGACAAGTTTTTTTAAATCACTTTAAAATTTCTATATTTGGAGGAATTTTGGAAATGTATTTTTCCAAGTGCAGATGAGAAGACATATTCAAACCTGGGTCTTATCTATTGGAATGGAAAACCAAAAGGCAAAATAAAGTAAAACTCTGCACATCATTTCTAAGGCAATGAAGCAAAACCAGTCCTAAGAGTCAATGGAAGACCCACCCAGCCCACACACATAAACGCCAGGATAGTCCAGGTCACAATCCAGCTACACTTTTCTTAATGTCTCCAGCCAGTCATATGCTCTCTCCTATTCTAGAACTTTATGACATAATTCCAACAGTCAAGAAAGGTGTGGATAAAGTGAAGGAAAATAGGAATCAAACATCCTAAATTAACTACTGCAAGTAAGGTATTTCCAACAGTACCTGGAACTTAGTCTTGAAACATGGAAGACTCAGATACTATTGGGGAATAAAAAGAATTTCTAGTCTCTTAGAATAAAAATCATGGAGCCAAAAGATAGGTGAGGTAGGTGCTAGCCTCACACGTGGCTCATCTGGGTTCAAAACCCATTGCTTCATATGGTCCCCCGAGTCTTCCAAGAGTAATCCCTGAGTCTATGTAGAACCAGGAGTAGGTCCTGAGCACAGTTGGGTGTGGTCCAAAAACAAACACACAAACAAATAAATAAAAAAACAATCTCTATGTTTCCAGACTTTTACAATCTATGAGCTATTGTATATATTTATAAATATATATATTATATTTCTTATGTATAAAAATCTTTATCACAAGAACTATGGAAATTAGTTTTAACCATAATACTATGTGACTTATTAAATTTGAACATTAAAGCATTTGCTTGCAACTATACCTCTTTATGATCTATATAATACTTTGAGTGGATAACACTGTTAATTATTTAAAACCCTATAACCATTTTATGCACAGTGAGTCTGGGCAAATCTTTAGTCATGAAGATTAAAATAAAGGTGGTATAAGACTTATTTAAGGATTATGAGACTTTTATCCAAGGCCAGGCAATACAGGGTCCAGGAGAACCTGTCAAGGGTTGGAATTTACTACAAGTGTGTGAGGGCACAGAGGTTAGGTAAGGTAGAGAAGGGATCAGTTTGCCAATAAGAGTTGGAAATGGTATTGCTAAACTAGAACTGAGTATTGAAAGTAGGTAAAGGGGTATGAATGATAAATCCTCAGTGTCTGTATTGCAAATCACAATGTGCAAAATAAAAAAGAAAGAGAGAGAGAGAGAAGAAAAGTGCCTGCCATAGAGACAGGCAGGATTGGGGTTGAGGGAAGGAAAATGTGGGATGCTTGTGGTGGTAAATGTGCACTGGTGGAGGGATGGGTGCTGCAACACCGTATGACTGAAATTCAGTAATGAACAGCCTTGTAACTGTCTATCTCATAGTGATATAATGAATTTTTTTTAAAAAGACTTGTTTAAGGGAGACATAATTTATTAATAAAATATTAACATTTAAAAATAGTGAGATTAAAGTCTATATTTCCTTTCTGATCTTTCTCTCTTTCCCTACTTCTTTTTTGTCCTTTTTCTTGATTTCTTCATCCAGCAATTCAATAACCAATCTATAAGAACTTTTTAAAGGTTTTTCTAATTTATATTTAATGAAATTAAACAAAGTGATTTAATAATTAATTCAAATTGTACTATGTTTTATATTCAATTGTGGCAAATTGAATAATTTGAAGTTATTCCATTTCCAAAATCTGTTATTCCATGCTGCTTTCTCAGCAAATAATACTTAACCTAAAAATGCAGCAGGGTCACATAATATTCAGAGTAGTTTTGACCCAACATTATTTCTTGCTAGTCTCACTTTATTACATGCTATTAAAATTGTCTCTCTCCAATTTCCCTTCTATTCTTACTCCTCCAACCTGAAACACTCGTAGATTCATACAATATACTTGACATGTTGCCTAGTTCACATCTTAAACTTTTTTCTACTTATGGTTCCTTTTTGCTGAGATATTTTTATGCAATCGCAGGAACACATGTGTATGAATAAAATAGATACAACATTTTGTATACAAACAGTCTATATACAAATAAAAATTACTGTCACACCCATGAACTGCCTCAGGCGCCAAAGTAATCTCATTCACAACCATAATCCAGAGACTCATATATAAATCTCGAAAGATTTATAAGTGGCAGAGATGCTACTGGTCCTTCCTGTGGCAGACTGACTACAGGGGGCTGCAGAGGGGGACGGGTTTGGGTCTGGCCTCTCCCAACAGCAGTTCAGCAGCAGAGAGCCTCCATGTTCCACAGTTGCTGTCATGTTCAAAGTTGGACTCCACTACTGGACGACCCCATCCACAAATTAATCTGTTGATAAACTCAGGTATATGGATTTTGCAACTAAATCTCCAGGTTTTCACAAGTCAGGGATGGGCTCCCTCCCCCATCTCCCTGTTCTCCCAGAAAGCCAGGCAGTCACACCCATACCCATGCCCCAAAGGCAACATTTAGTTATAAATTTAACTTAAACTTTATCACCTAGTTACAATCTTTGGAATTCCTGGAGCACACAGTCACATAGAGGGCGAGGGCACACAGCATCTCAAACTCTATTATAATGATATACCAGGAGGCAAACCACATTTAATAGATGTAAGAATAAGGCAACCAATAACATAATATATAGTCGCAACGCTTATCTTGTAACAACATATCAGTAATTTCTTATACAAAGGGCTTATAGCACCTTGGTTCCACAGTGAGATTGAATAATCCTCAATAACTTCCTTCTAAGAAAGCATTTTTGACAATTTTTTAGCAAATTAGCTATAACAAACAATATATATTATATATTATATGTTATATATTACATATTATATTATATATTATATATTAATTACATTACATTACATTATATTATATTATATTATATTATATTATATTATATACATTATGTATTGTATACATTGTATATGTTATATATATTATATGTTTATATATATAAATTATTGAGAGGCAGGCTTAAACAGTGGTTGGGAAAACTGGAAAAAAATTGTGGTCCGAAGTTGCAATAGTGGTGTATTTGGGGTTAAATATTGAATATTGGTAAGAGATTAACATGACCAACTTTGCTAAAATATTGAGTAGAAGACCACCATGTTTAATAAATTCAGTAAGTGAAAGCAAAAACACAGATGGTCCACTTTGCATATAACAGCTCAGTAAAAAGGTCATGACTTTAGTAATACCATTCTGAGATGTAAGTTGTAAATAACCAATATAATTACTGTCTGCTTAGGGAGCAGTCATGGGGGTGGGAAATGAGAAATTTTGGTGGTGGTAAGTAAACATTGGTGGTGGGATTGGTGTTGGAATATTGAATACTTAAACAATTGTACTGTGAACAATTTTGTAAATCATGTGAACAGCTTTGTAAATCAATTTAAAAATGAAAGCAAATTGACATGGAGGGGGAAAATGCATTTCTCAAGGAGTAGTTGAAAATACTATTCTCCAAACTCCAAAAAATGTACTCATAATAAATCATAAGGAAACTTATTGTAAAACATTTCTGTAAACCTTACGGGGTCTCAATCTAGACTTTTTGGAAGCTATGGTCTAGCCTATGTCTTCTCGCTTGCTCCTTAAGACGCTCCTATAAACTGACCTTCCTCCTTCAACAGGTATAGCAATGTACCCCCAGATCTACCATTCTTCGTGAACACAACACTTATGGTGACAATTGGACTAAACTTTTTCAATCATAACCTCTGCTTTTTTAAAGATGTAGTATTTAAAGTTCTCATTTCTTTTTTTTTTTTTTTTATTTTAATTTTTTTTTATTTTTAAAATTACAAAGATATACAATTAAAAAGTTCATATTTGGGTTTTGGTCAAACAGTGTTGCAGCACCCATCCCGCCACCAGTGCCCATCTCCCACCACCAACATCCCGGTTCCCTCCCCTTCCCCAGCCCTGCTCCATGGCAGGTTCTTGATCTCATTTCTTAAAGATGATCATCATCTTTCACTGTAGCTTCCATTAGTAATTTTTTCTCTCTACCAAAACTAATTCAACATGATATGAGTCCAATGGAACAATAGTCATAAAGAGGAAAAAAAAGTTTTCTGAGCCATAGTCTATGAGATGGAGTTAGAGCAGTTACACATTTTTATCTGGGTCATGGCAAAAGGGAACCACGAGCAGTACTGTGCTTGCAAAGTCACTTTTTTGTGGTTTTCATGAGTTTTCATTATTAGCAGTGCCATAAGCCACAGAATGAAATAAGAAGTGCTGAGTGGAATTTTGGAAAGATAGAAAATGAACTACCCTGGTATGATATATAACAGAGTCACTACTATCCATATTGAAAGATAATCTCCTAAAAAAGACACACATTTACACACACATTATAGGTTATGTTCTAGCACCCCAAGAGTTTCTAGGCTTGAGACTCTATATCAATGAAATGCAATGCATGTAATCTTATGCTTTCAATTTAGTTATTTAATAATAGCTAATTTATTTATGTAGTAATTAAGAGTAATTTAGAAATTTTATAGTTTGAAGATGCCTTCAGATTTGGTATATGCAACACAATGACAAGTCTCATGCCCTTCTGAAAGCCACAGAGTTTTTCAAAGTTAATTAAGATACTTAATTTGTCCAACAACTAGCCTAGTGTCTTGGTTAGGTTTTCCTAAAGGTGTTGGACCTTTGGAAGGAATTATAAAATAACCTTCATGTTAAGGAAAAATAGTATATTATTTTAAATTGCTTTAGTTCTTATCACCCAAACAATAATGATGGAGAGGAAGGGAATAGCAACATTTTGTCAGAGAAGAATGAACTATAGTATCAAATGAGAATAAAGGATATTAATCATGAACATGAAGTGATCATGGTATAGGTAGTTCTGATTTCTGAGCAATAAATAATTAGCTCAGAGGGAAGTTTATGGACTCAAGAATCAAGTATAGGACAAAAGAAATCAAGCTGAGAGAGGCTTGTGTGTGTGTGTGTGTGTATGTATGTGCATGTGTGTGCGCCTTATAAGAAGCTCTTTGGTGTTTCGGCATTAGTTGGAAACCCTGGTGTTTCAGGACATTTTGGGGCAGGAGCCTCCTAAGCAATGCCCAGGAATCACTCTCTCACTACTCATTTAATTCACCAAATGGCTAAAGGTTCAGGTCTTCAGTGAAGCACTGTTAAGTTTCAGAGGTATTGGGGCCACCAAGGACACAACCAGCAAAGCTGGAGAGGGGCATGTGGTGTCAGGGATTGACATTCTGGCTTGGCCCATGCATTGTAGATTTCCTGAGATACTACCCCAGCTTCCTCTCCCCTTTTGAGGTATTATAAGTGAGTTTATGGAACCTGAGGGAGACTCCTGTCACTGTTGGGTCAACTAATCCAAACAGTTCAATTTTAGTACCTGGCGATATGACGTGACTCAGTTCACAGGTACTGGGGAACACCAAGGCTACTCTGGTAGAACTCATCAGAACTTTTGTGCTTGACAAATAACCCCCCCGGATCCCAAGCTTTTATTCTAAATCATGTGTTTGATTATTATTCAGCAAGTGTTCTTGTCTTTCTTTTCCTTTTACATCACTTTTTTTGGGGCTTGGCCACTGACATTTGACCAAGAGAATGCGGATGCAAATGAGGCCATCTGTTCCCAGCCAAGTCTATACAATATGAAGTCTTTCCACTTTTCACCTTTTTACATTAAAACCAATCATTAGCCCTGCAGATATTTAGAGTTTATCACTTAAGTCTCTTTGTGTATATTCAGTGGTGAGTTTTAATCTGCCATTACCATTTCCCATATTTAGTAAAACACTGGTATCTATTTATGTGGAGGGATGGGTGCTGGAATACTGTATTACCAAGAACCAATTATGAACACCTTTGTAATTGTATGTTTCACGGTGGTATAATAAAAAATTAAAAAAAAATCATTAAAAATAGGCGATAACAAAAAAGGTTACAGTTTAAAGAATATAATTATTTCCCCCTATGTCCTGAGTTATAATAATAAGCAATTCAATCACATGCAGCTGATGTATTTTGAAATAAACCTGATTCAAACTGAGATATGTTAAAAAAGTATAATAAATAATCTCGATCTGAAGCCTTACTATACATAAAAAATGTCAGACAATCATTTGCAATTCATATAGATTGCACATTAAACTTAAATTGTTGGCATATCAAGTAAATATTCATTCAATTTTTTAATTTTTATGTTTCATTATGGCTACTGAGATTCTTAAATGATACATAGTATGTATAATATTTTCACCAGCAGGCACTGTTCTAGAAAAATACATTATATTCTCTCTCATAGTATCTGCATTACAATATACTGACACATATTTAATGTCTAAAATAACAGTTTATGACGAAATAGCATACTCCTAAATTCCAAATAGAGGAGCAGTCTTAAGAAATACAACGGAGGCGGAGCGATAGTACAGCGGGTAGGGTGTTTGCCCTTGCATGCGACGGATCCAGGTTTGATCCCCAGCATCCCATATGGTCCCCCCGAGTACCGCCAGGAGTAATTCCTGAGTGCAGAGCCAGGAGTAATCCCTGAGCACGGCCGGGTGTGACCCAAAAAAGCAAAAAAAATATATATACATACAACTTGTCTGGACCATCAGAGTATCTTCTAAGATAGAAGGGCTGCATGTGATGACTTCTAAATTCCTTTCCAAATTTCATACTCTTAATAACTTAGTAATATACCAAGTAGAATCCAAAACTGGAGAATGCAATTCATATGTGGAATAATTTCAATTTAGCAAATATTTCTCTGACATTTGTTATGTGAAAGGCTCTGCAATAAGGTAATTTTATGTATAAACATTTCCAATTCTACTAAGCACTCTACTCTTGGTGAAATTTTGAAAACTTATTTATAGAATGAATAAATGTATTATTATTCTATTGCTTCTTGTAAGTTAAAACAGAACAAAATGAAATTGGCTGAGAGAAATAAATTTTAAAAAATTAAGCTATGATTCTTTAACAGAAACTCAAGTGCCAACATAACTGAATTGTCTTTGAATACTGCAGCAAAAAATGCATTGCACCTTCTGAGAAATGGAAAATGCATTGTGGCTCTATATAAAGAACATTCCAATTTTAGCCACCTTTATCCTCCTTGAGGCTTGCCTAGGTCAATAATAAGCAACACGACTTTGGGGACTGAGTGAAGGAAGACGATGATGGAACAAGCCAAATGAACTGCCTTAGAAAAGCAACGGAATAAGGAAATAGAGCACTTGGGACTGGTCTGGTCAAGGTGTTCAGATTAGGACTGCCAAGAAATGAGAGACTGAAAATGAATAAAGTAGGACCTAGCTGTGAACGCCTAGTTCACTGGCAATAATGGCAATAATGCTTATCCACATTATACTTTAATAAGGACTTCTAAAACTATTATATTTTCAAAAAGTCTCTAATTTTGCTGAAATTCTTGAATTTATTTTTTACTATTTTTTATAAATCACACACACAAAAAAAGAGGAAAGCCTAATATACCAGAAGGGATGCTGGACTGACAGTTAATTTAAATTTATTTTTCTTCTCTCTCTCTCTCTCTCTCTCTCTCTTTGGTGGTGGTGGTGGAAGTTGGGCTGAATTCTAGGTCACATTTATAGGAGCTCAGGATTTACTTCTAGCTCTGCGCTCATGGATTGGACCATGTGTAAAGCAAATGCTTTACCCACTGTCCTATAGCTTGGGCCCTAGTTTAATTTCTGATCTTTGTACTGCTACCAATATAACCTGAATTTGAACAAATGGTTTTATAATTTAGAGTTATTTTTTCATTCAAATAATTAGAATAAAGACCTTTGTATTTTAAAGGTTACTGAAACAGTCAAATGAGATAATGGTAAGGAAAACATTTAACAAAATATAAATGCTCTATAAATGTTTTACACTTGATCTTGGCCAAAAGGCTGAGAAGCAATCTATAAATGTTTTACATATAAACTTCAAAAACAAGTTTTATGAGATAAAATAAGGTAATATTACAGGCAATCCTAGATCCAGAGAAGATAAAAAAAACCTTATGTGAGAAACATATTGCATTTATATATAAAAAATAGCATTGTAGTCATAATAATAATTTGGCTAATAATTTAAAACATATTACAGTGGTTCAAATAAATATATATGCATTAATAATTGATAATAATTAATTGATAATGACAAGTAAGAATTAATTAATAGCAAAGATTAATAATTAATTGATAATAAATAAGAATTAAAATAATAATGGATAATAATTTAAAACATATTACAGTGGTTCATATAAATATGCTTGAATTAATTATAGCACTAGCACATAGTATATATTAAATGTACAGTGGCTATGTAGGAGGCTAGCTGATCATTTAAACTTGAGACTGACCTCCTAGGTAGTACTTATTTTACATTGTTTGAAAAATAACATAGACTTCCATATGCACATCAGATGTTATAAGTGTTAAAAATGCATGCTGAGGGGCCGGAGCGATAGCCCAGCGGGTAGGGCATTTGCCTTGCACACGGCCGGCCTGTGCCGGCCGGGTTCGATCCCGGCATCCCATATGGTCCCCCGAGCACCGCCAGGAGTAATTCCTGAGTGCAGAGCCAGGAGTAACCCCTGAGCATTGCCAGGTGTGACCCAAAAAAGAAAAAAAATGCATGCTGGAAGAAGAATGGAAAGCAATTTCAGTACATAACTCACAACAGCCAAAATGGAAATCAATGGAAATCAATGGAAAATGGAAGACAAATGAAAATCAATGGTTAACAAAAAGCACATTCCCGTGGAATCTCTTTTCTCGGGTTCTGAAATAACCAAAAAATACCTTGTGTTTGCATTGTAATTATAATTTTTAAGTTTTTTTGCTTTGTAATTTTTAAAGCATATTTATAATATCTCATTAGAAGTTGGGGTTATAAAAGGTTGACATTGACCTTGCTTTACTTTTACATAGCTCTTTGAAAAATCCAGTCAATTGAGTGTTTGTAATGAAATAAGAAAAGTTGGACCATTTGCCAAAGACTTTTGGCATATCCTAAACCTAAGCTTTTCATCTGAGTTAACAGTGGGACTGGAAGAATGCTGGGGTGGAGAGTAACCCATCTGCTCAGCAGACTGGCTGCCCCTGTACCGGGTCCAAGGCTCTCCCTTTCATACATAATCATCTAACAGTAAAGGAAGTATCTTTCTCCAAGGGAAGGACATTTTGGATGCATCATTAAGCCCAGGTGTGTGAGAAGTGCAAAGACATACAGAGAAGAGTAGCTAACTGAGGATTTCTCTGGAATATTCCCAAAGGCTATGCCTAGTTGCACCTTTCCAGTCATTGGATTTAAAGAGAATTTTCTTATCACAGCCCGGCTCGGGCAGCTGCTTGTGGCCATGCGGTTCATCAATAAATGCTGGATTTTGAGATGACTATAAGAGTATGCTACCCGCATGGCAGAGTCTGGCAAGCTACCCGTGTCGTATTTGATATGCCAGATACCAGTAACAATTATAGACCTCATTCCCGTGACTTGATGGAATGGTTTGAGGCTCTTTATGTTCCTAGAGCAAGCAGGTGCCCTTGGGCTCTACTTGCATGAGACAGGTCATATGGAGATGTTACTGGTGCCCGCTCGAGCAATCGAAGATGAACGGGAAGACAGTGATACAGTGATTTCTATGAGCTTGAATCCAAAGGAAAATCTTGGGTTGCTTCATATCTATTTTGATCAAATATTACATCAGTCTTGTTGATTTAGAGTCCCAAGAGGCAAATATGTAGATATAGGCTTTCCATATAAATCTTATGATGGAATAATTTTTTAGGAAATCCCCCTAATGAAAAGTGTTGCCAAACACTATCTTTAAAGGACCCAATTAAGTCTAATCAGACTGTTTATTTCAGAAAGAATTTGTTTTCAGGAATTACTATATTTGTTCAAATAGCCATTTTGTATAAACATTTAATTAAAATTCTTAAATATCTCATGGCAATAAAATATATAATAATCTATTGTTAAGCAACATGTAATGAATAAATGTTAAGATATTGATTAAAAATCATGATAAAATTAATTATCAAATGTAGGATAAAATCACTTTCATCTCAACTCAACAATGAACAAGATGGTTTTCAAAAATGCTTTTTTCGGTGTTTGTTCTTTTTTTGGGGCATACACTGTGATGCTCAGGGTTTCTTCTGACTCTGCACTCAGGGATCACTCCTGAGCTGTAACTCCTGAGTGCAGAGGGGTGCTCAGGTTCATATGGGATGCTGAGGACCAAATCCGAGTCAGCCAATAATGGTTTTCAAAATTCTTTATCAACTGTATTCTTGGATTTTGGTAGTTCCCTCTATAATTTCATTTAAAACTCTATGCAACTGAAGCCTCCTCGTCTCAGTCAGACCAATGACGTCGTACTTGATCTTTTTGCGCTTGCACCATCAGATCCTCAATATATGCTTCCAATGCCAGCGCACGTGCATTGAAAGTACAGACAGTCATTTTAGTCCTTCTTTGTTTTGGCAGCCTAGGATGGCTATGAAATTTTATCAGGCACTGCTTGCCTGATAAAACTCTATAGTTTAAACTATATAGGTTGAATAAGAATATATAACATATATCAATTTCATATTGATATGACCCACCAGCAAAGAATACAAAAGCTTCTAAAATTTCCTTTTTCCCCCTCAGTCATCCACTCCTTAACTCAAAAAATTTGTGACACTATATGCTAGACAATGGTTAGGTTGAATAAGAATATATAACATATAGGGCATGCTCTGCTTGTCTATTTATTTAACATCACTCACCAGAAAAACCTAGATTAGTGCCTGAATCATAGTGTGGACTCAAAAGTATGTTAGAAGTAATAAAATACCTGGAAAATTTGAGTCATTCTAACCATACTAGCACTTTAGTTAAACTATCAGCATAATAGTCTCAAATACATTAAGGAAAATTGATTAGTATTTTAAAAAAAAACAAAACATTTTCTTCAATGCCAAATAGTGTGTGAAGTTAAAAATAAACCTAAAATTAATTATAGAGAATTATTAAGTGAGTCAAAACCACCTTTATAAATAAATAATACAGGGCCTTGCCAAAGATTGCTGCTATTATGTGTAACAATAAAAATTGGGAGTCCTATTTTTAATATGTTCACAATATCAGTTAATGAATAATATGAACAATATAGGCAAACACATTAGCCAAGTATTATTCTTAGACTCCAGTGGGACCTTTCAGCAACAAGAGCTAAATATAAGGAAGAGTATTCTCTTGATTTCGAAAACTAAATATAAATGTTTAAATTTTCCCCTACGGGTAGCATTTAAGCAAAATGTGGCACAAATGTGAAATACATAATTGAAGCCAACTTTCCCTTGGTAAGAAAAATGCAATCCTTTCACTATTGTGAGATGATTTGGACTCTGTTCCCCAACAGGCCCCAAGTAACCTGTTCTTTGAGGCACTCGCGTCACCTCCTTTGGCACCAGCTCACCCACAGAGGGAGGGAGGGCAGGGGTCTCCCTACTCTGTTAACGCAAACAACACTTACGTGTGTGCATGAAAATGTGTGAATTAAACATACTACAGAAATAGTTGTTGAATTTATATAATTAGCAACATTTCTGAAAGATAATAGGTCTATTCTTATCACATTGCGAGATAGAGACTTTTTAGGTGCATTACTAGAGACTGTCTACATTTTGTAAGATCTGGCTTTAAGTCACTGTTAGAGCATTTCTAGCTAATTTTCTACTTGACTTCATTTTTCCAAGGTTTACTCTGCATTTGACAAACAGATCTTATTTCTTCCTTCGTCTTTTCTTGAAACCCATTAACAAACTGAAATCTTTGATAGAAATATTCATGGTGAGAGCAATAGCACAGCTGGGAGGGTGTTGTCTTGCATGCAGCCGACCCGGTTTCCCATATGATCTCTTGAGTACTGCGAGGAGCAATTCCTGAGTGCACAGCCAGGAGTACTCCTGAACATTGCTGGGTGTGACCCAAAAAAAAGCAAAAAAAAAAGAAGAAAAAAAAAAGTAAAAGGAAACATTCATGGAGGTGAACAGAGCTAACTCTATTTCACAGACATTCCCAACACCCTTTTTCATTATTGCCTTTATTAGATACTAGAAAGCCAATTACTAGCTTTAAGCTCTCTCACGTGATGGATACATAGCATAGTTTTGGTCACTGAATGAAAACTGATGTCTTTTAAAGGTTGTGGTAAAGGCTGTTGTGTTTCTGGGATAGCTAGACTAAGCTACACTAATCTCTAGCCCTATCCTCTGTCCCCAAACCTCTCTTCACTTACTACCTATAATACAAACATTATATTGTTAGCGGTAATGAACATCTTGACTCTAAGGGAAAGGCTAAGAAAGTGGACATAGAAGCTGATCTTCTGCAAATGGGGATAACATCATACGACAGATAAACTCTCTCCAGTAACATCTACTTAAAGGTAATCCTTTTTTGTCCAAGGCATTTTAAGTCTAAGTCTCTTATTATAGCTTGAAAGCATTTATTGAATAGAGACAGCAAAGTTGATAGTTTGAACTTTCCACAGAGAAAAACTTTTCCAGGGCTATTTATTGTGTTTTTTTAATAAAAGTCCATTTTAAACTCACAGATCTGATTCCCTAGGTAAAATGAGGTCAGAGAATATGAGTCGGCTGTTGTCACATAGCTCACTCCCATTTAAAAAACAATCCATTTTGATCTGATTTTTGTGCATGGTGTTAGGTGTTAGAGGTCCAGATTCAGTTTTTTCCATGTAGCTACCCAGTTTCCCCAGGATCATTTGTTGAAGAGGCTTTCCTTACTCCATTTTGTACTTTTTGCTCCTTTATCAAATATTAAATGATCATGTATTTGAGGGTGGGTGTCAGGATACTCAACTCTATTCCACAGGTCCACAGGTCTGTTTTTATTCCAATACCATGCTATTTTAACTACTACTGCTTTGTAGTGCAGTTTGAAGTTGGGGAAGGTGATGCCTCCCAAATTCTTTTTCCTAAGGATTGCTTTAGCTATCACTGGGGGTTTATTATTGCATACAAATTCCAGGAGTGTTTGGTCAATTTCTTTGAGGAATGTTATGGGTATCCTTATACTTGAATCTGTACAAAGCTCTAGGGCATTTTGACAATTTTGATTTTTTCAATCTATGAGCGAGGAATGTGTTTCCATTTCCTCATATACTCTTTTATTTCCTGAAGCAGTGTTTTGTAGTTTTCTTTTGTACATGTCCTTTACACTCTTAGTTATGCTGATTCCTAGGTATTTGATTTTCTCTGTCACGATTGTGAATAGGATCATTTTCTTAACATTCCTTTCTTCTTCGTTATTTGTGTATAGGAAAGCCACTGACTTTTGGGTATTGGTTTTGTACCCTGACACTCTACTCTAGGTATCTGTTGTTTCTAGGAGCTTTTTGGTAGAGAGCTTAGGGTCCTCTAGATATAATATCACAGCTGTTAGGAAAATTGAAGTTATAATATTGGCCTATAAATGGATGGACATGGAGAGGATCATGCTGAGTGAAATTAGCCAGAGGGAAATTATCCAGATATGGAATTACTGCTTTTATTTGCAGGGCATAAAAAAAATAGCTTGATACCAATACCCACGGCCAGACAAAACATGGATCAGGAGGTCTTATCAGTGGGTAGAACCTACTGCAAATCTGTGGGAGTCAGGAGGTTACGTAATACAGAGAAAGGAACAGTGTACTAATAATTATGGTAAATAATAACACCAGCGTAGAACTGAGCATTGAAAGCAGGCAAAAGGATATACAGGATAAACTCTAAATGTATGTATTGCAATCCACAATGTGTAAGAGAATGGAGAGAGGGGGAGTGAAAATTGTCTGCCAGGTTGGGGAGGGGGAATCAGGGGATATTTACTGATTGTGGGAAACAGGCACTGGTGGAGGGATGGATGCTGGAACACTGTATGACTGAAACCCAAGTATGAACACTTTTGTAACTGTATATCTCACAGTGGTATAATAAAATTTTTTTTAAAAATTCTGCTATCTTCTTCCCTAGAGCTGAAAAAATTTTTCTGTTGTCCCAGGGTTTATTGCTAACTTCTTGTCTACATGTACTCATAAAGGGAGAAAAAATTAAAAATTAGATAGAGAGACCAGAGAGATAGCACAAGAGTCAGGTGCTTGCCTAGCACAATGGGAATTTGGTTTCATCCACAGCTACATAAGGTTCCCCAAGCACTACAGGGGTCATTTCTGAGCACAAAGCAAGAAATAGCTCTTAGCATGATAGATATGGCCTGTGTACCCCTATTTCCCTCCCAACACCCAAATTAGATGGAAAGGAGGGCCCATGAGAATTCAATGACAGTCTCTAAATAAATTTGATCAAAACTTGATTCTTATGAGTACAGAGTGCAGAATATTGTTCATCTGTTGGGTTATTTTATTTTTTATATTCACTGTGCAGACTATCTCAAATCTGTGATAGTTTGAAAGGATCCCATTCATTTCCAAAGAAAATTCAGGAAGCTGAGTGTGCATTTGTGTCTCCTAGCTCATTATCAGAGGAATTAAAATTAACTGTTGTAATGTTTTTGGGCTTTAGCGTTTGTAATTTATGTTGCCTAAGGTATTATTCATTCTTATGAAGAGATTTTGGTTCCTGTCTTGCCAAGTGCTAAAAGTTCTAAGTAAAATCTCTTTGGGGAGTTTTCCTGATCTCCCAGATTCAAGATTCTTTTATATAGCTTTTCTAAGATTATTTCTAGTGGGGATAATTTATCTTTAATTTTAATTCCTCAATTGTATTTTATACTCATACAGAAATCCAGATGGGAATCTCATTAGCAAAAACAATATATTTTTTAAAATATTAAAACAAAACAGTTTAATTAGTAGGGGTCAGAGCAATAGCACAGTGGATAGGGTGTTTGCCTTGCACGCAGTCAACTAGGGCATCCCATATTGTCCCCTGAGAACTGCCAGGAGTAATTCCTGAGTGCAGAGCCAGGAGAAACCCCTGAGCATTGCTGGTGTGACCCAAAAAACTAAAAAAAAAATTAATTAGTAAAGCAATATATTATAATTAAAATAGTATACTGGAAAAAATGTATGCACACTTTAAATTGACATGTCTTGCCTATGATGATCCAAAACTGAAAACTTTTTATTATTTTTTTTACTTCAAAGCTAGATTTATCATGAACCTTCTGTTATTAAAACCTGAAAAGTGTGTGTGTGTGTGTGTGTGTGTGTGTGTGTGTGTGTGTTTTTGTTTTTTCGGTCACACCCAGCAATTCTCAGGGGGTTACTCCTGGCTCTGCACTTAGGAATTATGCCTGGTGTTGCTCGGGGACCATATGGGATGCCAGGGATAAAATCCGGTCAGACATGCGCAAGACAAATGCTCTCCCACTGTGCTTTTGCTCCATCCATCCCCATAAAGCTGAAAAGGTTAAAAATGGAATAATATTTTTATATCTCTGAGTAATAGATAGTCTTGTAGTTTTAATCCAAATATTAGAGTTCTTTTTCAGGTACAAAAGTTTACTTATAAAATGCACAGAATCACTACAGAATCTCTAAGGAACTCCAAATTTTATAGTGGCCTTTCTACATAGGTTGATAGCCTGTGTGGGTCTGGAAACTTGTTTCACAAGGCAGTTTAATGGGAAAGAATGAAGAGAAACAATTTTGGTTTCCCAGAGAAGGAGGTAATGATCACCTCCTTTAAAAAGGAGGTGTTTGTATTATAAATGCATCATAAAATCATTTACATTCAGATTCAATGTAAATTGTGAGTGTACTGGAGAATTTCCATATTGAGAGAACTCCCAAACCACCTGTCACTTCTAGGATAGTTTTATTTAGATTTACAGAAGAACCAAATGTTTTGTTTGCTTTTGTTTGGGGGATACATTCAGCTATGCTCAGGGCTTACTCCTGCCTATGAACTCAGTGATCACTCCTGGTGGGCTCAGGGACCATATGGGTTGCCATGGATTGAACACAGATTGGCTGTATGCAAAGCAAAAGCCTATCTGCTATACTATCTCTCCAGCTCAGATAACAGAACTATCAATGCAGAAAATGTATTGACCAGAGCTTTTTCTGACTTCAAGAAGATTAGGAAAGCTTTCTTCTTATGACATTCTATGAACTGATTAAATTGAAGGCCTATCATCCATGACGGAAATAAAACAGCCACTCACTCTTTAGTTAAAATTATGCAAATATCTTGGCTCATCCCACCTCTTCTTGAAATGTTACTGATTCATATCCATTCTCCAACTCAGTCCCTTTCTAAACTATCCATTTCCTAATTCTAATTAACCTTCATTTCCCAGTTTACATATTATTGACTTCCAGAAATTTTGATTTCTCATCTCTATATAGTTGATTCCAGAAAAATTGCTCCACCAACTAAGAATGGCCATGCACCACCACGCACAGAATCGAGAAAGAGCTATCAATCTTTCAATCCTGTCCGTGTCTGGGCTGGGTGAGGTTTCCCCGGTTGAGTCAAATTAAGCCACAGGCTCCACTCCTGGTGGTGCCCTTCCATCAATTCCTTTAAGTTTCAGCTTTGCAACCATACTCCCCCAGAACCCAAAGACTTTGGTTTCCCAGAAGCTGCCTGGCAGGTCATGGGAATAACGCCGCCAGTCGGCATCGTTTATGGTCAGAACTACAAAGGTATCTGATTGTCTTTGAACCTCCTACTTTTGTTCTTGATTAATGAAAACATTCCTGCAAATGTTTTTCGCTCTGGCTCTGGTCTGTCTTGTGCCAGTCCAAGAATTTCACCTCTAGGGGCCAGAGCGATAGTCCAGTGGGTAGGGTGTTTGCCTTGCACGTGGCCCACCTGGGTTCGATCCCTGGCATCCCATATGGTCCCCCCAAGCACTGCTGGGAGTAATTCCTGAGTGAAGAACCAGGAGTAACCCCTGAGCATCGCCGGGTGTGACCCAAAAAAGTAAAAAAAAAAAAAGAAAAAAGAATTTCACCTCGAGCACAATACGAAGTGCCCCCCCTCTTAATCATAGCCTCAGTTCCGAAAACCAACATCATAGAACTGCAGTCCTATTCCAGTATTCCTGCTGTTACTGGCTCTCCCTGTACCCAGATGATCACGGGCGTCCGTGAGGGGAAGGGGGTTCTAGCCCTGGCCCGCCACCCTAGAAGAGCCTCACAAGAAGCCATAGGAACCCCCACACCATGAGGGCCGCCATTTTCAACATCCGCACTCCGATTCATGAGAGTTCCACCCAGCATAAGAGCTGATCACAAGCCCAGCTTGTCAGAGACCCACCCTGCAGCAGTCTTTTACAAGCCCAGCCCAGGTATGCTGATCCAGAGATTCACATACATGGGGCAGAGCTGCTGCCTGCAGTGGTTCATCAATAAATGCTTGAGATTAGAGGTGACTACAAGAGTGTCCCACCCACATGGCAGAGCCTGGCAACTACCCATGTCATATTTGAGATGCCAAATACCAGTAACAATTATAGACCTCATTTCCATGACCTGATGGAATGGTTTAAGGCTCTTAGGTTCCTGGAGCTAGCAGATGCCCTTAGGCTACACTAGCATGTGACAGGATGTATGAAGATGCAAATCATGTTCAACAGGAAGACAAGTGATACAAGTGAAGCGATATAGTTGATTCTATTTTATATCTTAATCATGTAACCATGTTGCCTCACCACAATAAGTATACAATTTTTGTTTTGTCTATTTATGAATTTGATTTTGAGATGAGAAATTTAATATTTGCTTCTCTTGTACATCTGTTAAATTTCAGGGAGGACCCATGTGAGGCCCTAAAATCATCATGAAACTGATGATAAAAAACTGATGATGATATATTTGAGTGTCTCTATCAAACACTCACCTTGAATGTCTATTCATCAATGTATAATATATACATAACATATACATAATATATCTATTATATATATCTATATATATAATATATCTATTCATCAATAGATATAAGCACACTTTTATCCAAGGCAATAATCATACAAAACAATGTTCAAAACATTGAAATATAAGTTCCTGTCATTTTATACAAGGATAGCTAGTAAATTTTACTATCACTGTAATTCTGAGAAAATAAAATGGTCTAGACTGGATGTCTACAGTTACATTCAGATGACTCCAATTCACAAAATTTAAATATAGAACAGGCTAACTTTCATAAAAGTGATACTTTTGGAAGAACAAATTGGCTCAAAAAGTAATAAAAATGTAAACTGGGAAGGAACATCAAGGTAATCCATTTAATTATATTGCTTTTGTCTCTAACTTAAGAAAGCTAATTTCATCCCTGCAGATATTATCTTGCTGCCTGCAGTTGTTACCCACAGGCTTCAAATAAACTATTTCATGAGCTTTAAGTTGACCTTGACAGAAAGAAGGATACCTTCAGCTCCAAGTCATCAGGGAAGGTAAAATTTCACGAGCCAGACAGTCAGGGAAAGTGATCCTTAAGGGAACCCTGGAGGAAAGATGCTATTCCTTTCACAGTAGCCCCCACAACAGTGCTAAGTTTGGATTATTTGTCCTTATACCTATTGTGAATATCATATTTTATTGTGTTTGTCAAAAAATGTATTCTTGTGGGCTAGGAGATAATAAACCTATTAAGTTACATGCCACGCCTAGTACAACATGGTCTCCTCTACCCAGTATTGCCAAACGGCCCTGAGACCCCCAGCTGGGCCAGAGAGGCCAGGGTACTCTAGCACCTCAAGGCATGAGCAGCATTATATACTTGGGCCATTGCATGAACAGACGGCTCAGTTGCCTGAACATTTCCAGTATGGCCTCTGGGCCTCCTGAACTATGCTTAGGAGAACCTCCCTTATAAAAGAAGTATTCTTGTTTATATTTGTTTAAAAATGTATTTTTTATTATTATTTTTAGTAGTAGTGAAATTTTTTGTAGTAGTGAAGTTTACTAAAAGCTTATGGAGGAAAGTTTCAGGTTTGCAAACCTCAACTTACCAGCTATTAATTAAGTAGTTGGATAACCCTTAGGTGACATCATGTGATGTCCTGGCAGCCACAGATAAACATTGGTTCACAGAATACAAATGATGCCAATCTTTCAGCTGGTGTGAGGGACAAGCAACCTACACCTGAAAATGCCCAAGACCAAAGAGGCCTTTCTCATTGATACAATACACCGGAATTGCATTCCTTTCTCTCAGCCTGACCTTTTCTTCTCTTTATCTTCCCTTCACGAGCTTCAGTAGGGGATAATTAACAACAGTGTCTGCCAAGCACACAGCGCACAGACAGACTGTGTGTCTGATATAGGATCTAGCCTGTTTTGGGCTTTAATCTGTTTATTCAATACACAGTTGCTGTTAGAATGTGACGGTTTCTGAGGGGGAAAATAGCCATTTCATGTCCAATTACTTATTTACACTTTCTTGTGTTCACGCTTTGTATTTTACAATTCACTGTGATCTGATGCCACTAAGGAGTATAAGAAGCCCAAACTTCTTTCTGGTATAAGGAAAAGGGTGTGTTTAGAGACAAAGGAAGGAGAGAGGGATGAAGGAAGAAGATCTCAAAGGCAAACTGCCTATATAGACATTCTAATGAACCAGCATCTTTCATGCTTGTGTAAATCAAGACGACAGACTTCTTAAATAGTCATTGTTTACTCTGAATGTCTTAGTGTAAAATAATTCTAGGATTTAGTGAGTGGAAGCCAACAGAGAAACATGTAGAACAGGGTCAGGTAAATGGACTATGGCACAAAGTGCTGGAATAGTAGCCCAGGTGTCTAGAAGGGAATTTCTAAGACTGAGGTTTTGGGTGATTGGGGCCACCCGGGATAAAATAAGTTAGTATTTGATTACAGTCCTCAAGAAGGAGAAATTAAAAAAAACAAAAGAAATAGACAATGAAGGTCTACATTGAATAATCCAGAGTGATTATTTTTTGCTGGAATCAAAGGAAAAGGAATTTGAAAACAATTTTTGGATTTGAATATTAAAAGGGGAAAGTAACACGACAGTAGGCTTCATTTGAAGCCTGCGAGAGTGGGATGGAGTTTTCCTAGAGATCCTCAACATATTGAAAAAAATCTACTATGACATTCTTGGAAAAGAACATGTGTTCTAGAAGAATTGTATTTGCTCAGAAATTTTGTTGAAAAAATAAAGCTCAGAATGTACGTGTATTTGAAAGTAGGGCTTTTAAATAGGAGATTGAAGTAAATTGAGCCCAACTATAATTTATGAACATAATATTATATATGGTTATGTATATATATGAAATATACTGTCCTCATATGAAGAGGACATTAGTGCAGAGATACAATGAAAGCATATGAAGATGAAAGAACAGGAGCCACATACAAGATCAGGAGAAAGATCCCAATAAAACACCAATGAGGGGCCAGAGCGACAGCACAGCAGGTAGGACATTTGCCTTGCATGCGGCCTACCCAGGTTCGATCCCTGGCATCCCATACAGCTCTCCAAGCTCTGCCAGGAGTAATTCCTGAGTGAATAGCCAGGTGTAACCTCTGAGTGTCTCTAGGTGTGACCCACAAAGAAAAAGGAAAACTCCAATGAAACCAATCCTACTTATACTTTGGTCTTGAACTTCTAGCCTTCAGAGCTACCAAAAAATTAATTGCTATTCTTTAAACCACCAAGAATGTGATATTTATTCCTAGAAATGAATACAATTATTATATTTATTTAAAAAGGAATGATCATAAACTGAATTTATGGAAGTAGGACAGCAATGAGGCAGTTTCTAAAAATCTACAGATCTAACAGCATTCAAATTTACAACCAACATGAGACGGTGTGGAGTATGGGTCAGTGTGAGTGGGTACTAATGCCCAGGAAAGAAATAAATCCTAAAGGACAATGGGTTTGTAGAAGAACAAGGTGGATACAGTTTGGGAAGATTTCCATGGAAGAAATTCTAGGTCATGCACTTTGAGACATACCAAAATGTCAGAAATATGGTTCAGACAAGAAGGCATTGATGAAATGCTTGAGGAAGACAATGTTGAACCCTAAGTAGCTATAGCAGTAAATCTAAACTGGTTAATGTAGATGGCATATGTGATCTCAGTGCGAAAGGCCTTTTATATCAAACTATATAATATACCCATAGGCCTTGTTTTACTGATGTCTAATGTATACAACTTATTTCAGAAATGAAAAAAAAAAGCTTTTTGTTGTTGCTCTAGTCTTTTCATTCAGAGAAGACTGAAAAAGGCAACTATATCAGAGGAAGATAATACAATTTGAACTCACAGGATTATGAATATTTGAGATTTAGATTCTTCAGATGATAAACACACACATAAAATAATAAGATTCATATTGTTAAGTCTAGCAGCTTGAGTTTCAAACACTCTTTCTTAGATATTTTAGAACATGCTGCTAAAGTTAAATATTTTCCCTTCAGTTAAAATAAGTGAGTTTAGTTGATAGTTACATTTCTTTTTCTCTTTCTTCTTCTTCTTTTCTTTCTTCTTCTTGCTTGCTTGCTTCTTCTTTTTTTTTGCTTCCTTTTGGGTCACACCGGCAATGCTCAGGGGTTTCTCCTGGCTCTGCACTCAGGAATTACTCCTATCAGTGCTTGGGGGACCATATGGGATACCAGGGATCGAACCTGGGCCGGCACCGACTGGCCACATGCAACGCAAACACCCTACCCGCTGTACTATCGCTCCGGCCCCACATTTCTTATTTTTAAAACAAGCTACATCTTTATGTGGCAATATTGTCGATTAAATTTGCTATGACATCAGCAAAGAGTCTTATTTTATCTGTGCTTAAAATGCAACTAGTCTTTACCACATATTTGGGTAGACCATGATATATACCTCTACATTTTTTTGTTAAATATTTTAATTTTACTTACTGGTTAGATGTAACATATCGCATAGGAATTTTTATTTGCTGAAATTACATAGTCAAATAAATATTTTATTAAAAATTAAAGCTCAAAAGTTCTGCTAATCAAGGAAATCAATCACATTTTGAGTAACAAATAAGATATAATTTAGGGAAGGTGTGTATTGTGAATACTTCAGAGGTTGTGATTGATCATTACTCTTTGAATAACGAGAAAATATGTAGTCTTTAGTGTCTTGAGACTCTAAGCTTCTCTCTTCAGACGAGCTTGGGGATTAAAATGTTAAATTTAGCTAAAATTAATTAAAATTATTTGCTAAATAGCATCTTGAAAATATAACAGCTCTATGAATTTCTATTAACTCTGAATACCAGATGAGTTTGCAAACAGAAAGTCACAACATCTATTCTATATTTATTTTTATAAAAGAAGGAATCATTTAAAACAAGTTGCAGTTTTGCCAGAACAGAAGCTGTTATTCAGGATTCTATTGCACTTTGCCATTATTAGTCCTTTTGTATTTTCTGAATATTACTACTGGTTTATTTTTAAAGGCACTAATAGAAATGAAAAGCTTTCATAATTTCTGCCTGAAGTAATGGAGTAATTGTCCTTGCAAATAGCAATGATAGTAGCAGCAACAGTAGTAAAAACACTAACATTATTAGAACTGGAAATAGTACTGTGAAAAAGATGTTTGTTTGCCTTGCATGTGACTGATCCAAGCTTGGTCCCTGGCACCATGTATAGTTCTCCAAGCACAGCCAAGAGTGAGCCCTGATCTTAGATATGGCATAACTTCTCCAAAAGAACTAATATTAATAATTATTTATCATACCCTGTAATAAGCACTTTGCATGATTATCTTATTTCCTATAGAAATACTGAGTTGAGTAATATAATTATTTCTTTTTACAACACTGAAGCAGAGAAATAATATACAGCTAGTACTTGACAGAATCGACAGTACTGCCTCCAGTATTATGTCTCTCTTGGATAAGCAGCTGGACTCACTCATCAGAACTCAATAGAATGTGCACACGGTTTTTAAAAGAAAATTCATTCTAATTTTGTATGGTCATTTCTTCCTTACTTTGAAAGTGGTTCTTGAGCAATTTTGAGGGGCACAGATAAAGTTTAAGAGGTCAGCTGCTTAATGTTAGTATGTCATTGCAATTCTTCATCTGTGAACCCTCTCACAAATCACCTTCATTCTTGTAATAAAATATATTAAGCTATTTACTTTAATGGGGATGATGTTCGGAAAAACAATCCCAGAAAATTCATAGGCTAAAAATAGCAAGATATTAAATTATCTGTCCATATAAACTCTTAGAAGGTCCAGAGAGATAGTACTATAGTGCCTTACACATGGGTTAGATCCCTGGCACCCTATAAGATGCCTTGAGCTCCTTAGCAGTGATTCCTGAGTGCAGTGCTAGAACTAAGCCCCAAGCACCTCTGGGTGTAGCAAAGAAATAAAAAGAACAAACCAAAACAGAAATATACCCTTAGATAGTGGATAGTTAATGTATGCCCCTCCAAATCAAGAGCATTAAATGGAGAAAGAAAGATCTCTTTCAACAAATAATCTTGGGAAAACTGGCTAGCTATATTTGGTAGAAGGAAACTGCACCACTAAGGTAATAGAATGCACAAAAGTTAGTATAAAAATAATTAAACATATTGATAGGCATGAAAAATTAAATATGTTGAAATACATAATTAAAAACAAATATAAATATAAACATATAATCTGATTTCAGTACTGTCTTCAGTGGCTCAACTCTAGTGGAGAGGAAAATGAAAGCAATAATGAACAAATAGGATTACAACAAACTAAAAAAGCTTGTACACTGTGAAGGAAAGTATCACTAAAACAAGACACCTTACTGAATTGCTAAAAAACATTCACACACTATACACCTGAGAAGTTACATAAAATACTCATAGAAACCAGCACTTGAACACCAAACAATGTCATCAAAAATAGGGAAGAGCTGCTGAACAGACATTTTCCCAAAGGTTAAGCAGCCAGCAAGCATATCAAGGAATGCTTGTTGTAATTGATTGTCAGGGAAAATAAATTTGTACAATAAAGAAATTGGACTTTATCTTTTGTTTTCAACTTTTTTTTTTTCTTTTTTGGGTCACACCTGGCGATGCTCAGGGTTACTCAGGAATTATTACTCCTGGCGGTGCTCGGGGGACCATATGGGATGCCGGGTATCAAACCCGGGCCGGCATAAACCGGCTGCATGGAAGGCAACGCCCTACCGCTGGGCTATCACTACGGCCCTGTTTTCAACTCTTGATGTGTAGATTGGCATTGACTCATAGGTGAAAAGGTTAAAATCTACTGATCTATTTTCATAAAGGCCAAAAACAATGCTAGTGGAACTATAGAGAAAAGAAATCCATATTTACTGTTGGTGGAATGTAACATGGTAGAAATGTAAACTCTATGGAAAACTATGAAGGCTTCCTAAAAACTTAAAATGGAAAATCCTATGTTTCAGTAATCTTATCTTTATATATATGTTCAGCGTAGCAGTATTTATATAGAGATATGGGGGGAAAAACCCCAACATATAAATTGAGACAGAAAACATCATGTATATATACTATGGAATACAATTATAAGAAAAAGATGAAACCATGTCTTTTGATATAACCTTGATGTGAAATGCATCATTCTAAAATAACTTGTAGGCTATCTCACTCTTATGTGATGTATAAAGAGACGAAGCAGGGGAACTACAATATCTAATGAAAACAAATTATGACTGGGTAGTGGGTTGAAAGGTTTCAATAGACTCTGGTGAGGTATTTTTGGCACTTTGGGGTAACTGCTGTGTGGGAAATTTTTAGTCTCAAAATGTGACATTTATACCAAAATTATCTCAATAAAAACAAACTGAAATACTTAAAACCATAAGATCATGGGTTTCATACATGATTTCATGTAGACTCTTCTGGCAAGTCTAGCTAAGGACACAGTCCTGCTTTGGCCCTTAGGTGCCGGGGATAATATGCTCCTAGGTGCTTGGGGACCTTCTGGCCCCCACTGTCTTCAGGGCTGCACCCAGTGATGCTCAGGGGATCACTCAGTGCCAAGGATCAAACTATAGTTGATCACATGTATGCATGATCATGTGTTTACTCCTATACTATCTCTCTGGCTCATTTCATGAATTATTAAAGTTCCACCTCACCAGAAAATCATGTCTTTTACAATAATACTTATATTTCAGTGCTATTTCACAAAAATCACTTGATTTTTGTGAAAATCCTAAAAACCACCATGTTTGATTCTTGCAGCAAATGTGAGAATCAGGAAAAAGAAAAACAGCCTTCCTTTAGTGGCAAACATAAGCAGTCAGGACTATGTGGCACAGAGAAAAAGAACCTTTCAAAGTATCTAGGTTGTAAATCCAGTCGACTTTAGTTATTTCCAAGTAGATCAGTAGAACCTATAATTTTATGGGAAACAGTCTGCAGTGAACCAAAGTTTGAACAATGAAACCAAGAGCTCAACCATCTCATGTCCTTGTTTAGCTTATTTTAGGCACACTGAAGTGTCAAATTTGAAGAAGCTGGTTATCTAGAAAGATGCGTGACTAATGAGAGCTTCATATCATTGCTCTTGAAACTTGTTGCCTCTGAGCTCATGTTTTGAAATACTTTTCTTTCTGTAGGGAAGGTATAGGATAATGTTTTCAATTCAAGATAATGGAAGTACAGTAGTATCAGATCACTTTCATGAGGGGTGCGAGTAGGATACTAACCAGGTACACTGGTGGAAATACATGGCTTCTAATCCTGGGGCTAGGGTGAGGACAGGAGTGCCCCTAAGAAATGCTTAATTAGAACATAAAAGCTAACTAACAAAGCTTCATTTTGTCTACTTAAAGCGTCTCATTGTTTATGGTTGTCATTTTCAGTAACTTAGATGGTATTTTCAGCAAAATTCTACACTAAAAAGTTAAAATATAAAATAATATTAATTAAAAATATACTACAAAGCTTTCATCACCTTCATTTCTGATCACTTGTATCACTTGTCTTCCCCTTGTTCATTGATTTGCTCAAGTGGGCACCAGTTACATCTCCTTTTGTCTCTGTCACATGCTAGTATAGCCCAAGGGCTGCTGCTCGTTCAAGGAACATGAAGAGTCTCAAACCATTCCTCAGGTCATGGGAATGAGGGGCTATTATTGTTAATGTGTTTGGCATATCAAATATGACACAGGTAGCTTGCCAGGCTCTGCCGTGCAGGCGCTCTTAGTTTTCGTATTTACTGTTCCATGCGGCCACTTTGCTTCATTTTTGATAAGCGATGATATATGTTTCTTGTCAATGATTTTCCACAGGCAAAGAGGTTCACACTCAGTAGTGTTATTTATAATATTTTCCTTTTCTTTAATTATTTTCTTTTTGCTTTTTTTGGGACAAACCTGGCAATGCTCACCAGGAGCAATCCCGGCAATCCCATATGGTCCCCCATGCACCACCAGGAGTAATTCCTGAGCACAGAGCCAGTATTCTCTTGGCTCTGTGCTCTCCTAGTGGATGGCATAGGGGATGCGGGATTGAATTAGGTTGGCCACATGCAAAGGCAAATGTCCTACCCGCTGTTCTATCGCTCCAGTCCCAGAAGTGATATTTTATTAGAGAAAAGCTTCCTTATTCTTTTACTCCAAGCACACTACTAGATAGTGATGAATCACTGATAGCATTTTTCAACTCCTTCTGGATCAGATACTATGGGTTTAGGATGAATTAACGTATATACAAATATATATGTTTAAATTCCTTGTGTGATTGTCTTATCAAACTAGAAGTGAACAATTAGAATATTAAGATTTTAACTTATCCCAAAGTTATAGTTTTGCTAGTAATCAATAATAAAATATTGTTGAATATATTTCAGTATTTCCAGAGAATTTTCTCAAGACATTGGTTTTCATATTCTTTATGCCTATTAACCAGGAGCAAGTTGGAGACCTAGAGTTGAAAGCTGTTGCTAAATGACTAGTCAAGCACATAGAGCTGATATATGCATGGTATATACATGTACATAGAGTTTTCCTGGATACAGTGGACCTGAGTTTGGGAATCACACAACATCTAGATTCCTATTACAGTATTGACAACTGCACAGACTTGAAAGAGTTGAAACACTCCAGCTTCCATGACAAGGTTAATCAAAGATCATTCAATCTGAAATACTGAGTAACAAATACCAGTATTTTCTTGACATTTTAATGTATTCCCAAACTACGGAATCCCCAAATTTCACTAATATCACTTTAAGTGATGTTTTCCTCAAAACAATAAAATAAATATTCCTCTTGAGACTCTCACCACCTACTCCTTTATGTAAATGTGTTTGTCTTATTGCTTTTCTGAAATCTCACGTCATTAACAGCCCTTGTGTGTCAAAGTTTTAATTCTCAGTTGATGAGCAACATTGTGCTGACTGGAACATTTGATTAAAACTTCAAAAATACATCTTTTCCCTGAAAAGTGAGCAGACAGTGGATTTGTTCATAAACTTTTATCTAATTTCTCATTTCTAATTATGTAATCTCTGTCATTTCTCTCTCTCTGTGTGTGTGTGTGTGTGTGTGTGTGTGTGTGTGTGTGTGTGTTTGGTGGGAGACATAACCGGCTGTGCACAGGCTTCTTACTGATAGCTCTGCAGTCAGGCGATCACTCTGGAGACTGTAGCGCTCCATATTGGTACTGGGGATTGAAACCATATTGCCCACAAGCAAGGCAGGTGCCCTACTGCACTATCACTCTGGCAGCCCCTCTCCATCATTTTAAAATGCTTTCATTTTCTTAGCTGCTTTCTTTCTTGTCACTTTGGTCCAGGTCTGTGCTCTTCTGCAGAATTGTAATGTGAACCCCAAATTAATGTCAGCCACGTAACTACATTTTCTAAAGTTTCAATACAACAAGTCTTTAAATAGGGGCCATCCAGGACAGGTGGAGTCACTACCACACAAATATTTACTATTTAATCACTTGATTAATGATAGAATAACTGGGCCATTTATGTTCATCTTACGCATTTGAAATAATCTGTGCATTTTGCATTTACAGCCCATCTCATTTACTTATACATAATTCAAATGCTCTGTGGCTAGAGACAATCTTTTGGACAGCACGTGTTTACATCAACAATCAGTTTTCTACTGGAGGGTATTTTTTTCTACATAGACAGTCTTTTATTTAAGAGTTACTGAATTTTCAGGAATAAATAAAGGAGAATAATAAAAACATATTGCAATGTGGATAAATGGGTGACAGAAACATTTGTTCACTAGTTAAGTACTTCAAATTACTGAAGAACTCAGTCACAGTGGGCCATAAGCAAGCCTCAAAAAGTCAAGAGGTCATGCAATTGTTTCCAAAAAGCAATAATAGTGATTTCAAATAAAAAAATTAAATTTCATAAATATATCTTGAAATACTAATTGTGTACATGACACTCAATTAGGTGCATTCTGAAGTGGCAACTAGATATGAGAAACTCACATACATGCATATATTCATAAGCACATAATTAGACATGTATATATGCATATATACATAAATGCACCTTTGTGCATATTTATGTGTGGCAGAAATCTCATCTATTTTAGGAGTAATCATCCACACAGGTGAATACTTCCTTTCTATCCCTTTACCAAAATATGGGTACCTTCTGTTATATTGAAGAAAAGCAGAGAATTAGTCTTATTCCATGAACAAACTTCGTATTCATATTTAAATTTACTTTGGATGGAAAATGCATACCTATTATGGTGAATAATTATAGCTAACATGAGTTAATGGGTCATTTTTCTATAATGTCAGACACTGGTCTTAGGCAACACATTTATTATCTCACTTAATACTCTCATCAGTATTTAATGACGTGGGTTCAGAGGTAACTGAATTAACTACATTTAGAAGTTTGATAAATGCCATGTAATCTGTATATTAAAGAGCCACAATTTGAACTCATAAGTCACTACCCAATCATTTGAACTACTAACTTAAAATATATATGTTCAGAATACTCCATTTCCAGCTAATAATTTGTTATCTAAACTGAATTTGGTACTTTTAAAAAGCAAATTTTACATTTCCTCTGACTTTAGATATCTTTGAAGATGTTAGGCGGAAAAATTTGTTAAGGATAGTTTTTTGCTTACTATAAACTCTCACTTCATTTCATTTGAAGATTTATACTGGAAAAGTCCCTACTCCATCCCTTATCACTGAAAAATGTTAGAATTTACAAAATATCTGCATCTTATCTGCACAAATTTTCCCAGTGCCTATTTTTAAATGCTGATAGTTTGTGGTCTTGTGGCTCTTGAAAGATGGCAAACAATTTCATCCTTTGAACTATACCCACTAGTTTTAGGAGATTTTTTTTAATCCAGGAAAGGACACTCAGCTTTCTACCTGTTAAATTTCTGCAGTTACCTTCCAATAAATTAATGATCTCATTTTAACATGGTGAAACTGAACCTGAGTCCGTTTACTTTATATACCAGAGTCAGATTAATTTTATTAGTTTATGTATTATGAGTTTCAGAGACAATAACATATATAATAACATATATGTATAAATACATATAACAGGATTATAGGTCATCAGTATTTGGACATTAAAAATTAACAATAATGTTAAAGAGAAAATAAAATTAAGAAAAACTTTTAAAAACACAAATAAAACATTGTTTTAAAACAACACATTATTATATCACATGACTTCATTGTCTATGCATTTTTTATTTTTATTTATTATTATTATTTATTTTTTTTTTGCTTTTTTGGGTCACACCTGGCAATGTTCAGGGGTTACTCCTGGCTCTGCACTCAGGAATTACTCCTGGCGGTGCTCAGGGGACCATATGGGATGCCGGAGATGGAACCCGGGTCGGCCGCTTGCAAGGCAAGCACCCTACCAGCTGGACTATCGCTCCAGCCCCTTCTATGCATTTTTAGTGTGTTTAAAACAAACTAAGGTGCTTAGGAAAACCCAAAACAATTTCAAAAAAATAATTAATGGGAAAAATGTGATTTAAAGTGAGAACACAGTAGATAGCTAGATCTAAAAGTAAAAGACAAATTTTAAATAGGATAAAGATTGGCTAAACAAATAATGGTGACACTATTGTGACCACGTTATCTAAACTATAATTTTAAAAAATGCGGGGCCAGAGCGATAGCCAGCAGGTAGGGAGTTTGCCTTGCACACGGCCAGCCCATGCCGGCCCGGGTTCTATCCCCGGCTTCCCATATGGTCCCCGAGCACCTCCAGGAGTAATTCCTGAGTGCAGAGCCAGGGGAAACCCCTGTGCATTGCCGGGTGTGACCCACAAAGCAAAAAAAAAAAAAATGGCTGCCCAACATAAAACATTTATTTGGAAAACAAGAGTTTATCAATGTTCAGTACATTTCTTATTTACTTATTTATATTCTTATTTATTCAATCTAGTACAACTCTTGTTTAAACCTACAATGATTGTATTAGTGCCCCCTGGGATTAATAGCTTGGGTGGTCTTTTATTACCTATGGAATAAATCCAAACACTTTAGCCAAGCAGTCAAAATCGTCCCAAGCTGGGATAATCTCACTTCTAATATTCCCACATCATTTAAACTCTTTTGACTCTTTGATTAACATGCCCACTGGTGCCTTTCATCTCCCACTAAACAATGGCCATATTTAAGTTTGATTTTGATGAGTAATCATGTTTCTCTTCAAAACATACACATTTTTATAATTCAACTAAAAATATCATGACGTATTCTTCCCTTATGACCATTCAAGAATTCCCTCTTCTATCTCTGAAGTTTCATATGTTCATGTTGACTCCTTATCTGAATTTAATAGAATGGACTTTAGAGTAGACATAATCTCCCTCATAGGAAGTAATTTATTTTAGGGATACTCTGCTGTTAAATTTTCTAAAGGAATTTAAAAAGAAACCAAAACAATAGTTTGCGTTGCATTATTCCCAACTTCAATAGCAAGCAAAAAAATCATGTTCTTGAAAGTCTAGTTAGTGGCTAACTCTGGAAGTAATGACTTAAAAGGTATATGAAATGGTATTTTGGCAATTGGTACTATTTTATTTATGTATCTGTGCTATTGATGTGAGTAAAATATGGTGAAGTTATATTTTTAATCACTTAGTTGCATGTTTTGCATGTTTAGACTTAGTATCTCATACCAAATGGATGCCAAATTAGTATTATATATGACTAATTTAGAAAATAAGTAAAATATCTTCCTTTTTATCAACATTGGAAAGATTTGTAAACTGTTTTGAGGTTGGCTTCCTGCAGTGCTTGGGGCAATCTAGGGAGCTCCTGGCATTAATAGTTCAATGGGCTGGATGGTGCAATGCAGTATAGTGTAGACGCAACAGTTGGTGGGGCACCAGAGCTATTGGTTATCATTAGGTACCAGGGATTTAACTTGGGACCTTGCATATACAGTGTATGTGCCCCTGATGACTGAGCTATCTCTCTGATGCTAGAAGGGCTTTTTTAAAAGTGATATTGGGTTAGCACAGATATTCAGTCACTACGGTTCATTCCAAAACACAAAATATTCAGTTTCTCTAGTCAATAATGTCTCTTTTTTGGGCATTTCTGCAGGCAAGATCTCTAAGATATTTCTGTTATATCAATTTATATGAATTTTCTTTAGGAAGTTAAATCTAATATTTCTTGCCCTTGAGTATTTCATCTATGAATTGAAAGGAGTCCACTCAATAGAAACTGCTTAAGTCATTCTTTTTCCCCTAAAAAAGGCATAACATAGGATAAAAGCATTACCACCGGTAGCAGTAACACTGGCAATTTCCAACTTCCTTTCCTCAAGACATTTTGAACCTTATTACAAAGAGTGTAGGAAAATTATGAAACAATATCTATGAATTTTATAGGAAAGACTAATAGAAATAAAAGTTATTGGGCACAAAGAGCCTTCATCTTTTAGTTCATCTGAGCTCATGTAGTGATTATTCATGGGACCCATCAATCAGAGGTTATTTTCAAGTATAATCTAAAGATGGCATTAAGGACTTTCTTACTATGTTTTATCTCCTGGAAAGTGACCACCCATTCTCTAGAGAATGTTCTTGCGTCATTAAATTAATGAAATTCTTAAACAGAACATTCTTAGAATAAGAACAGTAACCAGATCCAGCTAGTTTTCCACTCTCTATCTATCTAAATGCTATGATTATGTGACCAAAAAAACCCTCCTGAAAATCAGGGACATACTAGAGTTAAACTTCTCTCCTTCCAGGCCATCTATTTGATTATCCTATCTAAACAAATTCTTCCATTACATTCTTTGACCCATAACAACTTTTAGCAAACAACCTACAAATCAATTTAAGACAAGTTAATTGCCAAAGGGATCAAGCAACAAGCACACTATTTATAGGCACCATACTAAAAATTTATGTGTTAGAGAAAAGTTTGGTCTGGTTAGCTTTTCTTCTAATCCAATAGTTTAAATTGGTATGATTATTCTTAAAAATAAAAAAAATCATCACATAATTAATCTTAGCTTATGGCATACATGCTTTCAGAGTAGAAGTACAATAATACATCAAACAAGACTAAGGACACTATTGTTAATGTTTTTAAATTTCAACTTTTTAGAAACTTTAACATTTTATATATAGAAAACTTTATAAATATTTTATAAGATAATATTACAAGAAAAAATTGTAAATTAATCTCACAATTTCCCATTCTCATTTCTTCTCCTAGATTTTGACAACATGGGAAAAGCCAAGGAAACTCACTTAAGAGATGGAATTGATCTTGAATGAGAGCATAGTATTAAAATAAATATCCAGAGGTCAATATTACAAAGTTGATTGGACTTGTTAAAATTTTGATTATGCTCTGCATATGTAGAAAAGCAAACATATTCATGAGAGGCTAGAACAGGTATAGCTGAGCATGGATGCAAATAAGCATTTTCTTTATGAAGGTGCCCTTGATTTCTCCAGGATGCTCAAAATCATCCCTCTTATTAATTAATTTACTGTTTCATTCAGCTACTTTGGTTTGGGGCCACACACTGCTGTGCTCAGGGATTAGTACTGGGGTATTCAGGGGCTTATATGTGGTGTTGGGGGTTGAACCTTAGCTGCATGCAAGACAAATGCTCTGGTACCATATGATCCTTAGGTACTTTCCCCACTCTTTTTTTATTGCCTATTTTATCTATTTAGTTGTTAGTTTATTTTCTGTCTTATCCCATTATGACATATATTATATCAAATCAGACATCTCAGCATTTTAGTCCTTTTAGTTCCTGATAGAAGAAAATAATTCAGGTGGCTACTAAAGCATTAGGTTCAGTGATTTGATGGAGTTGTCTTTAACAGTTGTTAAAGCAGATCATTAAAATTTCAAGCACATAAATTTGTTGCTATATTTAGTGATTATTAAAATTAAGTTATATAAATATACCATGACATAAATTATATTAAGACATTATGATATTACATATTAAAATCCTTACAATAATTTTACTATTTTGATTTACTATTTAGTTTATGGGCCACACCCAGTGATACTTAGGAACTATTCCTGGCTCTATGCTCAGGGATCTTCCAGACAAGGCTCAGAAGTCCATATGGGATACTGGGAATAGAATTGACCTGGTTACATAAAAGGCAAGTACTTAAACCCTGTATCTCCAGTTCCAATCTGACTATTCTAACATGGACACATGTTCTTGATATCAATTACATCGATGGTGTTTAAATACTCTACTCAGCCTTCTTCACTAAAATGACTTTTAGTGACTTCTGGGCTCCAATATTTGTTGGAGAAAACTGCAGATATGACAGATTGTCCTTTTTTTCTGGAGTTTTACAGCCATTTGACTGTAGAGATAGATGAGAATTTCGCTGACTATGCTCACTGTGGGCATTCAACAAATAGTCTTTTATTCATTCACTTTTAACATGGATTCTGATGGCATCTGAGTAATATATAGCACTTGTGTTACTTCTCTTCTCATTGTTCATCGATTTGCTCAAGCTGAAACCTATGTGTGTGTGTGTGTGTGTGTGTGTGTGTATCACTTGTCACTTATTTTCCCGTGGTTCATTGATTTGCTTAAGTGGGTGCCAGTAACATCTCCATTCATTGAGAATGAGGTTCATTATTGTTACTATTTTTGGCATATCGAATACACCATGGGTAGCTTGCCAGGCTCTGCTGTGGCTCTCGGTTCAACCAGGGGGCCCAGTCTTTTTCTATGTCAGACCATCAACCATCCAGGGCCCACGGGCAGAGCCCTGGGTGTAGACAAGCCTGTCTCCTGCCACCTGCAGGCAAAGCTGGCATCACAATCATACCTGCAACACCTCTCGAGGGGCAGGGTGTATTTACTTATGTGAAGAAATAGCAAGACCAAGAATGTAACTCAGTGGTAGCAGCCCTGTTTTGCTTATACAAGATCCTGGGTTTGAGCCCCAGAACCACACACACACAAAAAAAAAAAAAAGAGGCAACTCTGTTAATCAAACTGTTTGCAATCAATCTCCAGCTACAAAGTTTCATTTTTTCTCTTTTGCTTTTTATTTGGGGGCCCACACCAGGCTATGCTCAAGGATTACTCCTAACTCTACACTCAAGTATTATTCTTGGCATTCCCCATGGGACATATGACATGCCAGGGTTTGGGCCCAGGTTGACCACAATATATATTAATAATATATTATTAATATATTAATACATTAACACATCAATAATATATTATTAATATATTAATATATCAATAATATATTATTAAAATATAATACATATATTAATATATTAATATATTATTTTCTCAACAGACCTAGCAATATTTAGGTTTTTTTTTTTCCTAAATACGCACTCAGGAATCACTCCTGGCAGTGTTCACAAATGCTATGCTGGGGATAGAACGTGGGCTGGCTATGTCCAAGGCAAGTGCCGTACCTGCTGCTATATTATCTCTCTGGCCCCCGCGTGTTATATTTTAATGGTAGCACTTGTTCTAACTCTTACATAATTTATTCCTTTAAACAAATGAAAAACTTATGTTTTTCAAGTTCACTATAAAGTTTTCTTTTTGAAATGTGGCTTACATATTTGTTACTCTTGTTATGTCTGTTTTTTGCATTGAATTGTTATCACATAATTAAAGTATGATGTATTTAATCTGTTCACATATACAACTTTTCTCTTTAAAATTTTAGTCATTCCTTTCCAAATTTACTCCAGGCTTAGTTATTAAAGTAGAGTGACAAGTTCAGAACTGTCAGATTGTCTTCTATTTTGTCAATGGAATTTAAATTGCTCTGATTCCAATAGTACAGGGTATTTATTAATTCAGCCTTACACAAATTCAAGATCTCTCTTGAGCCCTGTTGGTGAACTTTTAAAAAAAATATTTTCAGTAATGTTACAAAAATATCAAAACAAACACACAACAGTGGAGGTTGAGAGGGGAGAGCCACAGGAAGAGGTGGGGATTTGCATGTACAAAGAGCAGGATAAAGACCAGCTGAAGATAGTGAACAGATAAAGACCAGCTGAAGATGGTGAACAAAGTGAATATCCTTTCTTGTCAGTGTTTATTATTTGCTTTGCTCAAGCCAAACAATTCTCAGTTGGGTGAGGCGGTTAAGATACCATTCCTAAACTCACTTGTTGGGCATTCAAAACATTCTGAGGAACGAAGAATGAAGATTTTATTAACTCTGATTAGATACAAGTATACCCAATCACACCTTTAAGAATATTATCACATTTACAAGTGACTCATGTCAGCCATCAGAAATATTCACAAGCATAATTATCTTTAGCAGTATGTGTATCTTCTCTTCATCTGCCATGTTGATTTTATACGTCTCCTGCCAGTACATATTTGAACATGCCTCAGAGCTGGTCTATAGCTCATAGGCAATCTTGAGGCCTTAGTATTTTAGAAATACCAGTTTTATATTTTTATGCCTGTGTTTGTTCTATGTGCTATCTTGACAATCCAAAACCTCACATATTATATTTCCCCTTACAGGAATTGTGTTTTATATTTTATTAATGATAAATAGTAATTATAATAATTTGACTAATGTTGGCAGATATAGCTAATTGCACAGATTTTGAACATTGGGAAATGTGACCTTTAAAAAAGATCAACAACTGTATTCTGTCAAAGAGCTATTTACAAAATGGACTCTAAAAAACTTGATTGTAGATACTGTAGGAATGGGTTTTCAGACTTGTAGTTAAAATGTTTGAGCAGAGTTGTTTTGATTTTTTACTAGAAAAAATTTTTTCCATATTTAGATTTCAACCCTTCTATGGTTGCTGCCCAATTCTGACTCAACTTATTTCTGATTGCAATAAGTGAATCACTTTCTTTGAACCTTTGCTGAAGGGTTGGATTATACAGGTTCCATAGTATAAGGAATAGGACATTGGGGGCCTGAGGACGGTACAGCAGGTAGGGTGCTTGTCTTACACACAGCTGATCACTGGTATCCCATATGTTCCCTCCACCAGGAGTGAGCTGAATGATCCCTGAGTGCAGAGGCAGGAGTAAGCCCTGGCCACCACTGGGTGTGGCCAAAACAAACATTGGAGAAAAAATATATGTTTGTATAATTATATATATAATTTTATTTATATATATTTTATAAATATATAAATAAAATATAAAAATAAAATATATAAATAAAATATATAAATAAAATTTTATTTATATAAAATATAAATAAAATAAATAAAATATAAATATAAAATTTATATTTATAAATATATAAATAAAATTATAAAATATAAATATATAAATAAAATTGTATATATAAGCACACACAGCCATGATTTATGGCACTGTTGTGAAATCATATTACCTATGGAAAGTTATGTTTTATAATATTAGTTGATGGTTTGAGCAGATAAACTCTCCTGAGTCTTCAGTTTTAAATCTCAGTTTGATGACAGTGGAAAGGAAGCTTTGTCTCCATTCTTAGGGTCTAACTCGTTTGTCGATGGGTACATTCATGTGACATGTTACATGGAATACCTACTATTTTACACACAACCTTCATGGCACTGGCAATATAAAGGTGGAAATAAAGGACAAAAGTGCCTGCCCCAAAGATCTCACATTCTGCTCTAGAGTGCCCAGTACAGCTGAGGACCTGCAGACACTATACATGGCTAACACACTTAGTCTTTACATCATCTCGTTTTATAAATGAAGAAACCAAAACACATAAATTTAAGTAACAGACAACATCTTATGGTTTAGAGTAGAATCGGTGAACCTGAGCGTTAGCAGTGAGGTTCTGAGGCAAGTAGCTGGCAGGCATTACTCTGCACTGTCTATGGAGAGGAAATGTTAACCACTGCAACCCAAGGAGGAGCCAGTCACATCATCATCCTCTCCAGGAGTGATGTCAAAGACATTGGTAAGCCTCCAAAACTATCTGACAAAAAATTTAACATACGTGAAAAGATAAAAGAAATGTAGAAATGCTATTACTTATCCATATATTTCCACTTGAAGTCAAAATAGCCATTTGAAACAGACATTTGTATTTGACATTTGAAGAAAGGGAATCTTCTTATAGAAGCTAGAAAATCTCTCTAGTCAAAAAACACCAAAATTGGCATTCAAATTCTTGGGCTCTAAAGCACCTTGCTGTCTCTTCCTTCAAGGTGCATTTACTGTCAACCTAATGCTATTATAATCGATTATAATGATTGCCATGCTGTTTATTCAGGTAACCCCACCCCTATTTTCCACAGTTTATGTTACTACAATTTAGAATAGAATTAGGAAAGGTAATTCATTATTCCATATAATTGCAGTATAATAAATAGGCACAGCACAGGATAGGGTTAACTTCTTTTGCAGAGACAATCTTCTGGCTCCTCTGAACATCTGGCTGAGGAGCAACAGATTAGCAGTAAAATACAACCATGTGACCCTTGTTTTTAGTCAGCTGAAATAAGCCAGATGGAAGCCCATAGGCCCAGTGAGACACCAGAAACCAGCCATATAAACTCCCTCAAAGTCAGTAAGAGTAACATTCTCTGCGTTAAACCACTATCAATGTCAGAAAATCCCTTATATATTATTGAACAAACATTGGAACAAAAAAAATATATCTTAATTGCTGACCAATGCTGGTCTACATCAAATTGAAAAGGTATTCTCTTCTCGGAGAAATGCACACTTGAAGAAACTTAAGTCTACCAGAATATACCTCCCCTAACAAAGTTACTCCTTGGGTGGAGATGAGAGACTTGGTCAGGAAACTTGAGGAAGGAGAATATTTGTAAGGAGATCAGGGGCTCTAGGGCAGTTGAAAAAAAATTGAGCAAGTTGCCTAAACTCTGCATGATTTACTCATCTACAATATGAAGGCAATGGGCAATGTTTGATCCCAACTAAGGGATGAAATGAGACATGCCTGTCCAGCCTTGGTAACACTGCCTGGAACATTTTCAGTTAAAACAGGAACTTCTTATTCTTACTGTGGAGTCTTCTGACCCGGAAACTTTCCACTGTTCTCTCATTTGATGTTATTTACACTCACTAGTTTCATTTACCATAGGAATTGACTGAAATGAGCCATGCGTACTAAAAACAACAGCTCTTTTGATGAGCTCTTACATATGTATTTTTAATCTTCCTTTTCAGGATTCTACTGTTGCTTTTGTGATGACAGGACAAAGGGGTGCCACCAGTCACTACATGACCGCACCTGGTGAGTAGGTCATGTGCAGAGCCCTGAGTTATCTGGGAATCACCCATTGGCGTATGGAGTGGTATTAGGGAATCAAACCAATGATCTTTCGCGGGCCTCATGCTTGCACAGCAGGCGTTCTACCTCTGAGTCATCCCTGGGAGTCCTGAAAGGGAGTGAGCATAGCAGGCAGGGTGTTTACCTTGCATGGGGGAAGACTCAGGTTCAACCTCTTGCACCCCATATGTCCCCTACCAAGTATCGCCAGGGTTGATCCTTGAGTGCAGAGCCAGGAGTAAGAACTGAGCACCCTGAGCAAGTTGAAGGTACTTCCCATATTCTAAGGCTCTCCTGAATGATGATAAGAATGAGGGTCCTACAGAAGAGTAGGCAAGGTGCTTGTTTAGAACACAGTCAGCCCAAGCTTAATACCTGGCAATTAATATGGTCCCCAGAAACCACTAGAGTTACTACTGAGAGCAGAGCCAAGAGTAAGGCCAGAACAATGCCAGGTGTGGCCCGCCTCCACTGTCCCCCAAAAAAAAATTGAGTAAAAAAAACAAAAACAAAACAAAAGAAAAATAAGGCTTATTTTTTTTAAATGTTTGCATTTAACTGTAGGAAATCTTTGCAAACTTGTTATTCAGTAGGTAACTACAGAATTTAAGTCTGTGAACATTGGCAGCTGTGTAGGAACTCACAGGCAGATTGCACAAAAAAGCATGTAGACACCTTCATCCACTGAAAATATGCACAGTACTGCTTACAAATCTTTTATGAAGATATAACCACACACGTGGCCTGACAAGCTACCCGTGGTGTACTCGGATATGCCAAAAACAGTAACAATAACGGACCTCATTCCCAACAAATGGACATATTACTGGCACCCGCCAGAGCAAATCGATGAACAATGGGAAGACAAATGGTACAAGTGATAAGTATAAGATATAAACAATAAGCATGATACACGTCCAGGACATTGCTAATCATGTAGGAGCTATAGAGTACCAATTGTAAAAGCATAGTTCTATAATATTAATTAATTAATATAACAAAAATTAGTTACTTCAAAACACTCCTGAAATTTGTATGGAATAATAAACCACCACAAATAGTTAAATCAATACTTGGGAAAAAGAAGATGGGAGGCATCACCTTTCCCAACTTCAAACAGTAATACAAAGCAGTAGTAATTAAAACAGCATGATACTGAAATAAAAACAGACCTGTGGACCTATGGAATAGAATTGAGCATCATGACACACATCCTCAAATATACATCCTCAAGTACATGATCTTTTGATAAAGGAGCAAAAAGTACTAAATGGAGCAAGGAAAGCCTTTTCAACAAGTGGTGCTGGGAAAACTGGGCAGCTACATGTAAAAACTGAATCTGGACCTCTGTCTAACACCATGCACAAAATTCAGATCAAAATGGATTAAAGATCTCAGTATCTGACCTGAATCCATAAAATATGTCGAAGAAAATATAGGCAAAGCCTCTACAACATTGAAGCCTAAGGCATCTTCAAAGATGAAACACTACTAACAAAGCAATTGGAAGCAAAGACAAACATATGAAGCTAAAAGCTTCTGCAGCTCAAAAGAAATGGCAATCAAAAGATACAGCCCACAGACTAGGAAACAATATTCACCCAATACCCATCTGATAAGGGGTTAATATACAGGATATATCAGGCACTGGTAGAACTTGACAAGAAGAAAACAGCCAACCCCATCAAAAAATGGGGAGAAGAAAATAACAGAAATTTTGACAAGGAAGAAATTCAAATGGTCAAAAGGTATATGAAAAATGCTCATTATTACTAATCATCAGAGATATGCAAATCAAAACAACAATGAGATATCATCGCACACCACAGAGACTGGCACATATCCAAAAAAGCAAGAACAATAAGTACTGGCATGGATGAAGGGAGAGAGGGACTCTCATCCATTGTTGGTGGTAATGTCAACTAGTACAACGGTTTTGGAAAACAATATGGACACTCTTCCAAAGACTAGAAATAGAGCTCCTGTTTGACCCAGCCATACCACTCCTGGGAATATACCCTGGGAAGCCAAAAACAACAGCAGAAACACCATCTGCAATTTTATTTTCATAGCAGCATTATTCACAATAGCCAGAATCTGGAAACAATCATCATGCCTGAGAATTGATGACTGGATAAAAAAAAAAACTGTGGTACATCTACACAATGGACTACCATGCAGCTGTTAGGAAAAAGAAGGCATGAAATTTGCCTATAAATGGATGGACATGGAGAGGATCATTTGAGTGAAATTAGCCAGAAGGAAAAAGACAGATATAGAACAATTGCATTTATGGGGGCTGGAGCGATAGCTGAGCGGGTAGGGTGTTTTTGCCTTGCATCGCAGCCGGCCTCTGCCGGCCTGGGTTCGATCCCCAGCATCCCATATGGTCCCCCGAGCACCGCCAGGAGTAATTCCTGAGTGCAGAGCCAGGAGTAGCCCCTGAGCATTGCCGGGTGTGACCCAAAAAGGCAAAAAAAAAAAGAACGATTGCATTTATTTGCATGATATAAATATAAATCTAAGTAAATTTATATTTATATAAATTTATATTTATATAAATTGGTATCATACAATATACATATGACATATGATACATATATATGTATGATACCAATATCCATATTCAGGTCTTCGTCAAGACCCTGAACAAATGGTTTGAGGCTCTTTGTATTCCTGAAGCAACCAGATGCCATTGGGCTACACTGGCACGTGATAGGGTCAAATGGAAATGCTACTGGCCACCACTCGAGCAAATCGATGAATAACGGGATGTCAAGTTATCAAGTGACCAATATCCAAGGGCAGGCAAAACATGGAACAGGAGGTCTTGTTAATAGGTGGAATCTACTGCAAGCTTGTGGGAGTCATAGGTTAGATAAAACAGAGAAGGGAACAGTGTGCAAATAATTGTTGAAATGATACCAGCCTAGAACTGAGCTTTGAATATAGGCAAAAGGGATACATATGATAACCTATAAATGTATGTATTACAATCCACAATGCGTAAGAGAAGGAAGAGAGCAAGAGAACAAGAGTATGCGCAAAGAGAGAGAGAAAGAAAGAAAGAGAGAAAAAGAGATAAAGAACCTGCCATAGAGGCAGCCTAGTGGATGGGGAGGGAATTGGTTACATTGGTGGTAGGAAATGGGCAATGGTGGAGGGATGGGTGCTGGAACACTGTATGACCAAAACCCAAACATGATCATCTTTGTGATTGTATATCTCACTGTGGTATAACAAAATATTAAAAAGAGTTAGTCTCTTTTGCTTTAAAAAAGGTAAGTAAATAGAAGAAGTAGAAATGTTACATTCTGCCTAATTATATTTAGCCCTTGCTAAAATTTGCCTATTTATTTTTACTAATGAAGTTTATAATATGAATTTTGTCTGATTTTATAATCCCTAAAAAATTTTAAGGATCCTTTATTCTTTTATAATTTAAAGCAAACAAATATTTTATTTTGAATTATTCTAATTCAAATACTTAATATTTTCTATTCAGGCAAGTTTTATATACTTTAATACAAATTCAAAGTATACTTCTATACAAGTAGGGTATACAGATAAGGCACATTTGGTTTTACAAAGAGCTTATCCTTCAGAGTTTTAGAAAGATATTTACTAGTGCCTGCTAGTGTAGTAACACCTTTCACTTTATGGACTAACCAACCAGAAACAGAGGATCTGTAAGGTATCATCAGTGTTTTCACTGCAAGTATCTAGAACACACAAGAAAAGAAAAAATTCACATTGATTTTCTTCAATATGAAAATATGAAGTTTCCTTCTATTCTAAAAGTTATTTAGTTTAGAATAAACTATTATAAAATCAAGGTGTCATTGACCATAGCAGTGATAGGTCAATATTTTTCAGATGAGTGTGTAGAAATCTTTAGAAATGAAAGATTATAAAAGCTTCTCTTTGATTTCAAGGTATCCGTTCTCTTGAGCATGATTGAAAACTCTATTACTATCTATTCTATTAGTTTTCACTTTTTATTGTGAATGTACCTTGAAATCCTTAAAAGCAACCAGGTGGTGATTGTTATTTTTATTTCTGTGCTTATTTAATCAAAGAAGAATCTTTTCCTGACATTGAAAGTGTTAACTCAAAGCTAGTACGGCCAATTTGGGCTTCCACTAAGGCATGCCAATAATACGCTTGTTTTGCAGACTACATTTAAGTTTTCCATTTAATTCTCAAAACCATCCCTTAAGAATTAGCCAACTTCCTTCTACTTCAGTAGGCCTCCACCTACCCCTCACTATTTTAAGGTACTTGTCTTGGTCTTATCTCATATTTCACGCACTGTCAATTTAACTCACATGATGAGTTAAACAGATCAGCAGACGGCAAAGGCTTATTTGCAGGAACGTAGCTACAAACTTAAAAAAAAATATTTGCCATATACCAAAATAAAGAGCAATACCTGTAGGACTTTGAGAAACGCAATCTTGACTTGACTCTCGGAGATGGTCCTGGCACTGTGATTCCCAGAGGATCCCCAACAAAAGCCATTTGGAAAGAAGGTGCCAAGATCTCTGGAAACAGCTGGAAGTCAGTATTGATGCAGGGCCAGGGGGCCAGAGGGCCCCACACCACACAGGAGGTACTTGTGGCTGCCTGAGGGCATTTCCTCTGTGGGGAAGAATGCGCTGACAGAAGGTGGGGGCTGAGGCGGCCCTGGAGGGACAGACTTCCTGCTGCCTGACACTTGCCCTTTGCAACAGCTCTTGCTTCACTCGGACTTTATCTCATTATTAACATGAGATAGCGTCTTGCAAATTCGTTTTTAAATGTAGTCCGATTAAATAGCTAGTCACCTGCCACTCCTGAAAAGCATAATGCACACACAGAGCGAAAGTCCAGTCCCAAGGAAGGCGATGACGATTCAGTGGAGTATGAAGTCAAAGAAAATAAAAATAGAGGTCCTCTGTTTTGGGTCTGTGTGCGTGCGTGCGTGCGTGCGTGTGTGTGTGTGTGTGTGTGTGTGTGTGTGTGTGTATGTGCGCACGCGCATGTGTGATATGTTTGAATACATACCAATTTGACAAAGATGATTAACTTTCACTCAATGAGCTGCCAAGTCTTTTGCTATTTTGATTTCTTTTTAGAAATAGGGATCAGTGAAATTACTAGCCACCCTTCTGCAAGGATTTAACCTTCTTCAAATCCCAGTTCCTCCCTACATGTCAGAGGGAGAAGAAAACACACAGATCACTTTCAAAGTCTTTGGCAGCTTTTCCCTGAGGAGATACTTTGTCACCTTGACAGTGAATGAGAATGAAAGACTTTGGCAGTAGAACAATTTTCTTGTCCTCTTTTCATTGCTTAGAAACATTTCTTAGGGCTGCTATGTCCCTTCAACAACTCTTTTTCAAATTAGACAAACAAGGAAAGCCGAACAGAGCCTTTCCCACATTCTGTGAGCCTGCGTGTTTCAGAGAGGCACGTATTGTGAGACACTGTATTCCAGGACTCAAAGAACACTACTGCCGTCACTGAACCCCACCAGCCTGTGGTATTTAATGTTAACAAATCAGCATAATTCCATCAGCTCCTGTCGAAACTCTGCCCTGCCGGTGACCTCAACTGTAAACCAAGGCAGAACTCCACTTCTACAGGATAAGATTAGAAAGGCTTGGAGTGCCCAAGAGTGAATTTAACCCACTATGAACAGGACGAAACTGACCAACAGTGAATCTAAGGGATTATCCTGTCTACCACGCTATGACTCCATTGGAGCCTGACCTGTCATTCACTTTATCCCCAGATATTTAAGTAGTTTTAACAGAAGCTCAAGTCAACAAGAAGATGTTTATTTTCATGACTGCGTCCAGCACACCAATAGTTGTTGAGAACACACATTGCAGGTCCCCTATCAGTTTTGCCAGTGAGTAACAGAAAACATTTTTATGGTTTCACCGCTTATCAGAAAGATGGGCTGAAACAGTGAGTGAGTGATATGAGTAAACAGCAGCAACCTTGAAAGAGTGAAGCAGTCAAACCTAAAAGAATTCCCTCTGAATCAACTAGCAATATGCTAATGCTTCAAAAAGTGCAGCTTTCAACTTCTACAGATGAATCTTAATTTCATAAGAGCAACATTGGTGGCTATTCCTCATGATCTTTCAGAAGGTCTGAACAGGCAACTATTCCTGTTGCAGTCCACCTTTTTGAAGTACACAGCATTCCCTTGGTATCGCTCCATTCCTTAAGATATTTATTTTCCATTTCAGGACCACTCTTAGGAAATGCAAACAATCTTGGCAGACTAGACACACAGCTGAACAACTTGGTGCTTCGCAGAATGACTTCACTTGAGACTGTAGGCAGACAGCATTGAAGAACTGGGAGTCTGGCAGAAGATGGGGATCTACCTGAAAGCTGGTGGGGTAGGCTGGGGTGCAAAAGGGAGTGTAGCTGGTAGAAATTTATATGAATCCAATACCATCGAAAAATGGGGAGAAGGTATGAATAGAAACTTTCACAAAGAAGAAATACAAATGGCCAAAAAGCATATGGCCACAATTTAACAAAAATGCTCAATTAACAAAAATGATCTCTAACATTAATCATTAGGAAAATGCAAGTCAAAATTGAAAGATTTGACCTCACACCAGAGTGAATGGCAAACATAACAAAGAGCAGTTGGCTTGAATGAGGGGAAAAGGGGACCCTCCACTGCTGGTAGGAATGTTGACTGGTCCAGCTTTCTTTCTTTTTTAAATTTTTATTTATGTATTTATTAATTTATTTTGCTTTTTGGTGACACCCGGTGACACTCAGGGGTCACTCAGGGCTCTTCGCTCAGGAATTACTCCTGGTTGTGCTCAGGGAATCATATGGGATGCCGGGGACTGAATCCAGGCCGGCCATGTGCAAGAAAAATGCCCTACACACTTTGCTGTCACTCCGACCCCAAGCTTTATTTTAAAGATAATAATGACACTATTAGAAAAAAAAATTAGGAATTGATTCATCCATATCATGCAGCAATTCATCAATTTTACTCCTTGCTGACAAACACAATGCAAAAAAAAGACATCTGCACTCCTGTGTTTATTGCAGCACTATTCGTAATAGCCCAAATCTGGGAACAACCCAAGTGCCCAAGAACAGATGACTAGATAAAGCAGATATGGTACATATGGAAGACTACTCAAATGTAAGATGAAGCCATGCAATTTGCTAACATGTGGAAGGATCTGGAGAGGCTCATGCTGAGTGAAATGGGTCAAAGGAAGAGGGACCAATACAGAATGATCTCACTCATCTGCAGGATTTCAGGAAACACAGAGAAGAATGACTAAAGTTCAAAGGCAGGAGAAACAAAGAACATGAGAACCGGTCTTCAGTAGGGAACCTAACACTGGTGGTGGAAGGTGAAAAGGTCAGGAATGGGACTACCAGACAGTGATAGAGGGAAGTGGTTACACTGACCCGGGCTTAGGTGTTGAAAGGAGGCTGAGTGACATGCATGAGACCCTATCAGTAACAGTGCTGTGAACTACAGTGGCTAAAAAAGGGAAAAAAAGAGAAAATAATCTGCCTCAAAGCTGACAGGGGTGTGGAGGGAAACTGGGGACATTGGTGGGAGCAAATGGACATAGATGAGGGATTGGTGTTGGAACACTGATGACTAAAACCCAATCATAAATAACTATAACTCACAGTGGTTCAATGAATAATTTTAAAAAGGAAAAGAAAAAGAAATGTGGAAGACCCAGAGACAGTAAGAGAATAGGAAGGGTGGGATAGACCAGCATCCATTTCATTTAATGCTCATGCAATCTAAAACCCTCAGTCCATCTGCAGGTCCTTTTAACATTTTTAGCTAAAATGGCTCCTAGTTTCTCAAAGTAAAAGCTGCGTCTCTATCTCGGCAACTATTCAGCTTTGGAAACATAAACATGTTACGGCATTTTTGTTCCAGTTGCATTTGTTACAGCAAGAGGATTCTCTCTTCCTACCCAGAATCAGCCATTTCATTTATACTTTATCTTTATACCTGGTTTTATCTGAAGCAAACAACTTTACTACTGGTATATGATTGATTATATGTACAGGATGAAGGTACTGTACAGCACCCAACGTTTTCTAAAGAACATAGATGTTAAAGATGCAAAGTTATATTTTCTATTCTTGTCAAAGTTTATCTTTCATTCTTTTCCCATGCTTGGTAAGTAGACATCTAAAATAGTAAAAGATGGGGCCAGGGCGATAGTCCAGTGGGTTGGGCACTCAGCCAGCTCATGCCAGCTCAGGTTTGATCCCTGGCATCCCATATGGTCCCCGAGCACCACCAGGAATAATTCCTGAGTGCAGAGCCAGGAGAAACCCCTGAGCATTGCCGGGTGTGACCCAAAAAAGCATAATTAAATAAATAAATAGTAAAAGAACATAAAAGCAGTGGAATTACAAATATGAAATTATAAACAGGAAAATTGAAACTTTTGTCTTTATTTCCAGTAAAAATTACATAAAGAAACATCCACTGAGCTGAAGTGATAATACAAGATTTAAGACACCTGCCTTAGCATGTGGCTGACTCTGAGTTTTTCTCTGACCTCCTATGACCTCATGAGTACCCCCAGGATTGACCCCTAATGCTTAGTTAGGATGAACACTACCAGGTGTGGCCCCTTTTCCCAAGGGAAAATAAAAGAAAAAAAGAGAAATAGCTGTCCAAGTTAGTGACATTTTTCTCTAATGTTAATTTTCTGATACTAATCTTTCTTATCCTTTTCAAAAACTGACCCTAATGCTCCATTTTTTAGATTACCTAACCTTAGAAAAGTAATAGAAATAACTTATTTCTAAAATTAATCATGATCAAAGTACAGTCTCGATTTTAAGGACAATTATCAATTTTGTTTTGAGGGACTAGCTAGAACACAGTAGAAGCAGGAATTTAGATAATTGCAAAAAAGAAGTTAGATGAGGTGTATGCCTGACAGACCTTTACTGTCATTTACATTTCAAACAACTGCTTTTGATCTTTCAGTTTGAGTTCTAAAGGAAATAAAGTAGACATTTTTAAATATTTTGATTTCTATCACTATTAAGTGCATTTTCCCCTGGAAGAATTTTAGCAAAAGCAAGATTAATTGTCAAAGAGAGATGCTCCGTTCCTAAGACAAACTGTTCTCTTTACAAGTTGAAAAACTAAACTTACAGGAACAAACATATATAACATACTATCTTTGTCCTGTTCTCTCATTCACTTCTTGTCCACATAATTCCTAAGCTCTAAAATTACAAAAAAAACCTTCCCACTTCCGGTCAATAACATAGATTTCCTATTAGGCAGAGCTCTAAAGCCCATATTTTAAGTCTCTTGAATATTTCCAGCATTTAGTTCTAAGATTCTAGATATCACAATCAGCAAATTTGGTTTTGTTTTGTCCAGTGTAGAAGTTCAGGTTAGATAGCTACTGGAATCCAATAAAACCTCCCCAATATACAAGAGGTAGCATTTATTAAGATGAATAGATTTGGAGGTGCTTGCATTAAGTGAAACAAATCAGAAGCCGAAAGACAAATGTCAGATGATCTCATTTGTATGTGACAAATAAAGAAAAACGGTAAGAGAATAGACATTTTTAAAAACAAATGATGTGTAGACTCTAAACACAGAAGTGAGATCAACAAGGGAAGGTAGGGGGCAAAAGTGATCCAGTGGTCTGTGCTGGATAAATAGAAGACTTTGGTAGTGGGTAGATTGTTGTAACATTGTACTCCTAAGTATGGAAACATTTACTTTTTTTTTTTGGGGTGAGTCTTGGTGCCCACCCAGAAGTGGCTAGAGTATACTCCTGGCACTGTGCTCAGCAGTGACTGCAGGTGGTAGTCATCGGAGGTGGTACCAGGATCAAACTGGAGTAGCTACAAACAAGGTAAGTGCTATACCTGCTGTACCTTTTTTTTTGGCTCAGAACCACACTCCTATAAACCAAAGTTACTACCATGAAAAGTAAAGTAGGTGTGGGGGGCCAGAGCAATAGTAGGGCTTTTGCCTTGCATGTGGCTGACCATGGTTCGATCCCTGGCAAAACCATATGGTCTCCCAAGCACTTCCAGGAGTAATTCCTCAGTTCAGAGTCAGGAGTAACCCCTGAGCATTGCCAGGTGTGACTCTAAAAAGCAAAAAAAAAAAAAGTAAAGTGTATGTGTTTGTGAGTGTGTGTGTGTGTGTGAATTTACACAGAGTCTGATGTGGATATTTACTAAAACTACAAGTCAGTATTTGACAAGTTTGGGTGGTAGTTTAAGTTCAACCTTAGAGACAGTTATAGTAGTGGGGTTTCTTTATGTTGAAATAGTTTGCCTCAGGAAACTAGAATAGGCAGATGGTTTCAGGATAATGCTGTATTTTGAAATAGTTACTGGTCACAGACTCAAAGGCAGAAGGCGTTAAGTGGAAGAACTAAACTTTATTTTGTCACTTTATTTTCACGTATTGCTACCTTTCATGTTTTTGTGTAATAATTCTATATTCAAGGTAACTTTATGTAAAAGAGCGTGTTAAACGGAAAATTAATAACTAGAATTTTGCATGTCTGAAAGCTAGCATTCATCCAGTACAAGTAACCGTGGTTTTATTTTTAATATCCTATTTCAGGGGAACCATATCTGACTGTGCTTGAGGCTAATTCCTGGTTATGTGCTCACGGATCACTCCTGACAGACTCATGGGACTATATGGGGTGTTAGGGATTCAGTCTGGGTTTACCACATGCAAGGCAAGCAGTCTGCAACCCACCTCAGTAACTATGATTTTAATAAGACTTTTAATTATACTAGTTTATTATAATTAAAAATTAGTTTTATAACAAATAATTCTAGCATTAAAATTGCCTTTATACTATCTTTCTAAAGCTCATATGTGTCTGGATGGTTTAGAGATGATACTCCCATGTCCTGAAATGGAAGAATATTCTTAAAGCTATTAAATGAAATGCTGGATAGAATTGATCACACTCATTGTTTTTAAAAACATGTTTTTAGAAAAAGATGTTCTATATTTTATTTTATTTTTTATTTTATTTTCGCTTTTGGGTCACACCCTGCGATGCTCAGGGGTTACTCCTGGCTCTGCACTCAGGAATTACTCCCTGGCGGTGCTCAGGGGCCCATATGGGATGCCGGGATCGAACCCAGGCCGGTACAGGCAGGCTCGCTGCAAAGGCAAACATCCTACCTGGTGGGCTATCGCTCCGCCCATGTTCTGTATTTTAAACTGCTACAAATGCATCTTTTATTGCTATGTATGCACATATTCTAGAATGTAAGTATGAAAAAATGCTGTTAAAGACCTAAATTTATTAAAACAATAAGGCAAACTGACAAAAGGCATGAATAATATAATAATGAAAGATTAATGTTCTGAATGTGAATTAAAATACAAAATATTCAAGATTTCCTTCCACATTAGCTATTTATAAGAATACTTTAGCAATTTTGAAGATGATTAAACCAAGTGCTTTTCTATCCATGAAGCACTGACATATTTTCAGAATAGTTGGATAAATATGTAAAATTTTGTAAGAAAGAAATACATAATAATTAAATCAGAAGGATTGAAAAACGTTATGTTTAAGTTTCTGCTAAGTGTTTGACAACGTTCTTTTATTTATGTTACCATCAAAAATATTTCAAGATCTAAATTTTTACAAAAAATTTTAGATTAATGTAAGATAATCATTTGACATAAAAACTAAGTATGATAAATTTTAATGTTTTTAAATTACTGAGTCATTAATGACCATAATAATCCAAGTTGCTGAAGATTTAAAAAATAAAAACTATGTATGAAAAACTTACTCCTTAACTATTGAATAGTGAGCAAAAGGATAAATATATAATTATGCATTGAAAGTTACTTCTCCTTAAAGCATTCTCTATTTCTCCAGGCCAAGGATGACCTCTTTTTTTGCCCTTCACGCTTTCTCTGATCTCTATCAGGACCTTTGTGACTACTGTGGCATTGCAATGTCTGGTAGTCTCTGATAGACCTAAATATCATCAGGACATAGACCACACCACTTTCTCCCTGGATTCTCAGTGCGGAGCAAGTGATCTGGGAAAATGAATCACAATGAGATTTGTTTAATGAGTGAACAAATCAATAACTTACAACTTCTTGAAAATAAGATAAATCACCAGCATTATATTCTCTTATGTCCAAAACTGGTGCAAATTTTCCACATAGGTAATGTTGGACCGAATTTAAGTTCTCTTTCTTTAGCTTTCCCTGTGACAAAGTCACAATTATGAAACCATATATAAGTAGAATAACAAAACCAGCAACACCACTGACACTTTTATGACCAAGTGAATTATAGACTGAGTTGAAACACAACTGAGAAAGTATGTAAGCAGCCATGTTAAGGGACATTGGAGTCACCAGTTTATTGATTTGCTCGGTGGGCACCAGTAATATCTCCATATGTCCTGTTGCATGCTAGTGTAACCCAAGGGCATCTGCTCACTCCAGGAACACGAAGAGCCTCAAAGCATCCCTTCAGGTCATGGGAATGAGGTCTATAATTGTTACTGGTTTTGGCATATCAAATATGACACGGGTAGCTTGCCAGGTTCTGCTATGCGGGTGGTATACTGCAAAGTAGTAGGCTCTCATCTCTTGCATTACAGATGAACTGCAATGGGGAGAGATGGGCTCCTGAGTGGAGAGTGGAGCTCTTGAGTGGAGTTCTAAGGAGCTGTGAAGTCTGGATGTTGAGAATGACTGCCCTCATGGTGTGGGGGTTCCTTTGGTTTCCTCTTTAATAATAAGTTAAAGTGAAAAGACTCAGGAAAGCAACATTCATAAGACTTTATTATATCATGCCTAATGACAACTACAAGTTTAAACCAATTCTAGGTGTCTGAAAATATACAAAAAAATAAAGTCAGGCCCTTTTTACGGAGTTTTTTGCAAATAGGAAAAAAAATTATCCCTCCTCTCATAAAAAGATCTCAGCAATGATGGTAAATCCTTTGTCAGTAAAATGTATTGTGGCCAGAGTGATAGCACAGTGGGTAGGGTATTGACCTAGCTTGCAGCCAACCTGGGTTTGATCCCCAGCATCCCATATAGTCCCCTAGCACTGCCAGGAATAATTCCTGAGTGCAGAACCAAGACTAATCCCTGAGCATCGCCGGGTGTGACAAAAAAAAGCAAAAAATAATTAAAATAGATAAAATAGATAAATAAACAAAATGCATCAACAATGCTTACAACATTAAAACTAAGTATCTCTAGGACTCTTTTACAAATGAGGACTCGCACAGGTAATGAGCACCTGGCTAATTCTGCACAGGATGGACTAAAGATATGTGAGACACAAAATTGATGAAGCACAGAAAATGCGTTTTTCAGAAACAGACACATGAGAGGATCCTTGCCATAACCAAACTAGATATGTCCACACCGTCCCCTTCTGGCATTGATGGCGCAATGACCGGGGTCACATACACTGGGTCGCAGTGCTCTGCTGGGGTTGTACATCTTGCACCTGTGCTCTTGGGGAATCACCCTCCTTTAGTGGTAGAGTGGAGCTCTGGGGTTCACACTCAGCTGGGCTCCCTCCATCAGTGGGGGTCTCTTCAGTGTCACACGTATCATATTGTGCTCACACATGCCTGACGTAGCAGGAGCTCATTCGCAATGCTGCCATGCCAGGGTAAGCGAGGCTACAGAGCCACAGGGTTGGTGCTTAGTGCCTGTGCTGATAAGTGAAGCAAAAGAGAACTCACGGTCTCACAGTCACAAGCCAGGAACTAAAGTCACTGACTCAATTCCACTGAGTTAAACAAGAATTCCTTCCTCAAAAAATAGAATGATTCTGTATTTTCAAAAAATGCAGGTAACTTCAATGATTTCAGGGTGAACATCTGTGAATCTAATAAATTCTGCCAGTTACATTTAAGTGATAACCCTGGGCAGGTGGTTATCATATTGAACTTGGGCCATTCAAATTAAACTGCCATAATGAAATGTCTTTGAGTAATATTTATAGATTTTCTATTACCTAATAGCTAAATTGCAAATCTCTATGACTTACTATTACTAAAGTAGACTCTGTATAGCAAGACAATGTGGTTTTCTTTCTAGGCAATGGAACAAAAAATTAACAATTTTTGAATTATTAAGTCTTGATGACAGAAATAAAGAACAGAAGTAAATGCTAAATAGAAAGTCAAAGATGAGAATGATTAAATCAATATCCACTTAGGTAGTTTTATTTAAAATGCCTCTGAACAAAAAGATACACATGACAACCCTTTAATGTATGTTCTGTAATCCATAGTCTGGAGGGGAAGGAAAAGAGAAAGAGAGAGAAATGGAAAGAAATAAAGAACCTGCCATGGAGGAGGGGGGGGGGGGAGGGAACCGGGGACGTTGGTGGTGGGAGATGGGCACTGGTGGTGGGATGGGTGCTGCAACACTGTATGACCAAAACCCAAATATGAACTTTTTAATTGTATATCTTTGTAATTGTAAAAATAAAAAATTAAAAAAAAAAAAAAAATAAAATGCCTCTGAAGTTATATTAGTAAATTGATACATGCAGTCTAGTTTTTAGTAAATTATGAGTCCAATCAGCTGGCTCAGAATAAAATGACAAGGAAATTGGACACTTAAATTATACTAAATGGTATTTAAAAAAACTGACCAATAAGAAGCTGAAAAATGGAAAAATTTGCTTTGTGTTTTTTTTTTACTTTTTATTTTCTTTTGTCAAGTTAAAAATGATTTAAACATTAATCTGATATTTTCATGAACAAGAAAGAGATTCTACATTCTTAATATACTAGAAAAAATCCGTGAATCCATTTGCACTTACTACTTCTGATATGCCAAGGAAATGTCAGCTTGATACTTTCTTAGCAATTTGAGATTCAGGTCAAGGTCAAATGACATCACAAGAGTGTCAGTGGACACCTAATTTTAGATTACGTGAAACCAAAGACCTCATACAAATGATTACTGAACACCTCTCAGAGCAGGGCACTTGAAATGGTTTGGTGCGGGGCAGAGCAAGTACTGCTGTGTCAGCCCAGCGCCTCACATGCGCATCACCGGCCGTCAGGCACACTGAAGGACACGTAGATGCAATTCTAGCACTGCCTCATTACAGCAACTTCGTGGCAAAGACAAATACACAACAATAAATACACAAAAATCCTTGTCAAGAAGTTGTTAGTATCAATAGTTTAGGTGCCTTACAAAGTGTTACACACACACACACACACAATGTGCATGAAATTGTTCATCCATGAAAAGGAAAGGCAGTCATTTATTTATTATTTTATTTATTTATTTATTTATTTTAAGACTGCTAATCCTTGAGAAAGACAATATCAATTTTATATAGAAATATTAAAAACATAAAGTCAGAAAGCAAAATGAGGGTTCCCAAGGGTCAGTGGTGAGCAAACAGGAAAGATGTTTAGAAGCATACATTTGCAACTAATAGATAATAAATGGATCAAATGCACAGTACAGTTATGGTAGGCAATTATACTGTATGATGAGCTTCAGGCTTGCTGAGATTTTAGGGTTTTTTAAATCATCAGATAAAACAGAAATGACAGTATTCTAGTTTCTTTCTATGCACCAGCATTAGGATTTTGGTTGAATTAAATTTCAGTGAAAGGTCATGAATAAAATCTTTAGAATTCATATAAAATTAAATATACCTCATAGTTTACACACTACTGAGACATTTAAAGGGTCAGAGAGAGAAATGATCAGAAGCCAGAGAAGCAAATATATAATTTAACACTGATGATGTCATTTAAAATCAAATTAAAAGCCACATGATGTGTTTTGCAGATGCTTAAATAGAAAGAACACAGCAGTCTGCCACCCATGTAGAAAAGTCATGACCAGACAGGGAAAACAGAAAAAGAAGCTGAGTTTTTAATATATGCAGAAAGGATTGGAAGGTCTCTGCTTTGAAAAACTGTAGGTTTGCATAGCACCTCTTTGTGAAGAGAGATTTTTCAGGACTCTACATACCTTCACCCAAAAAAAAGAGGCAAGAATTCCACTGCCTTGCAGCTACATTTAAGGCATTTTCTTAGCAAATCACCCATTTCTAAATCTATAAATATGAATATAACTGGCATGAAGACACACAAATTGTGCATCATATCTCTGTTAGTATATGTGTCCATGGATGTACCACAAGTTTGTATTTCTTAATGCTACAGCTTTAAAAAAGAACTTTCTAAAACAGATTAAAAAGGGTCTCCATTTGTTTCCACTATTTCAGAAGCATGGTATTTTGCTCTGATAAATACTTATTCCAGTACTATGTTTTAGTTACTTTTGTGTGTAATATTTAAATTCAGTGTATGATGCTTCCAAGGCTTGTTGCAAGCCAGACAACCCCCCACTCCATGAGGGCCTCCATTTTTCACATCCGGACTTCTCTCTCGTCAGAACTCCACCCAGCAGACCAGCCTATCACAGCCGGCTCGCGCGCCACAAGCGGCCATGCGGTTCATCAATAAATGCTGGACTTAGTGATGACTACAAGAGTATGCTACCTGCATGGCAGAGCCTGGCAAGCTACCCGTGTTGTATTTGATATGCCAAATACCAGTAACAATTATAGACCCTCATTCCGGAATGGATTGAGGCTCTTTTATGTTCCTGGAGCAAGCAGATGCCCTTGGGCTCTACTAGCATGATACAGGACATATGGAGATGTTACTGGGACCCGCTCGAAGCAAATCGATGATGAACGGGAAGACAGTGATACAGTGAAATACTTCCTTCATTTGACAAAACAAAATTTAAATATGGAAAATTCAAGAAATATGTTAAAATCAAATATCATTTAAAAAACTACTCATTTAAAAACTATGGAACCATTTATTTGTAAGATATACATATATAAATTGCCATCATTTAGAAGGGTATTATTATCATTTTTGTAAGTGCATATTTTTTCTGTGTGTATGAGCTCTTTAATTAAATTAACAAGTTATCCATGTAAATTATTCCCTGGAAAACTGTTTGGCAGGAAAAATAATTATCTGAATAATTATCTGGATAACTGTCCTGCAGGAAAAATAAAATTCTGTGTTCTTCCTATAAGGATAAAAATGACTTTTACAATCTGAACATTTGATTGACAGTCAGTATAGTTTCACTGCTGGCTACACTACCTAGCTAACGAGTGTCTCATTCAACTCTCTTCTGCACTAGCCATGGTCCAAAATCTGCTCCTGAATTCTGAGTAAAATGAGCCAAAGTATCCTTGCATAAGTCATTACCGAAATGCAAATGACAAAGTCTGAAAAACTGGAAAGCTTGGTGGTTCTCTATATCTCCACTAAATTTTCCAGTCCATCCCAAATAAGCACCTGAAATTAATTTAAAAAAGTGCTTCCCAATAGCCAGATCTGGAAAACAACCAGAGTGCCTGAGAATCAATGACTGGATAAAGAAGCTTTAGTACATCTACACAATGGAATACTATGCAACTGTTCAGAAAAAATGAAGTTATGAAATTTGCCTATAGGGGCCGGAGCGATAGCCCAGCCGGTAGGGCGTTTGCCTTGCACGCAGCTGGCCCATGCCGGCCCGGGTTCGATCCCCGGCATCCCATATGGTCCCCCGAGCACCGCCAGGAGTAATTCCTGAGTGCAGAGCCAGGATTAACCCCTGAGCACCGCCGGTGTGACCCAAAAACCAAAAAAAAAAAAAAAAAAGAAATTTGCCTATAAATGGATGGACATGGAAAAGATCATGTTGAGTGAAATTAGCCATAAGGAGAGAGACAGATGTAGAATGACTGCATTTATTTGCATGACATAAATATATATGTATTATTATGATAACAATATCCAAGGTCAAGTGAACATGTATCAGGAGGTCTTGTCAAAGGTGGAAATCATCACAAATGTGGGAGTCAGAGGCTAGGTAAGACAGAAAATGGAACAGTGTGCTAACAATTGACAATTTGTGCTAACAATTTGTGCTAACAATTGTCGAAAAGTACTAATACCAACCTGGAACTGAGCATTAAATACAGACAAAAAAGATACACATGACAACCCTTTAATGTATGTTCTGTAATCCGCAATCTGGAAGGGAAGGAAAAGAGAAAGATAGAGAGAAGGGAAAGAACTAAAGAACCTGCCATGGAGGCGGGCTGGGGGAGGGAGGAGGGAACCGGGACATTGGTGGTGGGAGATGGTGGAGGGATGGGTGCTGGAACACTGTATGACCAAGACCCAAATATGAACATCTTTGAAATTGTATATTTCATGGTGGTATAATAAAATACTTATAAAAAATAAAATAAATAAAAAGTGCTTCCTATGCAAATGCAGATGAAAGATAAGGTACCACCCCCAAACCCCCAGCTGTTGCAGGACTCCTAAGGGCCGCTGCATCTGCTCTGGATTGCCTCCCGAAAATCACTCCGTAGATAAGGGGGTAGTCTAAATGTGGCAGTTTATCTGACCATGTATGCTGTACTAGCTGGTATAAATATTCTCCCATGCTATCACAATCATCGTGGGACTAGCTAGATCTTACCAGCATATTGGCCTGGCCACGTAAGGACACCTAAGTAATTAGACCAGAGAGAAATGCTGTTTGCTTCCAAACAAACAAGCATGGCTCCCCTGATAAAATATAAAACTACAATGAAGTAGAGGAGACTTGTGAAGGCTTGGAGAAATATTTAACTGGCATTGGTGTTGATCTTTGGTACAGTGACCTGCCATCTCAGAAACCCCCCTTCTCTACATTTCAAAGGCATTCCGGCTCAAAACATTAGCACAGTAAAGGCCCTAGGTGAGATGCAGGGAGGGACTACCAGAGGGCATTGGACCCTCCCTGCTTCCCATAACAATGGGAGGAGGGTCTGAGTTGGGGGGTATAAACTAGCCGGTTCCCCGCTCTCCCAGGCTTCTTCTTCCCAGTGGGATCTCGCCTTGAGCGCTTATTCCCCTTGGAAGTTTCACACGTGGTGGTCGCCATCTTGGCCTACACGTGGCTGGGGTTCTAGCCTGGAATCCTAAGCATCGGGTTTTTCCTTTTGCTGATTTGTATGCCTGAACCTGTGATAAGTAAAGCTTTTAAAACCTCATCGGATTTCTGAGTGTTCATCCATTCCTCGCCGGCTCGGAGGTAGAAGGGAACTTCGCTTCCCGGCACTGTCGGGGACCCCGCGGAGCGCCCGACACCCAGCCAATCAAATTGCCATTACCACTCAATGTTAATTTTGTCTAAAAAATTCTTCTGTGGTCTGGCTGAAACTCAGGTTATTCACTGTTGTCCATTACTGTATCCATGAAAGAGAAACAAGAAGTAGAAAAGAGAATGTGAGAAGAAAAACAGTACATATATATGTTTTTGGTTTGATTTTTTTTTTGTTTTTTGTGAAGCAAGGTAGTTTGTTTTTGAATGAAATTTGCTTAGAAAGATGTGAGGGAAAAGAAAGACGATAAGTGTGCTGGGTGACTGCCCTACTGAGCTCTAGGCTCCGGCTACATTTAGCTTATGTTAAGAACTGCTCCCTGCCCTATAGGATATCTCCAAAGAAGGCATAATGGGGGTTTGGGTAGAATTGGACTGATTTCATAATTTTATATGAAAATTAAGGTTCCTTATTATGAACCTTGCTTGCTCCAGCACAATACTCTTGGCCCCATGGCCCCACAGGGGACAGACATACAGTCACTCAAGAGCTCTTACTTGGCCATGATGGATCAACCATAATATGATCAGTTCTGCTAGTTTAAAGACACATGCAGGAACACCTCTGGGCAAACTGACGCGTGTCTCTGATTCTAAAGGTAAATGCTAAAGTGAATTATTCTGATGAATTATGAACCTTGAGGGATCTAGAACTTGCTAGAATTGGCTGACTATATATTCATGGTAAAAAGTATTAATGCCATTCTCTACAAATTATATTCTGAACTGTTTAATGTTTCAGAGATATAGCCCCTCCCCACTCTGCTAGTGAGATTCTGCTCTGGCATATCAGCATTTGGTAAGCTTGAGCCAAAGGGCCCACCTGAAGCTCTGCATATCTATAAGGTCATTCTCGTGGCTTTGTTCTTAGGCCAGCCCAAGATAGACTGGGCTGGAGGCCTTTAGTGGGCTTCTAACAATAAAATAAGCTGGAAGGAAACCATTTTGGCTCTCTGCTGGCTAGCATCTCTGCCCGTTTGGATTTTTTTTATGCTTGGGCCTAAGCATGTGTTAGTGGCCATCTTGACTCAGAGCTCTAACCCACCACGTGGCCTTGAGTTTAGCTAAAAACAAGAAATTTGGGGTTTTCCTGATATTGGATTATAATGCCAGAATTAGTATGAGTAAAAGCTTTATGAAACTTCACAGGATTCACGAGTCTGAGTCTTTATTTGCCAGTCACCGATCCCCTGGGAAAGAAGCAGATCCTCTCCTGCTCCCCAATATTGTTGGCGGAACTCAGCTGCACCCCAGCACAAAGCTGAGCAGAAAAGCCGTTTCCAACAGAAATGTGCTCAAGAGAACACAGGCAGCAAAGAAACAGAGAAAAGTGAGATCTGAGTTCAAGGGAGAACAAGGGCTTGGCGAGCAAGCCAGTATATATAGATTCTTAATCACATTTAGATTTTGTGCGAGAGATCAGCTACAACCTGTGCCAGCCAAGTTAGCCTGTTCCAGTTGGTGCCAATCTATGCCTATTGGTGCCAAGCAGTGCTATTATGTACCAATTCAGCACCAATGTGTATCAGTTGGTGCCAATATTTGCCTGCCAGTGCCAATCTTTGATGATGTGTGCCAGTCAGTGTCAACCAATGCCAAGGTGTGCCAGCAGTGCCAGAGTGGTCTCATTGGTGATAACCTGGGCCAGTTAGTATACAAATCTGCCAAGAGATGACAGAGTCAACACTTTCCTATCAGTACCAACCAGTGCTAATGTGTGCCAGTCATTTTCAGCCGGTGCCAAACTATGCCAGACAGTGCCAACATATCGAGTGCCAGCCAGTGACGACCCTAGCATTGCATGGTTCTTGTGATGAGTGAACACTGCCAGGAGTGACTCCTAAGTACAGAGTTGAGGGCAGCTCTGAATTCTGCCATGTATAGACCACTCTACCTCCCTCATCAAGTAAATAACAGAAATGAATACTCCCTTGGTCTTTTTATTTATATTCATTTCACAATAGAACTTACTGATGACAAATCACATGTTGAATATAAGTTTGTATGGAAAGTAATTATGTATTGCCTATCTCCCCACAAAATTTAAGCTCCATTTCAAACAGTGCTTTGTTCACTACTGTTTCCCATGGCTGTTAGTGAGGGAACTCAATATATACCTAGCAAATGCTAAGTGAATGAATTCACCAGTCTGATAGTCATAGAAGATAAATATTGTTACTGAGTAATATTTACTCAGCACAGTGAGTACTATTGTATTCACATAAACAGTGTAAGTATTGCTGCTTCCAGAAGCATGACATAGAAAATATTGCCAATGTCATACTAAAGCAACTGTAGATCGAATTATCATGAAGAGACTGGAATTCAGAGATTATGATCAGAGGCAGTTGGGAAAAAGAAAGGATACTTCAAACTGGACAAACACAAAACTTTATTAGGACCTTTGTTCCATTTAGAAATAAAAAGTCTAAATATTTCTGAGCAAGAGAGTGAAATAATAAGAGTAAAATTAATATTTTGATTTTGCCCGTAAGCATTGTTTTTTTTTTTTTTTTTTTGCCTTTTTTGGGTCACACCCAAAAGGTGTAGCTCAGGGGCTACTCCTGGCTCTGCACTCAGGAATTACTCCTGGCGGTGATCAGGGGACCATATGGGATGCCGGGGATCAAACCCAGGCCAGCCTCTGGCTGGACGCGTGCAAGGCAAATGCCCTACCCGCTGGGCTATTGCTCCGCCCCAATGACTATAAGAATTTAAAGTCACAAATTTCTGCCTTTATTTTTTCTCTCAGCAAGCCTATATTTAGCATAAGTAATCAGCGTGTCATTTTTTAAACAGCTTTTTATGCATGTTATAAAATGAACTCCACAATGTATCTTTTATGCACTTTGCAAATTTAAATTATATATACCCATCTATGAAATCAATTCTATGAAATCACCTACAAGATGAATCACCTACATCTATTCAAGATGAATCACCTACATCTATTCAAGATGAATCACCTACATCAATGAAATCACCTACTACAAGATGGTCAGACTTCTTCGTCAAGACCCTGAATGAACGGTTTGAGGCTCTTTGTATTCCTGAAGCAACCAGATGCCATAGGGCTACACTGGCACGTGATAGGGTCAAATGGAAATATCATGGCACCCGCTCGAGCAAATCAATGAATAACGGGATGTCAAGTGATCAAGTGATGAAATCAATTAGCACAGGAAGGTAATACACATAACCATAAACCCCTAAATTCTCCTCCTGCCTCTCTGGTTTCGGATTTAATCAATCAATCAATTAATTATGTGTTATTTATTAATTAAGTTATTTATTTACTGTGTGTTTAGTAAGAATATTTAGCATGAGATTTACACTTTTAAACATATCTGTAGGTGTACAGTATAATATTGTTAGAACTACAGGCATTATAGTATGCATGGGATCACTTGAACTTTTTATCTTTCCAAAAATATTTTAAGATTCTATATTATATCTTTTATTTACATATTCAGGAGGAATTTTGTCTTTAATGAACATGCCTAAGATGAAACATTTCCATTTGTGGTATCTCCGGGATTGAAAGAGCCTTGTACAGGTGTGAATGGCTTGGATCTATTCTCCTTCATGTTATCTGACAATTAACAAATAAGGTTCTGAAAAAAAGATAAGGCTGAGCAACAATATATTATGGGTTATCTGTTGATAAAGATATGAGTAAATGGGAATAAGGGTGTCAAAGACACCTGTATGATTTGGCAAAAAGTCTTTAGTCTCTTAATTTGTTTCTTCTTTTGGCCGTAATGCATACTGCAGTTTTCCGTTGTCTGCAGGCTGTTGTGAAGAAAATGACCCCAGTCGAATCCCTAAAACTTCTTAGAAAACAGGTTAGGTTCCAAAGAAATGATTTTGCTTTAAAGTTTGCTACTACTTATTATAACAAATAACTAATTCATCTCTGCTCCAGAATTTAAGCTTCTCTGTTTCTTACCGATTCTTTAATGTAAGCCACATCAAGTGTTTCTCTACCTATTGAAAGATATTTCATGCTTAAGTGTTCACAGCTTTCTTTTTATCCATACCTGGACATGATTGAGAACACTTCATATATAAATTTTTTTATACAAACACAGTAAGCACTGTTTGGTGACACAAACCAGTCAACTTTAGAATCTATGACATCTTGGCAAACAATGTCTACTTCAAATGGCATCAGAAATTACTGATAATATATGGTAACAGGTTAAAAGACAATATGCAAGTTAAAAATAAAAAATTATATAGAGTAGTTTGTCACATAAAGATTATGTGATGGTGACAAGGGGTTAATATCCAGGATATATCAGGCACTGGTAGCACTTCACAAGAAAAAAACAGCCAACCCCATCAAAAAATGGGGAGAAGAAATGAACAGAAGCTTCCAAAAAGAGGAAATTCGAATGGCCAAAAGGCATATGAAAAGTGCTCTTCATCTTTAATCATCAGGGAGATGCAAATCAAAACAACAATGAGGTACCATCTCACACCACAGAGACTGGCACACATCCAAAACAGCAAGAACAACCGGTGCTGGCGTGGATGTGGGGAAAAAGGGACTCTGATCCACTGCTGGTGGGAGTGCCGGCTGGTCCAGCCCTTTTGGAAAACAATATGGGCATTCCTCCGAAAACTAGATATTGAGTTCCCATTTGATCCAGCAATAGCACTCCTGGGAATATACCCGAGAGACTGAAAAACACATAGCAGAAACACTATCTGTACTTCTTTATTCATCTCTGCGCTATTCACAATAGCTAGAATCTGGAAACAACCTAAATGCCTGAGAACAGAGGACTGGCTAAAGAAACTGTGCTACATCTACACTACAGAATACTATGCAGCTGTCAGAAAAGACGAAATTATGAAATTTACCTGCAAGTGGATGGACATGGAGACTATCATGCTGAGTGAAATTAGACAGAAGGAAAAGGACAGATATAATTAGATACCAATATTTTACTAAGTGTGGGAAATGGTAATGGCAGACTAAAACTCACCATTGAATATGCACAAAGAGACTTAAGTGATACACTCTAAATATCTGCAGGGCTAGCCACAATGTGTAAAATAAGAGGGAGAGATGCAGAGACAGAGAGAGAAACAGCGAGAGAGAGGAAACTGGGGTACCTGCTATTGAGGCAGCCTGGAGGTGGGCGGGAGGGGGTGGGGTACATTGGTGGTGGAAATGGGGCACTGATGGAGAGATGGGTGCTGAAATACTGTATTACCAAGAACCAATTATGAACACCTTTGTAATTGTATGTCTCACGGTGGTATAATAAAAAATTAAAAAAAAAAAGATTATTTGATGGGATCACCCTCATCTTCATTGTTTTACTTTATATATGAAATTATTTGCCAGGTATACATGTGAGCATATTTCTTAATTCCCTAGGTATTAGGAATTTAAAACTAAAGAAAATATTTTTAAAAAACCGAATGAATTAAGGGAGGGGGATTTCTTGCAGCCAAGCTTTTATTCTGTCATTTATGCTCAATACTTCAGTCATATTTTAATAAAGAAAAAGAATAAAAAGTACTGTTAATGTCTGGAGAGACAGATAGCACATAGATCTGAGCATATTCTTTGCATGCAGGAGGCTCTGGTTAGATCTCAGTTATCACAGGGTCGTCTGAGGACCACCAGAAGCAGCTCCCAAGCAGGAGTAGCCTCTGAGCACCACTAGGTGTGGCCCATACACCAAAATGAAAAAAAAAAGCAAATGAATATTTTCCCCACCTGTCACTGCTGGACATTGTCTAGTAAATATTTCAGTAATTACTTTTACTTTTAAAAAATGTCACGTGGAGAGAAGCTCTTCTGAAATTAAGAAAACTGTTGTTCCCTGCCACATGAAATGCACCATTTTGGTCAGCCTTCTTTATGGAATTTCTTATGTGAAGCCCCTTTTTTTGTGATCACCAGATTTCCATAGGAATTTTGTTCTCAAGTTAAAATCTAATTTTATTTCCTTTATTCTTATGGTTGGGTCTCTAAGTTTCATCTCTAAATGCTCGAGATGAGAGCCTTCTACTGAGAGTATACCACCTACACGGCAGAGCCTGGCAAGCTGCCTGTGTTGTATTTGATATGCCAAAATCCAGTTACAATTGTGGATTTCATTCCTATATCCTGAAGGAATGGTTTGAGGTTCTTCCTGTTTCCAGAGCAAGCAGATGCCCTTAGGCTACACTTGCTTATGGAATTATGGAGATTTTACTGGTGCCTGCTTGAGCAAATCCATGAACAACGGGAAGACAAGTGATACAAGTGATTGTTGTGGTTGGATCTCTAGACCTTTCCACACACGTTTTGCAAAGTCTTATTCAGAGAAAGGCAGGGGTAGAAGGCAGATGTAAAGAAATAAGGATTTGAGAAGAGTGCATGTATGCTTACCTCCATTCATGTATATGTTTTATGTGTTTTTTTGCTTTACCAATGCCAGGGAGCATACAGGAAGTTCTTTTCTACACACTAGTTCTGGAGATGTTTCTAGCAAGGCTTTACTTCTCTGTTTACCTCCCTGGTCTCTGTCTGTCCACTTCTTAATGGCCAGAGTACAGTAACTCAATCAAAACCTAAAAGCTCTAACAAAGTCTCTCATCCTATACATGTAGAGGTGACACTACTGCCATTTCACTTATGATCAATATTTCACTTAAGTGGATCTTCTGGTAGACAAAATAACATACTTTTAAGTAGCCTGCTGAGTTTTCACTGCCTGAGCAAAGAATCGTGATTTTTAGAAAGGCCTGAAAAATACTGTATCAATGCAAGGAAAAATAAGAATCATATGACTATTGATTAGTAGAAAGCACTCATTCATAATATAAGCTCTCAATAAATACAGTAGAAGGAACTTTCCTCAATATAGTTAAAGCCATTTACCACAAGTCCATAGCAAATGTCATTAACTCAGAGGTGGAAAAACTGTCTTTCCTCTAAAATTAGGCACAAGAAAAGGTTGCCCACTCTCCCCAGTCACATTACTATATATTATTCCAATATAGAATTGGAAGTCCTTGTCATAGCAATCAGGCAAGAATGAGATATGGAAGAGCACCCATACTGGGAAAAAAAAAAGAAGTTAACTCTCACTATTTGTAGATGACATGATACCTTATGTAAAAACTCTAAAGACATTACAGAAAAGTTACTAGAAACAATAAACTTGTATAGTAAATGTCAGTGTCAAAATCAACATGCAGATTAAATGTAGGCAAAAATATACACATGACAACCTTTTAATTTATGTACTGCAATCCACAGTCTGGAAGGGAAGGAAAAGAGAAAGAGAGAGAAAGGGAAAGAAATAAAGAACCAGCCATGGAGGTAGGATAGGGGAGGGGGGAGGGAACCGGGGACATTGGTGGTGGGAAATGGGCACTGGTAGAGGGATGGGTGCTGGAACACTATATGACCGAAACCCCAATATGAACATCTTTGCAATTGTATATCTCATGGTGGTATAATAAAATACTTTAAAAAATCAACATGCAGAAATCCATGACTTTTCCATACATTATTTGCATATAGAGACAAATATTGAAAGAGGAGAGAGAGAAAAAAATTTAAATAGCATTCAAAATTGTGCTTCAGAAAATTAAGCATCCAGAAATCAGCTTAACAAGAGATCAAAGACTTACACAATGAAAAGTATGTGTCACTAGCAAAAGAAATAAAAGATAACATAAGGAAACGAAAACATATCCCATATTCATGAATTGATTGATACATTAATATTGCGAAAATGGTACTTTTGCTTAAAGAATTACACAGATCCAATGTAGGATCTAGAAAATTACCCACAACATTTAAAAAAGTGGCAGACAGGAAACAGGCTTGTCTACACCCAGGGCTCTGCCCCGTGGGCCCTGGATGGTTGAAGGTCTGACATAGAAAAAGACTGAGCCCCCTGGGATGAACTAGAGCTACAGCAGAGCCTGGCAAGCTACCCATGGAGTATTCGATTTGCCAAAAACAGTAACAATAATGAACCTCATTCCCAATGAATGGAGATGTTACTGGCGCCTGCTCGAACAAATTGATGAACAATGGAACACAAGTGATACAAGTGATACAACAAATGCTATTAAAATGTATATGGAGCAATTACCCTTCTCCATGAATAACAAAAGCAATCCTAGCACAAAGAATATGGGAGTCCTCTCTCCCCCAACTTTGACTGATACTATAAAACTGCAGCAATCAAATAGTGCCGCACTAGAATTAGTACAGGCTTAACCCTTTGAGAATTTATGGTCCCGATACAGATACTCAGGTAAATGTACAGTTTATCTTTGTGAAAGGAGAAAAAAAATGAAGTGAAGCAAGGAAAGCTGTTTCAATAAATGGAGTTGGTAAAACTGGTTGGTCATCTGCAAAATAATAAACTCAGACCTCTTTTCATGTTGTCATTGTTTTGGGGGCCATACTCAGTGGCACTCCAGGATACTGATTGCTCTGTTCTCCGAAATCACTCTTGGCAAGGCTTGGTAAACTATATGCAATTCTAGGGATGAAAACTGGGTCAGCCGAATGCAACACAGTTCTTTACATGCTATACTGTATCCCCAGTGCATCTCATCCAATTCTAACCCCACACACAAAAGCCAAGTCAAAATATATTAAAGACACTGATATTAGACCTGAATCCATAAAATACATCGAGGAAACATAGGCTGAAAACTTCATGACATTGAGTGTAGAGGTGTTTTCAATCACTCCATACCACTGAACAAGCAATTGGGCAAGAAACAAACTGGACTGCATCCAACTAAGATGCTTCTCCTTTAAGATGGAAATGAGAACCCAAATAATACACTCCACAAAACTTCCACAACTCAGTTGACATTGAGCTAATATTTAAGATATATGAAGTACTGCTAGAACTTTAAATAAAAGGGCAGTAAGTAAAAAAATGGGGATGGGAGTGATGAACAGAAACTTCCTCCAAGTAGGCATAGAGATAACCAAATGGTATATGGGGAAAATTCTCTACATCATTTGTCATGGGGGAAATGCAAGTCAAAACTATAATGAAATACTGTGGTACATCTACACAATAGAATACTATGCAGCTGTTAGGAAAAATGAAGTTATGAAATTTGCCTATAAATGGATGGACATGGAAAGGATCATGTTGAGTGAAATTAGTCAGAAGGAAAGAGAAAGACATAGAATGACTGCATTTATTTGCATGACATAAATATATCAGGTGGTCTTACCAAAAGTGGAAATTACTGCAAACGTGAGGGGAGTCAGAGGTTAGGTAAGACAGAGAAGGGAACATGTGTGAATAAATGTCGAAAGGGCTGATACCAACATAGAGCTGAGCATTAAATACAGGCAAAAAAAATGCACATGATGGCTTCCAAGTGTATGTAGTGCAACCCACAATGTGTAGGAGAAGGAAGGGAGAGAGAGGGAGAAAGAAAAGAGATAAAGAACCTGCCATTTAGGCAGGCTATGGGAGGAGGAAGGAATTGGGGACATTGGTGGTGGGAAATGGGCACTGGTGGAGGGCGGGTGATGGAACACTATGTGACCGAAACCTCCAAACATGAACAACTTTGTAATTGTATATCTCACGGTGGTATAATAAAATGTTTAATTAAAAAACTATAATGAAATATAATTTCACACCAGTGAGACTGGCACATATCACAAAAAACAAAAACAACCACTAGTGGTGTAGATGGTGGGAAAAAGATGGTGATCATTCACTGCTGGTGGGAGTGTTAAATGGCTTATTGTTAAAGAAAGTGTGATGGCCACATCTCAAAACATTAGAAATTGAACTTCTATATGGCTCAGTACTTTCATTTTCCTGCTTCTATCCCAAGGGACCATAAAATATATTCAGAAAAAGACATTTGCATTCCTATGTTAAATACAATCTATTCATAATAGTCAAAATCTAGAAACAACTCAAGTATCCAAGAAAAGATGACTGAGAAAGGGAAATAATTCACACTCAGGGTAATAATTGTAATATTTCTGGTTAATTTTCTTCATTTATCTGTCTAGAACATATTATGTAATACTTACATAATATCTTATGCATCTTATTTTAACATCTAATTGAAATTTTTGTAAGATTTTGGATTATGGTTCAATTTTTTTTACTTTCCTTCTTATGATTTATGTTTATTTCAAAATAATTTCTAATGATTGACAAGATTCTAGTAGTTGAGTATGTAAATATTTATTTAGACATTAATTATGTGAAATATCAAAATATTATCTAAATTTTCAATATTTGTGACTAACAACTTTGATCACAAATATCACTAATATCTCAAATTATTTTAATATCTCAAAATAAAAGCTAATGAGCTCCACCCAGCAGACCAGCCTATCACAGTCCGGCTCGTGTGGCTGCTTGCAGCTACACAGTTCATCAATAAATGCTGGATTTTGAGATGACTACAAGAGTATGCTACCCGCACGGCAGAGCCTGGCAAGCTACCCGTGAAGTATTTGATATGCCAGATACCAGTAACAATTATAAACCTCATTCCCATGACCTGATGGAATGGTTTGAGGCTCTTTATGTTCCTGGAGCAAGCAGGTGTCCTTGGGCTCTACTAGCATGAGACAGGTCATATGGAGATGTTACTGGTGCCTGCTCGAGCAAATCGATGATGAACGGGAAGACAGTGATACAGTGAGCTGCACCAATATTACTCGATAAAGTATTTCTGAGGCCTGAGATGCTTGTGATTTTTAGTTGACTTTCTGAAATAAAATCCTCAAATCAGATCAAATTTCAAAATTAAACCAAATGTAACAAACTATGTTTACATGCATTCTCTAAGTTGGTCCGAAGGATGTGAGTTATTGTTAAACTGCTTACATGCATTCTCTATCATCGATGTTTTCTGGAGAAAATTAAAATGGAAAATAATGTTATTTCTTGAAAACAGAAATAATATTTGTAGGTGGCTTACCAACTACAAATAAGTCAGAAACTAGTGAAACAAATTCTTCCAGTCTTCTATATAAATCCTCTAGCAACTTTGAATAAAAAGGTCAAAAATAAATATAAAAAAAAGACACATGGCTATTATAAAAACAGTAACTGGCTCAACATTTTAAAGCTGTGGCCAGTGATGTCATTAGAGTCACAGGCCAACATTTCTCACAAATTACACTCATTGAGGTCACAGTGCTCGACTTGAAGGAGTTTTCATAATTGTAGTGTTTAGTTTATGAAAGATTCTTAAATATCCTTTTGTGCCCCCTAGTGTTTCAATTCATAAACAACTTCGGGAAGTTTATTATTCATTTTTAAACTATACTTAAACATCATTTCATTCATAATTTACCAAGAACTTATGTGAAGCAGAAGATGACCTACGTATATACAGTAACACATTGTTTGGGGGGGTTAATGTTTACTTAATTTCATCTTAAAGTGATAAGAGAAGGGTCTAGAAACCTAGCACAGAGCAAATTCCACTCACCACCTGCTTCTGAAAATAAAATGTTCACTATATCGCATGAGTTCTCGCATTACAAAATGTTTATGTGTGCTGGTAGGAGTTGAATTATTACTTTACGAGACATCATAACTGTGAAACTAAAAAAGTATATGGCTTAATATGGGCAAACTTATCTGACCCTGGGTCATAGAATCTCTCTGTACTTTGCGTAGCAGAAGGGAAACAACGCTTTGTATTGTCCTGGCCATAGGAGTCATTTTACAATGCCCTTCCATTTTACACATTTTCATTGGGATTCCGGTTTGGATATCAGATAAAACAAAGCGGCAAATCAGACACTTATACTCATGATTTGTTTTCTTTGTGACGACATCTGCTGTCCTTGATTTTTGTAATATATATTTAGGGTGATGATATTGACTCTTTCCGAATGTCTTTAGAATAATCAAGTCAGACGGTTATATCAAAGAGCATGTGGTGAAATCTTAATTCTTTACCCATGATCTATAGTCCTAGGAATATTCTTGTCCCTTAACTACATCATGCCATTATAGGTATCTATAAAGGTAGACTATAGATTACATGATTTTGTGTCCCATTCCTCTTTACCTTTATATATTTAATAATAAAATAGCCATTACTTTTACAAATGCATACAATCTTCCTATAATAAACATGCATTTTATAATTAGCATGAAGTTGACTTGTTTCATCCTTAATTAATTGAATTTCATCTTATATATAGACTCTTAAATAGCTGCTGTCCTTCCTGGGAAAAATTACTTATTTTTCTAAACACTGCTGCTACTTTTACTTTTTGTGTATCTAGAAGTTTTGCTAGAGTTTCCTTCTTATATAATATGAGTAATTAGATATGTATAGATATATTGGATTTATTCTGTACTAAAATCCCAAATATACACATAGCCAATGTATTTTTTCTTTCTTTTTCTTTTTTATGTTTTATTGTACCACCGCAAGATATACAATTACAAAGATGTTCATGTTTGGGTTTCTGTCATACAGTGTTCCAGCACCCATCCCTCCACCAGTGCCCATTTCCCACCACCAACGTCTCAGATTCCCTCCCCTTTCCCCTTACCTGCCTCTATGGCAGGTTCTTTATCTCTTTTCTCTCTCTCTTTCTCTCTTCCTTCTCTTACATACTGTGGATTGTAAACATACACTTAGAGTTTATTGTGTGTATCTTGTTTGCCTATATTTAATGCTCAGTTCTAGGCTGCTATTATCACTTCTGACAATTATAAGCACACTGTTCCCTTCTCCATCTTACCTAAACTCTGACTCCCACACATTTCTGGTAATTTACACCTTTGACAAGACCTTCTGATCCATGTTTTGCCTGACCTTGGATATTTGGATATTGGTTTCATTACATATATATATATATACATATATATATAATATTTATATCATGCAAATAAATGCAGTCATTCTATATCTGTCTTTTTTCTTTCTGGCTAATTTCACTCAACATGATCCTCTCCATGTCCATCCATTTATAGGCAAATTTCAGAACTCCATTTTTCCTAATAGTTGCATAGTATTCCATTGTATAGATGTACCAAAGTTTCTTTATCCAGTCATCAGTTCTCGGGCACTCTGGTTGTTTCCAGATTCTACGTAGCCAATGTATAGGTTTGAAATAATTGCACTCAATCCTTTCTCAAAGATATATATCAACAATTCCCTGGCCAGAAATTCTACAATGTCAGGGAGCAAAATATGAGATCAAGGACTAAGCAAAGTGAATAAAACAGTCTTTGCTCTTTAAAAAAAGCATCTAATTCTTTGGACAATCTTTCAAGGCCAGTGTAGATGGCATGTCTGGGCTGAGAGTTACCTCCCAGCCTTACAGTCTCTCCCTGCATATTTACTTCCTCTTACCCCATAGTACATCCTTTCCTTGTAATGACATAGGAATTATTAAACACAAATTCAAACACTGTATAGACTTACTTTATGGAACTGAATACTTAAAAATCCTTAATAACTTAAATTCATGTGGTCACATTTCAAATATTTGCAATCACAAGAGTAATAAAATGCATGCACAAACACACCACCGTTTAAACCCAATGGCAAAAACTTTTAAAACTCAGGAAAAAGTGACACCATACCTCCATTCCATAAGTAATAAATATATTTCCAAACTTACCTAGAAAAGAAAAGAAAAACAAAAAGCAATTTTAAATCAGTTAATTTTCACCTTTTCAGTTAGAAAATTAGGAAAATTTATCATAAACACAGTTAATTCTTATTCATCATAAGTAGATCATTTTCTGTAAATAATGCTTTCTTGTTCTTGTAGATGCCAATGGAATTAGCAGTAGCATTCTCGGTGTTCTCAATCAGCCCAAACCAAATCAAACTGTAAAACAAAAGTACCTTTCTATTTATTTATACTTTGAACATAGCAGACCAGACTATATTCAATCTCCACATTACCAAAATTATTTGGGGAGTTAAATATAAAGAAAAGTGGAGGGGCTGGAGCGATAGCACAGTGGGTAGGGTGTTTGCCTTGCTTGTCTCTGACCCAGGTTAAAACCCCCGGCATCCTATATGCCCCCCAAGCACTGCAGGAGTAGTTCCTGGGTGCACGGCCAGGAGTAACCCCTAGCAATGCTGGATGTGATCCAAAAAAAGAACAACAACAAAAAAGAACAGGGGAAAATGATTTGGTCAGACTAACCCAGACTGTCTTATTTTAGTATATGAAATACAGCCTAAAATATGCCTAAGAACTTAATTCATTTTACAATCCCTGAGATTCAGCATTCTCATTAATAAAATAAAGACATTGTACTTATCTTATTGGATTATTATGACCATTAAATGAGGTCATATTTTTTGAAGCTCAACACACATTGCCTTTGTGACTTAATGTACATTTCATTTTACGCCACTACTTTGCATAAAGCTAGTGTTTAATATAGCATTTAAGCCTGAAAGAGATTTCGAAATTTAAAATGAATAGAAAAAGAAACATTCTTCTTTTTCTTTTCATATATGATTAAGGTTGTTTCTATAAAATATTAGCTGACTTCTAAATGCCGAACATGAACTTTTTATTGTTTATCAAGTAGTTTTTAACAGTGCTCAAGCAAATTAATGTGAGAACAGCATGGTTTTCTATGATTTCTATGTCCCACATAGACACTATACTGCTTATTTCATCTCTGCAATCGGTCTCTGTAGCCTTTTCTCTGTTCTGGAAAAATAAAAAACAACTGCAGCTTTATCCCACAAATCCACCTTTTCTTTGCTTTACATCTTGCCTCAAAGAATCTCATTGTGGTCTAACCTGATGGTCTAGTTAGAACTCAAACCACCTACTTTACTTCTCTTTGAACTTCTCTTCCTTGGCATTTTCCCCCCAGCATCTTATGTATATCACAATCATCAACCCTACCCCTACTATAATCATATTACCTAAGTTATAACAAAAAAGGGCCGGAGAAATAGCACAGCGGTAGGGCATTTGCCTTGCACGCAGTCAACCTGAGTTCGATCTTCAGCATCCTATATGGTCCCCCCAGCACTGCCAGGAGTAATTCCTGAGTGAAGAGCCAGGAGAAACCCCTAAGCATTGCCGGGTGTGACCCAAAAAGCTAAATAAATAATTAAAAAATAAAATAAATTAAAAAATAATAATTGCCCACCAATGTGGTAGCCTGTATTTGCTGAGTTCAACTGAAGTCTCACTGAGCTTCATTCCCCTCCTCTCTCTCTTTCTCTATAAGTAGCAATCCTGCAAGTATTCACAAACTAATCTCAGAGCCTGCTTCAAGAATCTGACAACATAGGTATTCTCTTTGTCTCTTGCCGTAGCCCTGCGCCCCATAGTGTGCTACATGAACTCCCTAAGTCCAAGGCTTCTGGAATAGCATTTCTTCAGAGACTAAACACTGAGTATTCTATGACAGGAATGTGGGCAGGAATGCAGGACTCAGTTTTTGAAAAGTAGTATTCTCCTTTTCCCATTCCCAAGCCTTGCCTTTTAAATCTATTTAGAGAGCATCACTTGTCACTTGTCTTCCCATTGTTCATTGATTTGCTTGACAGGGTGCCAGTAACATCTCCATTCATTGGAAATGAGGTCCATTATTATGACTTTTTTGGCATATAAAATATACCATGGGTAGTTTGCTAGGTATATGAATATGACAATGTATATTCAGTTCATACCATTAATCAGAATGCAATAGTGCTGATGCAGATCTTCATGATGAACATAAATGGGAACTTTTTTGTTTGCTTTTATGCTACACACAGGGCTTATTCCGGGTTCTGTGCTCAGGGGTCACTCCTGACAGTGTTCGGGGGGATCACATGTAGGTACCAGAAGTCAAACCTTTGCTGGCTGTGTGCGATACAAGTACTCCTTTCTGACCAATTTGAAGGCATTTTAATCTACTAATAGAAGAAATGGCACAAAAGCATTTCCCTGACTGCTGATTTGAATAGTCATTTTTGAGATGTTAAGAGCTCAGTTGAATAATAAAAAAAGAAGAAAATGTATAGAGTCAAACAATTAGGAAAATGGCATAATCATTTAAAGAAAAACACTTTAGTATAGCAGTTCTAAGAACCTTGGATATAATAATTGATGCATGGTTGTTCTAGAAGCTGTAGAACACTTGAGAATAATTGAAGCCCACTCTGGGGGATATACATGAGTGCTGGGTAAATTATTATTTTTCCGTTTTTGGGTCATACCTGGAAATGCTCAGGGGTTACTCCTGGCTCTGCACTCATGAATTACTCCTGGTGGTGCTCTGGGGCCCATGTGGGATGTTGGGGATCAAACCTGGATTGACTGCTTGCAAGGCAAACATCCTCCTGTGCTATTGCTCAGGCCCCAAGTTACTTTTTAAAAATGGCTTGGGAATGGCTTCACAAATCAATTGCTGAAGGGAGGCTTCTAAGCTAAGTTTTGTGGTGATCACAGTGTTTCTATTACTCTTACAAGAGTTCTTTTACCTTAACTGGAAAGAGAAAGTGAATTGCTAATCACTTGAAAACCTGCATGACAGTACTGAGGAGTAAAACATGTTAACTCACTTTTAGGTGAGTGCTTTATCTATTAGCCCAAATTACTTGCTAAATACAGTTAATCATAATATTTGAATTATGATAATTTAATGTAAAATTTCCCTTCTCCGAATATTCTACACTAGGAGTCACCCTGATTTTTTTGTTCAAGCAATCTGTGCATATTTTAAGATCTATTTCTGTATCTGCAGTTCAGCTCGCACCAAAATGATCACTAGGGGGACTGGATCCACCAATACTCTGAAAACCAAATGTTTCATATCACTGTCTGTCACTGTCTTCCCGTTCATCATCGATTTACTTGAGCGGGCACCAGTAACATCTCCATATGACCTGTCTCATGCAAGTAGAGCCCAAGGACACCTGCTTGCTCCAGGAACATAAAGAGCCTCAAACAATTCCATCAGGTCATGGGAATGAGGTCTATAATTATTACTGGTATCTGGCATATCAAATACGACACGGGTAGCTTGCCAGGCTCTGCCGTGCAGGTAGCGTACTCTTGTAGTCATCTCAAAATCCAGCATTTATTGATGAACCACGCAGCCGGCGGCCGAGCCGACTGTGATAGGGCTGGTCTGCTGGGTGGAGTTCTGACGAGGGGGAAGTCCAGATGTGGAAAATGGAATTCCTCATGGAGTAGGGGGTCATCTGGCTTGTTGTGAGGCTTTGCTGGGGTGGCGGGCCAGGGCTAGAACCTGCCATCCCTCCCAGGTGCCTCATGAGTGAGCGGCTGGGCACAGTGAGAGCCAGTAGCAACTCTGCCCCAGGTCTGTCTCCAGCTAAAGGATCCTTACACCTTAGTTAAGATGTATAAGTCTCTAGCGTAGCCAGGGTGGTAGTCTCCTGGTAAATTCTAACTGTCCCACGCTGGGTGCAGTGGGTATAAAGAGGAGCTGTGTCCAATCTAGAAAACATAGAAGTCTTGTAGATGTATAAGTCAGAAGTTATTCAATCAAGGTGACTTCTGTAACTGCCACGCCCCCTCTAGCAGTGTTTACATAGAAGAGAGGTCTCATTAGAATGAACCATTTTATTTGTTTCATATGTAAATTCAAAATATTTTGCACATGTTAAATATTTTTGATAGTTAAAATATTGGTGATACTTGATGAATCCCACAGTATCAGCTTAGTTTTGTAAATCTCAGCCTATTTTTACCCTAAAACTATTTACAAGTAGCCATTTTTGCTATTATAAGGGACATACCCTACAGAATCTACTACTCTGGTACATATTGACTTAGGCTACTATAGGTTTCTTAAAAAAAAAAAACACAAATGTTAAAAAGAAGAAAAGAGCTGCAAAATACTAACAGGTGATTTTTGTGAATGCGTTTGGTTTTTCAAGGACAGACTGAGACAGAGATTGGCATTTCTGTTGTATTTATAAACAGGAAGAATATGTCGAGGATCCTTAACCACATACATCAACTTTCTAATGTCATGACTGCATTGATTAATGGGTAGGGGTGCAAGGCTAAGCTTCAATTCCAAAATACACCTTCCATTTTTTGATTAAAAAAATGAGTATCAAGGGTCTTTGGCACACCATGAATGACAAGAATCTAACATGGAAATTTCACCTTTGCTGATGTCAGGAGCTTTAAGGAAAAAAAACTACAAACAGTACAATTTATCGTTGGGATTCAAATAATAAGGCTAAGATATTTTGTCATGATTTTGCTGATTTTATAAAATTATGTGAGCATGCCATTTTGATGGTAAAAATAATGAAATCAAGCCTTTTTTTTTTTTACCTCAGAACCTTCCTGAACTCCCTTAAAAACCATGTTAAAAACAATTCAGACCATGAAGCTGAGGAAGGGACTAATTAGCAAAATGCAGCAGGTGGTGTTTATGAGGCTCCTGAAACATCACAGGAGACTATGCATGCGCACCACATATGTAGTCAGAATGTCAAAGAATTTTTATGCTTCCAAAAAAGCAAGAGGTTATTTGAGATGGTATCTTTAGGGATTTTCCTTTCTGATCAATATTTTATGATATTTACAGTGCAAAATATGATATATCCTGTTTAGAATACTTAGTTATTTTTGCCGGGATACTTATCTATATTTAAGAAATTTTAACAATATTGCTAAAAATTTAAGTTTGTGTATAAAACCTGGTTAGAATGTTCTTTTAGAGGGAAGGGAGGTATACGTTTTCATTTGCAGTGAAAAAGTCTATTTAAAGATCTTGATTTTTTTAGATACTAAATTGCCACAAGATGGCTCTCTACAATTTTGAATATAGTTTTCCCTAAACTCGTTTCTCAAAAAGGCTATTTCTAAACATCTTTTCTTCCCTTAAAATTCTCATATTCATAAGAATTTTGTCTCCTTTTCATTCTTTTTTACATAGAGCAATGTACTATTAATGCTTTTGAGCAAACAGATTACTCACCAGATATTTCAGCTAGCACAGATTATTTACTACATATTTACTACATTATTATTATCTGTTCCTATAATACATAGCACTGTACTACGACGAATGGCAGATTTTAAAACAAAAGAATAAATTAAAGTGTTTATTTTTAGGGAAGACAAAATAGTTATACCAAACTGCTTCAGTGTATACTTAAAAAATTACTGGTATAGACAAATTATAGATAGATTAAAAACAGTAGACAACAGTAAATAATCCAATTAAATAGTAGACCTTATGATACTGATTTCACCAAAAAGAACTTGGAGGTTAGGAGAGAATGAGGTAAAAATATATTCAAGGGAGGGCCAATAGCATAATTAAAAAAGCTTAAATTATGTAGGCAAGGCAGGTAAGATATCTTTCTATATAGGTAAAGCCAGATGAGTTATCGTCATGTTGAAAATCATTCTACGGAATGCAAATGATCATTAATGTTTATTTTGCTTCTAATTTGTTTCACTTTTGCTTTTTTCTGGGACAGAGCTTATGTTATTCAGGGGCTAACTCTGGGACCAAGTAAATTCAAAGAATTTGAATCAGAGTTGTTACTGAGGGAGCCACACACAAGACTAATGCTCTACCTCCAGTACCAGCCCTCGGCTTGGCCTTTATTGAGGGTATCCTATGATGTGATCAAATGATCCCTGGACCTTGACAATATATGCAGTAAGGTATTGAAAAAAAACTTTTTTTTTGCTTTTTTGGGTAACATCCGGTGTTGTTCAGGGGTTACTCCCGGCCATGCACTCAGGAACTACTCCTACAGTACTCAGGGGACCATATGGGAGGCCAGGGATCGAACTCAGTTCAGTGGCATGCAAGCAAATGCCCCACCGCTGTGATATTGCTCCAGCCCAGTATTTAAAATTTGATAGCATGTGTGGGTATTTTGAGAATAATTTGTTTTTTCTTAAAAACTGTACAATATAAACAGTCATCACAGGAAGTGAAAGTTATCAGAGGAAATAAGAAGGAAGTAAACTATTAATTGAGTATAAGAAGAGACTAAGCTCTTTCTTAGTTCTCAGTTTCTTGAGTGAATTATAACTATCAGAGCCTCTCTCCCTTTGAAAAGGCTGAAGACAGCATCAGCTTCCCAGAGTAGAGCATAGCAGAAGAAAAGCTTTTCATGGCGAATGGATTTGAATAAAAATATATAATAATGACAATTAGTTTCTTTTTTTTTTTTTTTTTTGGCTTTTTTTGGGTCACACCTGGCGATGCTCAGGGGTTCCTCCTGGCTCTGCACTCAGGAATTACTCCTGGCGGTGCTCGGGGAGCCATATGGGATGCCGGGGATCGAACCCGGGCCGGCACAGGCCGGCCGGGTGCAAGGCAAACGCCCTACCTGCTGGGCTATCGCTCCCGCCCCTCATGTTGTTTTTATCTTATGCTTATCCTCTTGTCAGTAAAATCATACACTTTACCACTTTGTTTCATCTATTAACAATAACAACAACAAAATGAATGTCTTATTTTTTAAACCCATATTTGTATCAAAATTTGATTAAAAAGAAGTGGTTACTGCCTTTCCAAAGGATTAATATAAAAGGAAAATTAGAAAGACACCAAAAAAAGAGTTAATATCAAAGGAAAAGGAACTATATGCTCTATAGAAAAGCTTCCAAGCCTACTTTATCCAAAGCCTTGTCCATCTCGGTTTGGCAACTCTACTAGCCATCCATACTGCTCAGTTTAAAACCCTAGTTAAGCACCATCATTCTTTCCTTATTATCCTAAAGTCTATTACAAATTTTCAAAGTAGCCTTGTGAGTTCTTTTCAAAGAATCTTGCTAGCTTATCACTTTACTCAGAATCAAGGACAACATGAGAAGTACTATACACAAATCTAGAAAAATTACTAGCCACTTACTAGCCCACACCCATAAGCTTTACATCCTTCATATTTAATTTCCATCTTTGACTCTCTAATACTCCACTTTATTTCACTCCACTCACTGGTTTCCCCTCACATTAGCAAGACTTTTGATTTTATCTCTGCCTGAAGTATCTTCCCTCACAAATCCATATCCATCATATTCATGCTTAGTGAGAAGAAAACTTTTCCTGAGACCTTCCTAATCATTCTACTTACTATTCCACTATTGAACTCACATACATATTAGCCTATTCTCTGGTACATTTTTCTTCATTGTGTTTATCACAAAATCAATATTTAAGTTACTCATATATCTTACCCTCAAGAGGACAGAATTTGTTCTCAGCTTTGTTTACTGCTGTATCAACTCCAGCACATATAATGAAAAGCAGAATATCATAGTATGTCTTTAATAGCTGCTTAGAGAATAAATGTTTTTAAAGCCTTAATTTTAGTGTTTTAAAAATGTCTGAAAAATCATAAGCATTAGCCTATATTCTTCTGGCCACCACAGTTAGGAGCTTAGAAGTACCTGCACAGGCAGATAATGATGTGATATCTTTTTGCCAGATTTACCCACCTGCTTTTTATAAATTTTATGACCTATCTGATTCCTGTTTATACACGAGTTGAGACCTCTGTTGAGAGGGTCAGAGATGGAGAGTGACAGGACTGAAAGCAATTGTTCCAATTTACAGATTCAATGGAATCCCTAACAAAATCTCTCTGGTAATTATCAAATAAATAGAGCAAATCATTTTAAATTTATGTGAAACAAAATACCTTAACTAGTAAAAGCAACACTAGAGAATAGAAGCTAGTTGATTTCATACTATACCACAAGGTAATAGTAACCAAAAAGCCCCCAATATGATAGTATAATAAAAACAGCATACAGATCAATGAAATTAAATAAAAACTCAGAAATGAACACAATTATATGGATATTTAGTTTACAGTAAAAGTGGCAATGTCAGATCTCTTAAACAAGTAATAACTGGATTGCCACATACAAAGAGAAAGGTAGGAAGATATTATTGCTATTTAACAATATGTACAAATATTAAGTTATAGTTAGAGATGTGGAAAATACTACAGGAAACCATAAAACACAAATAAAAACTAAAGATAATTCACTCCTAAATTGCAAATTCAGGAAAGTCTTTGGAGATTCAACTACAATTGCAAAGGGGAAAAAATAAACGAAACAACATGAAATTGAAAGGATTTTTACGGTAAAACAACCTATCACAAAATAAGGCAATCTTCCAGTTGGGAGATGTTATTTGCACATTATATGTTTGATAAAGAGTATATTCAAAATAGATGAAAAAACTCAAAACACCACAAGAAAGCCAATACCCAAACAAAAATAGATGAAAGATGTCAATAGTCACTGCCTCAGAGAGTACATAAAGATGGTTCACACAGACACATGAAAAAAAATCACTGTCACTGTTAGAGAAATGTGGATCAAAACTTCAATTAGAGATCATCTCATACTGGTGAGAATGGATTACATTAAATATACTGAAAACAACAAATATTAGCAAGGTGTAGAGATAAAGGAACTCTCTTACATTAATGGTAGAAATGGATACTCTAAAGTCTCTATGAAAAACAGGTTTTGTTATAAAAATGAGAATACCACACATCCTACCAAAAACAGCTCTGCTGGGATAACTAAATAGCTTTATTTTTATTTATGTTTTAGTTGTCTTTGCCATCATGGTCATCTTATTGAAGATGCCTCTGTGACCAATTTATTGAACAGTTTTACAGATGTTTTCTTCAATGTCTTTTATGGATTTTGGCTACTTTTGACATTTTAAATCCATTTTGAATTTACAAATCATATGAATTTGTGAAAGGTGGAATTTCTTTTTTTCCAAAAAAAAACTCTATCCGTTTTCCCAGCACCATTTGTTAAAGAGATTTTTATTTTGCTGCATTTCATATATTTAGCTCCTTTGTTATAGATTAACTGTCAATAAGTCAGGGATTTTAAAATCATGTCTCTCAATTTGTTCCATTGGTATAAAAGTCTTTAATCTAGTACCATGAAGTTTTGATAATTACAGTTTTGCAGTATATTTCAAAGTTGGGAAATGAAATGCCTCACTTCTCCCCCACCCATAGGATAGCCTTGTTTATTCATGGAGTTTTATTGTTTCACGCTAATTTTACTCAGAGTTTGTTCCAAGTCTAGGAATAAACTGATCTTAATAAATTATGAGGACTATATATTAAATGGTATTTGAAAACAAAGATTGGGCTTTGAGATGAAAGCTAGATATCAAATTGCACTGCATACCATGTATATATCATATATGCAAATGAATATTATTATTAGAATTTTATCTTAGTTATCAGATTCCCAATTACAGGTCAAGTAGATAAAATGATCTTGCAAGCAAAATCCTTTTCCTGAAGCATGAGTATACATATACACACAAACACAAATAATAGTGATTTAGTGTGTTGAAACTAGATGCTTCCAAACTCTTCATCCCACCTTTCCTCATTCCTTATCTAAATCTCAATCAAATGAGGATTTAAATGATAAATTATATCATAGAGATGTTTAGTTTCCCATTGCTGATTTTATATTTCCTATCTGTATACTGATATACACATATTTTCTATATATGTGAATATATATGTATATAATCAGGAAGAAAATAGTTTTATCTGATGGTTTTCAGAATATTTCAAAAAAGAGGAAATATTCTGAGCTCAAATAACGCCAAATTTACTTCTTAAATAAAGGTAACTTCTACATCACCTTCCATGAAATGTGAATACAATTCAGGTTTTATTTCAGAAAAACACATGTTTCAATCAGAAATCAAATATAAACTTTGTAAAAGCTTTCTTCAAGTGATTTAAATAAACTCAAGAAAAGTTGAATGTATTAGTTCTGTTATTATTGCTACTTATTTTATTATTAAGTATTGTTATTATGCATATTTGCCTTGTGAGCCTAATTTTTAAGATATTGGTTATTCATTTTTTCAATTGAATGCACATAAAGTGTTTTCCACTGTTAATGCTCCACCATGGCTTCCCCTGAGTTACTAAAGCATACTCTGTTATTTTGACTGCAGAGGCCACTCTCTGGATTGGCAGATAAATCACAGCAGATGGAATCAAGCATGCATGCTTTCTTACTGGAATGCCTGCAGCCTGACATAAAAGAAAAATGGCTTTTCCCTTAAGCATTATGCTGATCATTCACGTAGCATCTGCGTCACTGTCAGAGCTGGTAAAAGGAAACCTGCAAATCACTGTACAGAGTAAGGCAAAATGAGACCTCATTCCTGTCGGCATATTTTTTTTTCACTCACATCTTGTCTTTTTTGCTGAGGGCAAGCTTTTGGGTCAAGATGTTTTGCCAACTAGGATTTTGCTGAATGTTTAGAATAATATAAGCAACAAATCATACCTCACTATTATTATTTTATATTAGGGCTGTCATTCTACCAGGAGATGAACACAGTGTGGATGAACAAGTTAGAGAGTATATACTATATTATAGGTTTACAAAGTTATATTACTACCTCTTGATTACTATCAGTAGTAACAAAATAAAACACTTTTATACTGCTTATTATCAACAAAGAATAGTTCCAGGACTTTAAAATACATCAACCTTTTATTTCCTAATAACTGTATAAACTTAGCATTATAAATATTATTTTATATATAAAAGAAAACTATAGTGGGGCCAGAGTGATAATATAGCAGTTAGTGTACATGCATTGCATATGGCTGACATAAGTTTGATCTCTGGCATACAATATGGTCCCCTAAACACCACCAGGAGTCATACCTGAGCGCAGAGCCAGGACTAACCCCTGAGCATTGTTAGAAGTGGCCCACAAACAAAAATAAGCAAACAAATAAAAATGAAGACAACTATAACAATAGTTATTACTCATTAATGCAATTATGATAATTAACATAGTGACAGAAGATAATATTGTCATATATAAGTTTATAAACACATATGTGTACATATGCATATGTGTAAGAATAATATAAATAGCTTTAGTTCTTATGACATCAAGTAAAACATGTTTTTCCATTTGCCATTAGTGGGAAAAACAGTATTTTTAAATCTAATATCATTTGAGTGTCTACTATGTACAAAGCTTTGTGCTTAGCAACGAGGGAGATTCAAGATAAAGGTAATAACACAGAGACCCAACATTATAGGGATCTGTGACCCTGGGGAAAGAGATATGCATAAGTAAGGCAAGCATGTGGCTGTGATGAGCGGGGGCAAGTCAGAGATGCCTTCTATGGTGGAAAGCTCAGCTTATTGGCGGGAAATTCTGGGATAGTGCATGGAATTATTTAAGCTCCTCATTGGGATCTTTTACGCCCTCTATTGACTCCATTTACATTTAGCTCTGCAAATACTACTTTGGCAGCTCTAGTTTCCCAATTTACAGAGAAGAGAAACGAAGAGAGTGAGGTCATTGGCTGTTGCAGCTCAGCAACAGAATGGCACAGCTCTAAGGGAAGAAGAACATGGTGAAATTCTGTTTGTTTACTCCATTCTTGGCACACCAGTTTCTCAGGGAGCCTGGCAGCTCAACAGCCAAATTAACTCATGCTGGAGGCCCTTCCTTTGGACAAAAGACAAGATTTTCTGTCAATCAAGATATACTCAGAGTGTGTGTTCTGCTCGTCATGCTGGAAAAAAAGGAAAGAAATTTTCAGGATGTTTTTTCAAGTCAAGGGAATTCCTAAATTTTTAAGGAAGAGCTTGCAAAGAAAATGGAAGAGCTTGCATCATTGTAATCCTCTTAGAAGGTGACTCAAAGTACATCAGAAGTATTCTGCAATGGCTTGCATAGGAAACAAACCTCTTTTTATATCACCATTAGACCTGCAGCGAATGAAAAGCAACAGTTTTCACATTTTTTTTCGCCAAAGGGATTCCCTCACTTCTTTGTGAATTCAACAAAGTAGAGTGATAGTGACTTTCTAGGGAAGACTGGGGTGAAGAGTGTTAGTTGTAACTCATCTTTAGACTTAGCAATAGTCAACCTCAACACCTAAACAACACCCCAGCCTTCAGACTCTGCAAACCCTCATCACCAGCACTGATTCCTGTATTTTTTGATCAGTCAAACATTCATGCTCCTTTTTTCTGAGAGGTCAGAGTAAGTCAGCTTTATTTCTGTCCCCTCTCTATTGAAAGTAATGGTGTTAAATCTCATGAGTAATAAAGGAGAAATGGAATATGCCACTCAAAATATTGAATCATTCCCATTTAATTGTGATCATACTAATTAGCACCGGACACTTAGAAGAAATGGAGGTCCTTGGTGCTAAAACCTCATCCCTAATGAGTCTCTGAAATCTAGTATTCTTCTGGTATTTAATTCCAACTTATTAACCTCCCACTAAAGAGGGTAAGATTTTACACTCTTCCATTTACTTCATCACTTCCTTCCTCTGGCCTTCACAATAGCGATATATAATATTCTCTGGCCACACCATCCTGAGCCCACCCAATTTCAGCTAATAAAGTTACCTTCACATATTGGGGAATGAATATCTAGGTTTTACCCTCTTCTGCCTGGAATTAACGTTACGTGTAAAGTCAAACAGTGAGCCACTGTTCTTGCTGCTGTTTTCCAGAATTATAAATGGCTCCATTTTTATTCATTTAATTTTACATCACTAGTTCTCCCAGAGCATTCAAAATAATTTTAAAATCCCTTCATAAAATATTTCTCCTTGAGTCAAATACATCAATTATTGCATCAGTTCCTTCTTGTGTGATTACTGATTATCTGGGTTTGCAGTTCCAATCTACAAATCATTTTGCTTACAGTTTTGAATGTGTTGCTTCATTGTCTTTGAGAGCTTTGTTTGCCATTTTTTTAAATGATAAACAAGTTAACACAAAACAAAGGTTTGATACTTGGGCCTTTGTGCATGGTCCTAGCTTTGACCAAGAGCTAGAGGTCTGGGAAATCCCATTATTTTGGATTGTAGCTGCAGAGCTTGTTTTAGTATAAACCTTTTAGAATTGCCCTGGACTCCTGTGTTTTCATGCATTCCCCTGCCAGCTTTGGAGATACACCAGGCAGTGCTGTTACCAGCTCTCCCTGTTGTACTCCCTGTATTCCACTGACCACAAAGGGTCAGGGATGGAGAGCGACTTCCGGCCCGAGCCCCACCATCCCAACAGAGCCACAGAAGTACACAGAGGAACCCACACACCATGCTGGCAGTGTTTTTGATCATCCAAATTCCACAGCTTTTCAGAGCACCACCCAAGAAACAAAGCCAATCTCAAGCCCAGCTTGTCAGAGACCCACCCTACAGAGGAAAGTATTTCAAGCCTAGGAATGCTTGAACCACAGACGCAGATACACCAGGCAGAGCTGCTACTAGCTCTCCCTGTTGCTCGCGGCTGCAAAATGGCCGCATGAATTATCTGTAAATTGCCAAGAATATCCCCGAGCACTGCCAGGAGTAATTCCTGAGTGCAGAGCCATGAGTAACCCCCTGAGCGCCGCTGGGTGTGACCCAAAAAGCAAAAAAAAAAAAAATCTACTTTACAGAATGACAATGGTTGGATTTTTTGGTTTTCCTGAAGATAATTTGCTTTTATGGGGGGGTATGACTACAAGAGTATGCCACCCGCACGGCAGAGCCTGGCAAGCTACCCGTGTTGTATCTGATATGCCAGATACCAGTAACAATTACAGACCTCATTCCCATGACCTGATGGAATGGTTTGGGGCTCTTTATGTTCCTGGAGCAAGCAGGTGCCCTTGGGCTCTACTTGCATGAGACAGGTCATATGGAGATGGGAGATGTTACTGGTGCCCGTCTCGAGCAAATCGATGATGAGCGGGAAGACAGTGATTCTACGCAACCTTCTCAGAGAGCCCACAAGCTACTGTGAGTATACTGCCTGCATGACAGAGCCTGGCAAGCTGTCCAATGCATATTTGATATGCCAAAACCAGCAAAAAACACATTACTAGCACCCACTAGAGCAAATCGGCAAATAATGGGATGTCAAGTGATCAAGTGATACAGAACTTCAAAAAATATGTAGTCGATATATTTTCCTCTTTGGAAGCTTTTAGGGAGCTTTTAGGGATATATATCTGTGTGTGTATACATACATACATACATACATATATATATATATATATATATATATATATATATATGTATGTCCCTCCCTTGAGGTGTTGCAGGTGTGGCTGTGGTGCCTGGTTGCGTCAGCAGGTGGCAGATAGAAGACAGGCTTGTCTAACCCCAGGGCTCTGCCTGTGGGTCCTGGTTGGTTGATGGCCTGACACAGAGAAAAGACGGGGCCACCTGGGATGAACCCAGAGCCACAGCAGAGCCTGGAAAGCTACCCATGATGTATTTGATATGCCAAAAACAATAATGGACCTCATTCCCAATTGTCGGGGCGCCGCTTGGGTCCCCAACAGTACCGGGAAGCGAGTTCCCTTCTACCTCAAAGCTGGTGAGGAATGGATGGAAACTCAGGAATCCGGCACAGGTTTTAAAATGCTTTACTTATCACAGGTTCAGGCATACAAATCAGCAATAGGAAAAACTCTGTGCTTAGGATTCCCAGCTAGAACCCCAGCTACGTGTGGGCCAAGATGGCGGCCACCATGTGTTAAGGCCCTGAAAAGAGGAGACAAAGACAAGACTCCCAAGAAGAGTGCGAAGCCCCAAACAAAGAGCCGAGGAGAGAGAGAGAGAGAGAGAGAGAGAGAGAGAGAGAGAGAGAGAGAGAGAGAGAGAGAGAGAGAGAGAGAAAGCAGGCTAGTTTTATCCCCCTGCAACTCAGACCTCCCACTTTTTATGGGAAGCATGCAGGGTCAAATGCCCTCAGGTAATTTCTCCCAGCACCTCACCTAGGCCCTTTTAGATACTAATGGCTTGAGCCAAGATCTTCCTGGAAATGCCTTTATTGGGTAGAGAATGGGGGTTTCTGAGATGGCATGCCTCTGTACCAAAGACTATACTAATGCCGGTTAAATATTTCTCCAAGCCTTCACAAGAGTCTTGTCTTTACTTCACGGTAGTTTTGCATTTTAGTTGCCTTTGAGTTATCAGGGAGCCATGCTTGCTTGCTTGGAGGCAAACAGCATTTCCCTCTGGTCTAATTACTAAGAGATCCAATGTATGTGGCCAGGAAAATATGCTGGTAAGATCTAGGTAGTACCATGATGATTGTGGTAGCATGAGAGAATATACAAGCCAGTACAGAATACATGGTCAGATAAACTGCCACATTTAAACTACCCCCCCCTATCTACGGAGTGACCTGCAGGAGGCAATCCAGGGAAGATGCAGAGGCTCTTAGGTGTCCTGCAATACTCAATGGAGACCTTAGTGGTGCCTGCGAGAGCAAATTGATGATCAATGGGAAGACAAGTGATACAAGTGATATATATATATATACATAAATATATCTGTATATATATATATGTATGTATACATATATATGTATATATATATGTATGTATATGTATATATGTATGTATGTGTGTGTATATATATATATATATATATGTAGCCTGGCAAACTACCTGTGGTATATTCGATATGACAAAAAAATAATAGACTTCATTCCCAACTAATGGAGACATTACTGGTGCCCACTAAAGCAAATAGATGAACAATGAGAAGAAAAGTGATATATCTTATATATATTCAGTAGTTTGGAATATCAAGGTACATCTTTAAGCGGGTTCTCCTTTTTCATATCTATTTTAGTAAGATTATTGATTTAGTAGCAGAAGGTATACAAAAGTAATTCAGAGTCAATATCTAAATAATAGAAGATTTGCTTAAGAGGGGTAAGAACAGGAGTTTTTCTTTCTCTGTAATGAATTTTAGTAGGATACTTAAAACAAAATATTTATCAACATTTGATTATATTCCTTTATCCTTTTTTTGGGGGCAGCAATGTTCAGGGCATACTCTTGGCTCTGCACTCAGAAATCAATACTGGTGGTGCTCAGGGGATGAAATGGAATGCCAGGGACTGGATCCAGGTCTGCCAAGTGCAAAACACGTGCCTGCTCTACCTTTGCTCCAGCAATTCTTTTGGGAAAAAAAAGAAACCTAAAGATTTTTCATTTATGTATTTGACTTTTGGAGTTACATCTAGAAATTGTCAGGAGTTACTCCTGGGTCTGCAGTAAGGAAACACTCCCGGTCTTTATCGGCCATATGGATGACAAACTCCCTGCCCACTGTATGCTATAGTCTCTAAAGAATGTTTCGAGGGAATGACAGCATGTCCTGTATTTTACTAAGTGCAGTGTTTCATGCAATAATATTTTCTAAATTAATTTTATACCAATAATTCAGACATTTAAAGATGTTGTCTTGCATTTCTTCTACCATCATTTTATTTCAACATTCTGAACAGCTAAATTTTCACCAATGGGAAAAATAGAGAATTTAACAGAATTAAAGAGATTCTTCCCTCTACTACACTTACTGACCCACACTGTCCTTTCTTTAAGGCAAGTTGAGGAGCACCAGAATGGGAGAACAGTTCATGGTATGCACCTAAGAAGAGCTAAATATTTGTAATCATGCAAAGCTCAAAACGTCTGACCTGTGACTTTTCTCATTCAACAAACACATGAAATGAAGAGCTTAGATTCTTGCTTCTAAAGGTTATTGATCCATGAAAGTTTATTAATGATTAAGCTGTTTAAGCAATACAATGAGAGACTGTCAATACAATGAGAGACTGTCACTTTGTACAGGTAAACTTTGCCTCTGCATTAATACAAATCACATGAAGAATGAGTTCATCTATAGTAGGAAAGATCATATATATTGGCTTGGACAGTGCTATATATATTATGGCCAAGAAATAAAAGAGTTGACTTTTAATTTAGCTGAAGCTAGGAAGGTTTTGGAGAAAACAATTTACATTTTTAGAAGTTTCTAGTAAGAATATTGGTGTTGTAGTACAAATTCATTTTGTGTTTTTATTAACTGTACTTACCAATACATTATTGCTACATTTATTCAAAAGAAATTCAAATGTGTTATTTCTGAAAGCTATACTGAGTGATATGACTATATATAGTCATATATATGTTATATATGGTCATATAGATGTATGACAATATAAATATATATTATATATAAATATATATTTTATATAGTATATAGTATATATCTATATATGCTATATATAGTATATATTATATATATATACTAACCAGGATAAAATATCACAGGTGAAATATTGGAAAAAATAAAATCAAAAAAGACTTAATAAAGATGAGTAACCACTGAATTTAATTCCTCTTACTTTAAGATCTGGATTGATTTGGGAGTGACTCAAACTCTCAAGTGTCATGGTTTTGTTCATCAACAAAACAGAAATACTGTTAACTATTTCATAAGATGGTCTTTCCTTTTGGGGATTAATGAGTCAATACACATAAAATATCCTCTCTTTTGACATATAGAAATAGACACATATATCTGTGTATATTTCTTTACAATGTAATTAAGGAAAAAAATTGTAGCCTAGACACCTGTAGTATAGAATTAGTACATATTGTATATTGATACCAATATCATTGAGAGCTAATAATAGTCTTTTTAAAGCTATGTAATTAGACTGTCAAGAGGGTATGCTCAGCAGTTAAGAACAAGCCTTGCAAGTATTAGGTCCTGAGTTCAATTCTGCAGAGCCAGCACCCACAAAATGTTATGTTCTGGTGCCCTAGAGTGATACCAAAAATCATACTCATATGCTATTGAGAAGCTGTGAAAAATGTTGGTATGTACATTATTATAATACTCAAGACAACATTGAGGTTCTGTTACTCTAAAAGATAAGGATGAATTTCAGAGGGGATAGAGGAGAGGCAACTCGGTCTACTTAGGTCCCTCCTCTGGCCATGCGATCTAATGTCACAAGATCATGTAGTGCATCATATGGTGGGAATGGCATCACAGCAGAGGGGTGCACTGGATCAAGGAGGAAGAAGTAGGATTTGGGCAAGCAAAAAATAAGGCCAGGACACTTCATGAGAAAGAATGGGGAGACAAAGCCTGGGAGAGACTCCTGGACATGGATATACCAGTTTGTATAGAGATAAACTGTGGTTGAAATGAAACAAAAATTCGAAAAGAAATTGGGTAGCATTTCAAAGGTATAGAAGGTCAGGCAAAGTAGTTTCATTTGCTTGCACATATATCCTCTTCCACAGTGATAATTAGATAGAAAACATTTGGTTGTACTATAGATTAAAAATAAACAACATTAACAGCAACAATAACAACCCTCACCAAACCCCAAAACAGAGAACAAAACCCAAAAAAGCAACAGCCCCCAAAAAATAACAGCCTCAAACAAAAAATAAAAGCCCCATTTCTCAGGTATGAAATAATGCTCTGTACTATGGAAATCTCTTACTATGACCATGTCAACACAGGGTTGGCTTAGCCTTTGGACTTCCAATCATTGGCATAGAACTTGTCAAGGATGGGTTCGGAGAAGAATTATTCTGGCAGTGATGAGATGTGAAAATAAGGATTGCAACATTGGTTTTATGTGACAAAAACAACATTTTAAGAATATGAATTCAGCAACGACATGTAGGTGATTGTTAGATAATAGAAACTGAGGCTCAGATAACAGAGGATTGTTGCAACTCTCCAGACAAGAGTAAGGGGTAGTGACAATGGAAATGGATAGGCAGGAAAATATGAACTTTTACAATGAAAATATAGAGGGAATAGGGGTATGGAGAGATAGTACAGCTGGTAGGGTGTTTGCCTCATATACAGCCAACTTGAGCTTTATCCCAGCAGTTCTTGAGCCATCCCGGAGAGATCCCTGAGCACAGAACCAGGAGTAAGCACTGCTAAGTATGACTAAAAAACAAAAAAATAACACCGAGGGACTTGATTACTGACAAGATTGATAAGGTAAGGATTTAATGATGACTTTAAGGTTATCAAGTTAGGCAAAAGAAAAAATAGCATTGCCTTGAGAGAAATTTGTGAATTCCATTCTGTTCTAGACTGCTATCCCAAGGCAACAGGTGAGTTTGGGTTAGCTGGGTAGTGCAACGGCAACTGGATACTGAGACAGAGAGATTCAGAGGCTGGAGCAGGAAGAACATACATTTCTGCATTTGACAGCATAACATATATCTGCTTTACAAACTCAGAAGATGAAAAGTCTGCTATGACAGACACTCTGAAGTAATATTTGTAATCATTATGAAAGCAAATGTGTGACAACAATAAAAACACTCATAATAAAAGCCTCAGTGTTGATGGTTCATCATATACTGGAGATTGTGCTGAGTTTTTTTATGAGGTTGGTTGATTCTTTTTACTTTATTTAAACACAATAGTTTATAACATTGTTCATAAAAAAGTTGTTACAGACATTCAATATTCCAACCCAATCCCACCATCAATGTTCTCATTTCCCCAACTATCCCCAAGGGATGCCCACAAATATTTTTATTTTTATTACTTGTTACAACTTAATGTCTAATGAAATTATCCAGAAATACTTCAGTAAAAGAAAATTTGGAAAATTGTTGTATCCCACCATGAGGTCATTAAGTCTTGTCTGAAGGCTTACAAAGAAAGAGATTTGCTGCTATTTGAGACTTCTGTGTGTGCACAACCCCAATGTCTCCTCTTCTTCTTAGGACATTTGTCAACCTAATGGCCTCATTTATCTTTCTAAACATTAACCTTCAAACTTCACAGTACAGTGTTTCATCATTTGCACCAGCCCACCCCGCCCTACCACCCAAACCCCTTTCCCATCCACCTCCCCACACCGCTCCCCGCAGCCTTTTCTAAAAAGATAATATAAATATATATATATAATAGATGTACTATAAAAGTTATATTTTACTTTTCTTGAGGGCCTCTGTGTTATTGTTTCATTTATGAATTTATTAAATTAGTGGACCTTTAATCTCTTATAATGTTCAATCATATAATCCCAAACCCACCACACATCACTATGGACACATTATTTCCTCCTCTGTTTTATTGTTTGTTATATGTAGTCTACTATATGTAAAAGTTTCTTAAAATAATATGGGTTGTTCAACCCTGAAGCGGTGATTGAGCCCTATAGACTTAGATAGATATAGTAAAAGCGTGTGCTACTGTTATAGTACACCATCCACCTCTACGCCTTTCCTCCTCGGTCACTTTGTAGAGGACAGTTTAAATGTGCAGTTCATCTGACCTGTATTCTATACGACTGTGTAATATCCTCACTGCAATCATTTGGGACTAGCTAGATCTTACCGAAATATTTGCCATTGTCTCTAAGTAATCGACCAGAGAAATACTAGCCCCAAGCAACATGCCTCTGATAACTCAAGGATAACAACCTATCAACAAGATAAATAATCTCTTTGAAGGTTTGGGAAATATATAACTGCTATTAGAATATTCTTTAGTACAGCTTTTGTATTCTGGATACAGTTCATCTCAAAGACCCTTCTACCCTGCAGGCACCCGGGGATCTTGGCAGACTTAAATCTCAAAACCAGGGAGGTCCTGGGAAACCTGAGGATTTGACCCTAAATGCTCTCCATTGAGCTGGCAGTCTCTGTTGCAGGATAAAACTAGCCTGCTTCTTTCTATCTCTCTCTTTTGCCCCCTTTTGTTGGCACTCCCTGCTTACCTCTTTGCTGTCTCCTTTATGCGGGCCTTAACACGCAGCCATCTTGGCTAACCTGGCCCACCGGAAACCTAGTTTAGGTTCTCCTATTGCTGATTTGTATGCAGAATCTGTGTTAAAAGCATTTTGAAACTTTGCTGGATTCTCCTGTATTTCTCCATCCACCAGTAAGGGAGCTGGGTTTGGGGAAGGCTGGTCCAAACAAAGAATTTCCTGGTAGACTCGAAATTTCCATTCCTCACAATCAATGACATGCTCCAGGCAGGAATCCACTGCTCAGAAGAGCCCCCACCTATAAGTGAATTGGTTGAAAACTCCAGGTACGTGGGTTTCCGCAACTGAACTCTGCAGTCTTTCACAGCCAGAGATTGGAACTTTCTCCCCATCTCCATGTACCCCTACGCCCATGAACTGCCTCAGGTGCCAAAGTCATTTGATCAGCGGCTATGACTCAAAGACTCCTCTATAAATCTCCAAAGAGACCAATAGGGTCTCTCTGCTGAACAAACACAAGGGTCAACCAGGAAAGAAGATGAGTTTGGGGAAGGCCCGTCTCAACAAAGAACCCGACAGGCGCAAGATTCCCAACATCACTGACGTGCATCAGGCAGTAATTCACAGAGTTTAAACTCAGGTCCAGACAATTTGCATACTAATGTTGCAATATGACACCTACTAGTGGTAGGAAGCAAGCAGATGTGAAGGAGGACTAGCTGTCAGAGACAGACATATTTTTAGTTTTTCTTAATTTTTATCAATATTACAACTTTAAAACAAATTATCTGGTTATTGAAAAATATTTCAATATTGTGTATGTGGAATTACTTGGGTAAGTGAACCTGCACTTCCAATTTTAAATTTTATGAAATTTAAATATAGATCACATTAAACAAAAAGTAGCTTAGTATTTAAGCTTATTCAAAGTACAAATATATAGCATATACATCATTTCAAAGGCAGAACAAAGGAAGAATTTTGGGACAACTGCAATATATTAACTAATTCACAGTCATTTAATTAATATTATTTCATTTTAGGCACCATGATTTACAGTCCTGTTCCTGCAGGGTTTTATGAAGAAACATTCCAGCACAATACTCTCCCGAGTCCAGCACAATACTCTCCCGAGTATCTGCTTTCCTTTACCATGTTCTAGTGTGCCCCCTCTACTTCCCCAACTCCTCCCTCTATACTAAGCTTTCTACTGTTGACCAGCTCAGCAGAAACAATAGTTTTATTTATTTACTTTTAGACCACAACCTGTGGGGCTCAGGGATCATTCCTGGTGGGATTTGGGGGAACCATATGCAGTGTTGAGGCTTAATCTGAGTCTGCAAGGAAAGCACCCTACCCACTGTACTATCTGGCCCCCAAAGAATTAGCAATAATTTTAATGATTAATACATCAGTGTTAATATTGCTGCCTCATTTTTGTACTAACTTCATGTTGGAAAAGAGAACATAGAGTAGGAAAATAAAATGTTATTGAAATTAATTTTACCTCATTTAATAGGTGTTAGCTAAGCATTTGTAAATTTTGGGGCATTGCAAAATTGAAGCAATGTGATTTATCAAGAAATGTAAAGTTCTCTTAATTTTCAGGCATCCCATGTATATAAAGCAACATGCTCCTAAAATTGGAATCATCCAGACATTTTAAAATGGCCAGAATAAACATTAGATTCATCACAGATTCACCAAAGTCAGATGCAGAAAATTCACATCTACTTGCAAGCTAAGGGAAATAAAGCCTTTTCCATTCTCAATTCCAGCTGTTTTGACATACTTAGCAACTACCCTCAGAATATTTGTTTTAGTGTCCAGGAGATTCTCCAATGTTTGAGAGTAATGTCTTTGAATTTTAGTCAAGAGACACATTGATTGACTTTACTCTTTTTTAAATTTTTAATTATTATTTTACAGTATTGGCTGCATATATTTATAATAATTGCCTATAAAAGAAGACTTGAAGATAAAATTATTCATGATTTTATATATATTCCATGTGTCATATTAAAGTATGTATGGAATACCAAAGTACCATAATTTACAGATTACAGCATTGAAGTCCTTGTATTGCAAGGCAAATGAAAAGTAACCTCCATGACAAAGATAAAAAGAGAGCTTTGGGGAAGAAATATAAATCCGTTACAGATCACATTAAATGTATTTCAAACAATTTTAATTAAGTACCCAAGCTCCTGGGAAAATAATGTATCTAACAACTGATAAAACAGCTTTTAGAACTACTCCAAGAGAGTAACACACAAATACCCACATCTAGCCAAACAAGATGTCAGTGTGCCTATTGAATTTCAATAAGAAAAGTTTGGCTAAAAATGAAAAGGCTATCTCATTTTTTTCAGACATCACAATAAACAATAGTAGAACATAGCCACATAGCTAATTTTTAGGTTGGCCATGATATAACCCTTCCAGTCACTAGGTTAATGTTAACTTATTTTTTGATCGGTCCTTCTCTGTTCTTACATATAATCTGAACATTACGTCATTCATCCCACGGTCAACAAATCTCTAACCATTAGGCAAATTTGTTTAACTTTATAATTATGTCATTTAAGCATTCTGATTTGCCGAGAATGTAACAGTAGATTAGCATTAGTATAGTAGATTCATATTGGATTATCCATACCATGTTAATATTTTCTGTTTGCAGTAATTTTCCATTTAAGTTTCAGTATTCAATGTAATAACTTGATTTGAAATTAATGTCAGTTTAAAATATACACCATTTCATGAAACACTTGTAACTTATTTATTTATCTTATTTGGCCAAGGTTTCACTGATCACTCACTAAGCGATGTCAATAAGAAGATATTTGGGAACAATGTCTTAGGTATTTTGATGTTTCTGTAGACTATCTTTTATTAAAGTTATATTTAGAGATTTCCATGAAATAAGTAAGTTTCTACAATGAAGGCTTAAAAAAAAGAAATTCACTGTGACTTTGCAGTAAATTAACTTGGTTGAACATAAGTCAGATTTATAAATGCAGTTGATTCCAGAAATCTCTCCCTGGATCTCGTATAGTTCCTAGTCTCCAAATCTGATCTTTCTTACTCTGCAGTTGCTTTATCATTTCCATTTCTCTTAATAAATTTAAGAATAAGTTTTACCGTAAGTAAGTCATTTATTCACTTTCCTTCCTGCTTCACTTCTATCAATTCCCTATTTCTACAAATGTAGCACTGTGCCAGAAATCCGGGATAAACTGCAGAGAGTATATATCTTCACGACAACAGCATCGGAGTAAACGCTGTATGGTCTAGTAATAGCACATCACATCTAGGTATTTATTCTCATATCCATCACTTCTAGGTATTTATTTTAGGCATATATTCTATAATAATATGAAACATTATTTTAAAAAATGCTTCACTGCCCATTTTCTCAGCATTATTTATAATACCAAAATATCAATTGATCTAAATTAAATTCCCAATGACACATGCCTAGAAAATAAGCTGTGGCATGTATCATACATGTTTAATGTATATCAATATATTCACATTGCTATTTAATGTAAATAAATAGTTACTATATGTAGAATACAACCATGCCATTTAAAGATTTTGTCCCACTTGGGACAAAATGAAAAGACTGCAGGTGATCATGTTAAGTGAAACAGGTCATAAAATAAAAAATAATTATTAGATGATTCATTCATAGGTAGAATAATTACTGTTATAAATGAAATGGCAAGAAATTCAAAACCAATTACTTGACTCAAGGAAAAACTACAGCTATTACCAAATGAAAAGAAAGGAATAGATAGGAATTAGTAGAAGGTACGTGTTGGTGATAGATGACACTGCCACTTTAATATTACAGATGTTGCCAATTACATACATACAGAGGTATAGAGCTAAACCTTGGAAATAATATATCATTGTAAACTAATGGAAGTCAAGGAAAACAGTAACAATTATTAAAAATAATCAGAAAAATAAAAGACGTGGCTCCATAGTTCCTATTTTCCTTTCTTATGCTTTTAAACTATCAATTGATCCTTGCTAATTCTCCTTCTCCATGTTCTGCCTATTGTTTTTATTACTATTGTGCATCACTCCATCTTATATGATAATTACCAGTTCTTGTATACAAATACATGGTACTGAAGCAATCATATCGTGGGTAGGGTGTTTACATGGTAGAAGTTTGATCGCCAGCCTCTTAGGGTTCCCCAACTTCCATAGGACTGGTTGCTGAATCCAGAGCCAGGAATAATCCCAGAAAACTACTTGTTATGACTCCCACAAACAAATAAATAAACAGAAAACATGTTTATACAAAATGCAAGTTAGGAATGGTATAAAAGCAGGCTCAAAGAACAACAAGATAGCAAAGTGGGGAGGCAAACAAAACTGATGAAATATCAGCAACAGCACTATGTTTACAAATTGAAGCAAAATTACTTACCATGATATAAAAACTACTTTTCCTCAAAAATCAGATATAATCACTGAAGAAAATATAGAACTTACAAAAAGAATTTGGGGAACTGATAGCTCAGAGTTAAGATGCACACCGTCCATATAACCCTGTCTGAGTCAACTCCTGCACCCCACGGTCCTCAGAGCACCACAGGGATTGAGCAGTCTGCATTGCACGGACTGAGCATTGAACCTTCTGACCTGTCAGTAAAGATCAGTGAGAGTGGTCTTGCCTGCGCCCCTGAACAATGCTTCAGACCCTCATCTCACCCCCGCCAAAAAATAAAATGCGAGGCATAAACTCGTGTTAACCTGATTTCCTCTGGAAGAGAAGAAAATTACTATAATTACCCTCACCACTCACCTTATTCTGGAACAGTCTTCTGCCACTTCACAATATGTCCTTATTATGCTAATTTATTTTTCTTGAGATAACAGGGCACCCTATTCAAAAACTACCAAGTTTACTTAGTTTATATCAGCGTTTTCAACCCTTTCCCAACTGCGGTCCTCCTCTGATCTCGCTCCTGACTGTGGCTTCCTATCCTACTGCATGGTCTCCTACTAATGCTATGTTGTAGCTCCATATTTGTGAAACTTGTACTTATGGCTCCTTTGAAATCCGGGGCCACCAATGGCCATATGTTCCCTAGCCGAGATACTTTGATTTAGATGACATCACTTTCACATAGTTTTCATGACCCTAAAATTACAGCCTCACTTTATCTTTCCAAGTCTATTCCATATGATTATTTTTCAAGTTTATTAGGTTTTATTAATTGTTGTTTGCTTTTGTTTGGGGCCACACCTGGCAATGCTCAGGGCTTATCCTGGCTCTGTGGTCAGAGACAACTCCTAAAGGAGCCTGAGGGACAACATGGATGCCAAGGATAGAACCCAAATTTGTCACATGTGAGGCAGGCACCTTACCTGCTGTACTGTCACTCCAGTTTCTTGGCCACCTTTATTTCTATCCTATAGATATTCACTTATTTTATATTATTCAAATATTTTCCAAATCTGCAGTTTATCATAAGTGATTTAATGCTAAGACAAAGCACTCTCTTTGCCCAAGAAATATTCTATATCATCTTATTTAGAAGTGAAACATTCTGTTAAGAGTTTCCTTTAAAGCATTTCGTGCCTGGTTTTCATGTCTATATGGTGCTTTGTTGGATGACACACTTAGCTAACTTTGGATCTTTGCTGTTTTACTCATTCATAACAATCTGCTTACATGTTCTTAATTCTAATGAGATCTATCTTCTATGTAAACACTGGTGGAGGGTGTGGCAATTACAAAAGTCACCTTGACTCTGAATAACTTCTGACTTATTATTATACATCTACTAAGACTTCTATGTTATCTAGATTGGGCACAGCTCCCTCTTTATACCCACTGCACCCAGCGTGGGATAGTTTGACTTCACGAGGAGATTGCCACCATGGCTATGCTGAGACTAATGTTTAAGATTATAGGAAGGGTCATACTACTTTGCCCTCAGGCAGGTGAGTGTGACATTTTCAGTATATGGAGAACAAGATACTAAAAATCACCCTGGTACAGATAATAAACAAGAAGGACCTTGTGGGTGCCATCTAGATTACATGAAGCCCATGTAATTAAGATGTATTACTTTATACCAACCCCTCGCTCTCCAGTGTTTTACATAAGAGATAATCTCAGAAGAAGGGACTAGTCCTTGGCATAATCCTTTGTTTATACCTGTAATAGGGGTGTGGCACTGCCCTTCTACACTCTGTTTAGGGTTCTTTGTTGACAGGACCCTCCCTATCAACAGTTAGGATTACTTTGGTGTATATATGGAGACTGACATGAGGCACTTGCCCCTTTTTTCCCACTCCTTCTTTTGGGTAGGGCTCCTCTCGGGTGAGATCCTCTCTCTTTGGTGGGAAACTTGGGCTCTTTCTAGTATGGTCTAAGTTCTGACCAGAGCTAGAGTTCTTTCATTATATTGGATTTCAGTGGTAGAGCTTTTGTACTATTAAAAGCCTTTTGGAACTGCGCCAGACTTGTGAGTTTTCACCAGTTCCCCGCCGGCCTTGGAGGTAGAAGAGAACTTCTGTCCTGACACTGTCGGGGACTCCAGCAGCTCCCCTGACAATGCTTAATAGAATTCAGAATACAAATTTTTGAGAGAGGACTGAGGTTGGGTACCAACACAGCTATGGAAGTAGCTCTCTGACTCTGAAAGCCAGGGAATCTGCATCCTCATCAGTGGATCTGATATTGGCTCAAAGGAGATTATATATGACACTTCATAAACTACAGAATATCTGGATCTCTCTGTCCAGCACCTCTC
>JAJIBD010021687.1:0-29884 GCA_021461705.1 Cryptotis parvus
ATAAACTTTTCATATTTTACATATTTTTACTATAAAACATTGTTCTTTGGTAAACACAGAAAGACCGTTAAAGCTATGCTCCTAATCTTTGGGAGTTGATTGACTCTGTAATATATCTACTCCTGGGCATCTGTCATAATTACTTGACTCAGGCCTCAGTCGCAGTTGTTCTTAACACCCCAAAAAGCGCGATCTCACCTAGGGATCCCTGGATGGACCTGGAGCAAGCAGTAAAGTACCCAGGTTTCAGTATGGGGCAGTCTAGAAATCATAAAGCACAAACCAGTTACAGGCCATAATGACTTGAGAGACAGGACCCCATGGGGTAGGAGACAACGCTATAGTGTTCTGAGGATTTAGTCTGGGATTTATGGTAAAAGCCTAGTTGACATTTTTTTCTTTTTTGGGTCACACCAGCAGTGCTCAGGGGTTCCTCCTGGCTCTGCACTCAGGAATTACTCCTGGCAGTGCTCAGGGGATCATATGGGGAGGCCGAGGATTGAACCCTGGTCGGCTGCATGCAAGGCAAACACCCTCCCGATGGACTATTGCTCCAGCCCCCTGACTTGTAACCTTTGATCCTGGAGCCTAGAGAACTGAAGTTTTGTATTATTTTTTTGTTTTTGTTGTTGTTGTTGTTGGGGTCATACCTGGCGATACTCATACTCCTGGCTCTGCACTCAGGAATGACTCCTGACAGTGTTCAAGATTGAACATCCCATATGGGATGCCAAAAATGGAACCTGGGTCAGCTGTATGCAATACAAAAGCCCTCTCACTATACTATTGCTTCAACCCAAGTTTTGGAATCTATATATTCTTTTTTTTTTTTTTTTTTTAGCAAATGTGATGCATCTTTATTAACATTGTGCTTTTATCTTAGGAAGTATGAATGCGCAATTATTTCATTATATTCAACTAAGTGAACCAGAACAACAACAACACAATAAAACCCTCAGGCTAACATGTCACAATTCATTAACCTTTTATTTCCCCCTAATTTTATTACACCACTTTTTAGATATACAATTGCAAGATGCTCATGCTCAGGTTTTGGTTCTACAGTGTTCCAACACCCATCCCTCCACCCAAACTCATCTCCCATCACCAATGTCCCCACTTCCCTCCCCCCTCCCGCACCAACTACTTGGCAGGTTCTGTATATCTTTTCTCTCTTCTCTAACTCTCCCTCCCACCTACCTTTCCTACACATTGTAAAATGCGGTACATTAACCTTTCTGGAAAAAAAATATGGACATTCCTCCAAAGACTAGAAATTGAGCTCCCCTTTGACCCAGCCATACCGCTCTTGGGAATATACCCTGGAAAGCCAAAAACACACAGCGGAAACACAATCCACACTTTTATTTTCATAGCAGCACTATTCACAATAGCCAGAACCTGGAAACAACCAGTATGCCCGTGAACTGATGACTGGATAAAGAAACTGTGGTACATCTACACAATGGAATACTATGCAGCTGTCAGAAAAAATGAAGTTATGAAATTTTGCTATAAATGGATGGATATGGAAAGAATCATGTTGAGTGAAATTAGTCAGAAGGAAAGAGAGAGACATAGAATGACTGCATTTATTTGCATGACATAAATATACTAGGTGATCTTACCGAAAGTGGAAATTACCACAAGCGTGTGGGAGTCAGGAGGTTAGTTTAGATAGAGAAGGGAACATGTGTGAATAAATGTCTAAAGTTCTGATGCTAACATAGAACTGAGCATTAAATACAGACAAAAAATGCAAATGATGGCTTCTAAGTGTACGTAGTGCAACCCACAATGTGTGGGAGAAGGGAGGAGAGAGAGAGGGAGAGGAGAGGGAGATAAAGAACCTGCCATTTAGGCAGGATGTGGGAGGGGGAGGGAATTGGGGACATGGGTGGTGGCTGGGGGGCACTGGTGGAGGGCGGGTGCTGGAACACTGTGTGACCGAAACCCCCAAGCGTGAACAGCATTGTAATTGTATATCTCACAGTGGTATAATAAAATGTTAAATAAATAAATAAATAAATAAATAAATAAATAAATAAATAAATAAATAAATAAATAAATAAAATAAAATGCAGTACATTAAAGGACATAACTGTTTCCACTAGTTTGGTGGACCATGCGGCCACAAGACTTAGGGGACTCATGGTCAGCATCCAGACAGCGAAAATGGTGGTTAATGAGGCAGGTGAGTCTCATCCGGCTGCTTCCGGGACCCCCAGAGGGTGATGGGCCCACTCCCAAAATCCATCTGTCCTCCTGGGGGGGCCCCATAGTCAGCTGGTCCAGGGGGAGAGCCGAGTTCCAGCTTCCTCCAGCCAAGTCTGAGGCTCTGCATATTATGGCTGGTGGCCCCTGAGCAGCTCCTGGGCGGGGCTACCGGGCTCAGACAAAATGGAGAGGGGAGAACCTCTTTCCCCAGGCTCAGCTGACCATGGGGCTCCCAGGAGGACAGATGGATTTTGGGAGTGGGCCCATCACCTCTGGGGGGGTCCCGGAAGCAGCCGGATGAGACTCGCCCCACAAGACTAGCCACCACCTTCGCTGCCCGGACGCTGGGATGCTACCTCCAAGACCAGATTAACAGAGCAAAACAAGTTCGAGCCCAGGTAGGCAGCTCCCAGAAGGGAACCACTGGGAATTTGTTAGATGGAGTCAGGGGTCGGCCCTTCCCCTCCATTTTGTCGAGCCTCGTGACCCCACCCAGGAGCTGCCCTGGGGCGACCAGCCATAGCATGCAGTCTCAAACGGGGCTGGGGAAGCTGGAACTCCCCCTTTCCCCAGGCTCAGCTGACCATGGGGCTCCCAGGAGGACAGATGGGTTTTGGGAGTGGGCCCGTCACCTCTGGGGAGTCCCAGAAGCAGCCGGATGAGACTCGCCCACCACACTAGCCGCCATTTTCACTGTCCGGACGCTGACCATGAGGCCCCTAAGTCACACAGCCGCATAGCGGCCGCACAGTCCATCAAACTAGTGGAAACAGTTATGTCCTTTAATGTACTGCATTCTACGATGTGTAGAAAAGTTAGACGGGAGGGAGAGACAGAGAAGAGAGAAAAAGACATACAGAACCTGCCAAGTAGTTGAGGTGTGGGGAGGGGGAGGGAAGTGGGGACATTGGTGATGGGAGATGGGTTTGGGTGGAGGGATGGGTGTTGGAACACTATAGAACCAAAACTCTACGTGAGCAGCTTGCGATTGTATGTCTAAAAGTGGTATAATAAAATTTGAAAAAAGAAAAAAAATTAATTAAAAAAAAATAATTAAAAAATTTTAAAAATGGAGAGGGGAAGGGGCAACCCCAGCTCCATCTGATGAATTCCGGTGATTCCTGCCTCCGGGAGCTGCCTACCTGGGCTTGAACTCATTTTGCTCTGTTAATCTGGTCTTGAGGTCAGCGTCCCTCCCAGGCGGGCTCTGATATTCTGCAGCGTCGGACAGTGAAAATGGCATCTAATGTGGTGGCGGAGTCTCATCCGGCTGCTTTCAGGATCCCCAGAGGTGATGGGCCAACACTCAAAACCCATTTGTCCTCCTGGGGGCCCCATAGTCAGCTGGGCCAGGGGAGAGCTGAGTTCCAGCTTCCCCAGCCGCGTCTGAGGCTCTGCATGCTATGGCTGGTAGCCCTAGGGCAGCTCCTGGGTGGGGCTACGGGCTCAGACAAAATGGAGAAGGGAAGGGGAATCTATATATTCTTACTGTGTTTACTCAAACAACTGCAACTACTAGTGAGAAGTAACCTTGATTGTTTGATATGTACTAGCAGCTAGGGAAAGAGAAAAGCAATATAGACGGAATGACATCCCTGGACGTATTTCTCAGTGTAGCCCCTGACAGAGAGTCTCCTTGAGTCAATCCCCCAAAAGAATTAAAGCTTTTACCTCTGTAAATGATCTATCATGCCTACACACAGTCCTATACCTCGAACCCCCACAGATTTCTTATAATAAGGTTGTTTTGACATGTGGGAGTCAGAGGCTAGGTAAGGCAGAAAATGGAACAGTGTGCTAACAATTGTCGAGGGTACTAATACCAACCTAAAGCTGAGCATTAAATACAGGCAGGGAGATACACATGACAACCCTTTAATGTATGTTCTGTAATCCATAGTCTGGAAGGGAAGGAAAAGAGAAAGAGATAGAGAGAGAGGGAAAGAAATAAAGAACCTGCCATGGACAAGCGACTGGGGAAGCTGGAACTCGGCTTGCCCGGGCCCAACTGACTATGGGGACCCCGGGAGGACAGATGGGTTTTGGGAGTGGGCCCATCACCTCTGGGGGTCCCGGAAGCAGCCGGATGAGACTCGCCCACCACACTAGCCACCACCTTCACTGTCCGGACGCTGGAAAACTGCCTCACGACCAGATTAACAGAGCAAAACCAGTTTGAGCCCAGGTCCTGCGGCGCATGCGGTCCATTAAAATAGTGGAAACAGTAATGTCCTTTAATGCACTGCATTCCAGGATGTGCAGGAAAGTTTGGCGGGAGGGAGAGATAAAGAGGAGAGAAATGACATACAGAACCCGCCAAGCAGTTAAGGTGTGGGAGGGGGAGGGAGGTGGGGACATTGGTGATGGGAGATGGGTTTGGGTGGAAGGATGGGTGCTGGAACACTGTAGAACCAAAACTCTACATGAGCATCTTTCAATCGTATGTCTAAAATGGTGTAATAAAATTTGGGGGGGGAAAATAATAAAATAAAATAAAATGGAAAAAAAAAAGTCTGACATTGTAAAGTCTGAGCTACCTGGAAAAAATTTTTTTAAAAATTTAAAAAAGCAAAATTATATAAAGAATAAATGTAATGTCAACAACAGTTAAGAAACTAATAAAAATATCTAACTTTGGGGGAAAAAAAGAACCTGCCATGGAGGCGGGCTAGGGGAGGGGGAGGAACCGGGGACATTGGTGGTGGGAGATGGGCACTGGTGGAGGGATGGGTGCTGGAACACTGTATGACCAAAACCCAAATATAAACTTTTTAATTGTAAAAAAAAAAAAAAGTAAAGAAAAATGCAGATGGTGTTTAAAAAAAAATGTTGTTTGATTCTGAATAAACTGGGAATTGACCATCAGTCTGTGGCCACCTTTCCCTCGTTCCTCTGCAGGGAGTTGGTACTCGGCCACTGGATGCATCTTACCAAGAGACACTCCCACCCCTGCACTCCAACACACACAGCACCCCATGTCACTCACACAGGCTTTACCTCCTATACTATCTCTCCAGCCCCTTGAAGAACTTTTCTTTAAAGAGAAATAGTACAGCATATAGGACTCTTGCCATGCACAAGGCCAAACGGAGTTCAATCCCTGGCCCCCCATATGGTCCCCAACCACCACCAGGAGTGGCGCCTGAATACAGTCAGGAGTAAGCCCTGAGAACCCTAGTGTGGCCCCAAAACAAAAAACCAGAGCACCGGGCAGTTAAAGGCCACTTAATGTTTCAGGCAGGAGCTTTAGTCACCCCCTTTGTCCTTTTTCCCTGTAATCACTTTTGTTTTTATTTATGTTATTTTTAATTATTATTTTGGTTTTGGAACCATACCCACCTATGCTCAGGGCTTATTCCAGGCTCTGTGCTCACGGATCAGACTAGTAGGAAATCTGAGGACTATATGTGGTACCACACCCAAAGATAGGTCAGCTGCACGCAAGCCTTAACCCCCTGTACTACCTCTCTGGTCACACAATCACTAAAACTGAGATTTGTCATTGCCATCCTATGTCTACCATTTGGCCATTGCAGGTCCAATTTCAGTGTGCTTGTCTAAGTGTGTGTTTTGTTGTGTAAATTTGCAATGGGATTTTGTAGCAGCCACTAACTACTACATTGTTTTAATTCTACTTAGGGGCCAGAGCCATAGTACAGCAAGTAGGGCACTAGCCTTGAACAAGGTTCACCCAGGGTTCGATCCCTGGCACCTCATATGGTTCCCTGACCACCGCCAGGAATGATCCCTGAGCTCAGAACAAGGAGCCCTAAGCACTGCTGTGTGTGGGACAAAAAACAAAACAAATAAGCAAATCATTGAACTTAGTCCTATACTAAGTTCTCCAGTTAGGAATTTCCTTCCTACTTTCCAATAGACCTTTTCATTAAAAAAAAAATCAATTAAATTGTGCTTAGAGTTCTTAATATTTTCACCAGCCATATTAAACTGCAAAAGGGCTGGGCGATAGCAACGGGTAGGCGTTTGCCTTGCCGCGCGGCCTGCCGGCCTGGGTTCAATCCCGGCATCCCATATGGTCCCCGAGCACCGCCAGGAGTAATTCCTGAGTGCAGAGCCAGGAGTAACCCCTGAGCATCGCCGGTGTGACCCAAAAGCAAAAAAAAAATAAATAAAATAAATAAACTGCAAAAAAGAACTTCTCTTACAAATTATTAGAAATATGCAGGTCCTCAGGTGCAAAAGAAAAAAATCAGATTTAATTTTCTTTCATTAACTTGTCATTGGTTCTCAAAATTTTGGAATTTCAGGGGTGTGGATGTCATGTGTTTACCAGCATGTCTACTGCCAAAGTTCCTGCACCATATGTCCCCCCCCAAAGACTCCTTTACAATGAGGAATTTAACTAAGAAAACATGTGTCCAACCAAAGTTTGATAACTGGCACCAAATGCCCACCTCTGAGCACTGTCAGATGTGGTCCTGGGGCTGCCAATACCACAGAAGGGTCCCAGGGTCTCTAGCAGTCCCCAGAAATGACAGGGCCCAAGGATAAAGTCTTAGCATTAAATTTGCCAATCTATGGGGCCGGAGCAATAGCACAGCGGGTAGGGCATTTGTCTTGCACACAGCCGACCTGGGTTCAGTTCCCGGTATCCCATATGGTCCCCTGAGCACCACCAGGAGTAATTCCTGAGTGAAGAGCCAGGAGTAACCCCTGAGCATTGCTGGGTGTGACCCAAAAAGCAAAAAACTAATTAATTAATTACCCAATCTGGGCCAGAACTATGTACAATTGGGAGGGTATTTGCTTTGCATGTGACTGTCCTGGATTCAATTCACAACATCCCATATGGTCCCCGAAACACCACCTGGAGTAATTCCTGAGAGCAGAATCAGGAGTAACCTATCAGCATCACTTGGTATAACCCAAAAAGCAGGGGGAAAAAAATCAATCAGTAAATAAAACTACCTGGTTGACTGAAAATTACCAGGAGTAGCCCCCAGACCTTATAAACAACCCTTGGGAAACCTCCCAAACATAACAACAAAAAATAGGGGCCAGGGCCGCCGGGCGATAGCCCGGGTGGGCGTTGCTTGCCGGCCGTCGCCGGCCTGGGTGATCCTCGGCATCCCATATGGTCCCCTGAGCACCGCCAGGAGTGATTCTGATGCAAGCCAGGGTAACCCCTGAGCATTGCGGTGTGGCCAAAGCAAAAAAAAAAAAAAGGGGGAGAGTGATAGTCTAGTGGGTAGGGCATCTGCCTTACATGCGGCTGTCCCAGGTTCGATCTCCGGCATCCCATATGGTCCCCTGAGTATGGCTAGGGAGTAATTCCTGAGTGCAGAGCCAGGAGTAACCCCTGTGATCCAAAAAAAAGCCAATAAATAGATCAATCGGAAGGTAGGTAGGTAGGTAGGTAGATAGGTAGGTGGTAGGTAGGTAGGTAGGTAGGTAGGTAGATAGGTAGATAGGTAGGTAGGTAGATAGATAGATAGATAGATAGATAGATAGATAGATAGATAGATAGATAGATAGATAGATAGATAGATGATAGATAGATAGATAGATAGATAGATAGATAGATAGATAGATAGATAGATAGATAGATAGATAGATAGATAGATAGATAGATAGATAGATAGATAGATAGATAGATAGATAGCACTTGATCACTTGATATCCCGTTATTCATCTATTTGCTCTAGCGGGCGCCAGTAATGTTTCCATTTGACCCTATCACGTGCCAGTGTAGCCCAATGGCATCTGTCTGTTTTGGGGATATTAAGAGCTTCTAACTGTTTGTTTAGGGTCCTGATAAGGAAGTCTGACCATCTTGCAGGTGGGTGGCCGCTCGATCTTTTGGTGTCCCGTGGGATCCAATTGGTAATGGCTCTAGTCCAACGGTCATCTCCAGATCGCATTATATGACCAGCCCATCTGATTTTCGATGTTCTGGCAGATGAGACAGCATCCTTGATTTTAGAATAGCGACCAAGGTCGGATTGAAAGTCCGGATGTGGAAAATGGAGGCCCTCATTTTCCACATCCGGCTTCCTCTCCTCACACCTCCACCCAGCAGACCAGCCTATCAGCGCCGGCTCATCCAGTTCCACCCTGCAGCAGTCTTTCTTAAATCCGGCTCAGGTATGCCGGTCCAGAGACTCGCAGACATGGGGCAGAGCTGCTACTGACCTCCCTGTGACCAGCTGCTCACGAGGCGCCCAGGAGGGATGGTGGGTTCTAGTCCTGGCCCACCACCCCAGCAGAGCCTCGCAACAAGCCAGACGACCCCCCCACTCCATGAGGGCCTCCATTTTCCAAATCTGGACTTCTCTCTCGTCAGACCTCCACCCAGCAGACCAGCCTATCACCGCCCGGCTCGCGTGGCCACCAGTGGCCACGCGGTTCATCAATAAATGCTGGACTTAGAGATGCCTACAAGAGTATGCTACCTGCACGGCAGAGCCTGGCAAGCTACCCGTGTTGTATTTGATATATGCCAAATACCAGTAACAATTATAGACTCATTCCGGAATGGATTGAGGCTCTTTATGTTCCTGGAGCAAGCAGATGCCTTGGGCTCTACTAGCATGAGACAGGACATATGGAGATGTTACTGGGGCCCGCTCGAGCAAATCGATGATGAATGGGAAGGCAGTGATACAGTGATACCAAGGTCGGAACTCCGGATTCCCTCTCTCACTTGAGTGAGGCGTGATATTCCAAGCATGGCTCTTTCCATTCCTCTTTGGGAGACATGAATGGTATTCTCATCCTGCTTTCATAAGGCCCAGGTCTCTGAGGCATATGTCAATGAAGGGAGAACAGTGGAGTCAAAGAGGTGTGCCCGTAGTTGGAGGTTCATTGTTCTTTTGACTATTGTTTCGATGTTTTTTGAAGGCAGTCCATGCCACTCTTTTCCTCCTGCGGAACTCAGGTTTCAGGTCGTTCATCATGTTGACTTCTTGACCTAGGTACACATAGCTGTTGCATTCAGAGATGTTTGTTCCATTGAGAGTGAATGGGGGCCTCTGAATCTAGTTCATTTCTCATGAACATAGTTTTGTTGAGATTCAGCTGTAGACAACTATCCTTCCACATTCTCGGTCAAAGTCTGCCAGCATTTGTGCCACTTGGCTGATGTTTGGTGTTATTAGAACAATGTTATCAGCAAAGCGTAGGTGGTGTAGTTGCCGGCCGTCTATCTTCATTCCCATTTTTTCGCATTCTAATTGTTGCATGATGATTTCGATTTCGTGGCGCTGAAGAGTTTTGGTGAAATGGTATCACCCTGCCGAACCCCTCTTTTGACGTCGATGATCACTTCCCTGTAGAATGGTGAGATCCTAGTGGTGAAACCGTGATATAGTTCATGAAGGATCTTTATGTATTGGGTTTGAACGCCCTGTTTGACTAGGGCTTCGATGACCGCTTTAGTCTCCGCAGAATCAAAGGCTTTCTTTAAATCAATGAATGTGAGACAGAGCGGCACCCTTGAATTCTCTATAGACTTCAATGAGTTTTGTTATTGTGTGGATATGGTCGATTGTGCTGAATCCTTTTCGGAAGCCAGCCTGCTCGCATGGTTGTTCTTCATCTAATGTTCTGCTAATCCTGTTCAGGATGACTCGAGTGAACAGTTTGCATCCGACAAACAACAGGCAGATGGGGCAATAGTTGCCAATGTCGTGAATGTCTCCCTTCTTGAACAGTAGAACTGCCCTGCTAGTTTTCCATTGTGTCAACCACATCATGCCGTCTTTGACACTGGAGAAGAACTGTTCCTCAGAACTTGCAATGAAAGAGGCATCGGTGGCGTCAGTGTCCTTGTCAATACAAACATGGCCACGAACATTGATTCATTTGAATGCCTAACAAACCAGATAGGATGATTACACTTGAAGAGATGTGGCCCACTGCCAGCAGTTTCTATCTTTGTTGTCTACGCACCAACATCCAGATACAAAGACGAAGAAACTGAGAAATTCTACATAGAACTGGAGGAGCTCTATAAAAAACGATCACACCTTCTACAAAATCATAGTCAGTGATTTCAACGCCAAGATAGGACCAAGAAGATCAGCCAAAGAACTCCACATCGGGATCCATGGCCTAGAATGGAACGAACAGGGTGAGAGACTATCTGAGTTCATCATAGCCACCAAGACCATTCGTGGGAACTCACAGTACCAAAAGGTTGAATTGAAACATTGGACATGGGAATCTCCTGGTGGAAAGTTCCACAATGAAATTGACCACATAATCTTCAATCGAAGGTTTTGCCTGACCGATGTCGCAGTCGTCCCAAAATTCCAAACAGAATCAGACCACCGTCTCCTTCGTGCAAAATTCTACTTCACACAAGCGAGGAGAAAAGGCTGCAAAGTTTAAGAAGAAAACCACCAGAACGACCACCAACTGGGAACTCTTTGGTACCATTGCAGCAACGTGGGAAGATGCTATCATTGGCGACATTGATGAAGAATACAACCGACTGGTTCAATACCTCCATGACTGTGCAAAGAATGCCGGAGAGAAAAAGGACACAAAAGAACGCCTGTCTTCAAAAATCCTCGAGCTCATCCACCAATGTGGTAAGGCGCCAGCCTCAAGCGACCAGATACTAACATCCAAGCTTGCAAAGCAGTGCAGAGAAGCGATAAAGGAAGACCTCTAGGAGAGAAGAGCAGAAGTGCTGGAGGATGCAGCAGAAGCCGGAAAATACATTCACAACACCCGCCTGTCCTTCTCCAACAATAAGACAAAAATGACTGCCCTCCGACGTCCTGATGGATCTATCATATCTTCCAGAAAGGAAATGGAGAAGATTATCCATGACTTCTACTCAGATCCCTTTGATATCCATGTCCACCTACCCACATACCAAATTCCGCAGGATGGATATGTCATTCCCAACGTTCTCCCTTCTGAAATCCAACATGCCATTTCGTTGGTTAAGAAGGGAACAGCATCAGGCCCAGACAAAATCAAACCCGAACACCTGAAGAATCTCCCGTCAGTTCTCATCAATACACTAGCTCAACTCTTCACACGCTACCTGACCGAATGTAAGGTGCCCTCCCAATGGAAAACTAGATCACTGTATCACTGTCTTCCCGTTCATCATGGATTTGCTCGAGCAAGCACCAGTAACATCTCCATATGTCCTGTCTCATGCTAGTAGAGCCCAAGGGCATCTGCTTGCTCCAGGAACATAGAGAGCCTCAATCTATTCGGAATGAGGTCTATAATTGTTACTGGTATTTGGCATATCAAATACAACACGGGTAGCTTGCCAGGCTCTGCCATGCAGGTAGCATACTCTTGTAGTCATCTCTAAGTCCAGCATTTATTGATGAACCGCGTGGCCGCTTGCGGCCATGCAAACCTGGCTGTGATAGGCTGGTCTGCTGGGTGGAGTTCTGACAAGAGAACTGGATGTGGAAAATGGAGGCCCTCATGGAGTGGGGGCGCTGTGCAGGTCTGCTGGGGTGGGAGGTCAGGCAGAACCCGCCTCCCCCTGGCGCCTCATGAGTGGCTGGACACGGAGAGCAAGTAGCAGCTCTGCCCCAGCTGAGAGTCTCGGCCAGCATACCTGGCGGTTTAAAAAGACTCTGATGGGGCTGGAGCGATAGCCCGCGGGGGGCGCTGCCTTGCACGCCGGCCGCCGCCTGGGTTCGATCCCGGATCCCATATGGTCCCCGAGCACCGCCAGGAGTGATTCCTGATGCAGCCAGGGACCCTGAGCATTGCCGGTGTGACCCAAAAAAAAAAAAGACTGCTCAGGGTGGAACCCTGAGCCGGCTGTGATAGGCTGGTCTGCTGGGTGGAGTTCTGACGAGAGAGAAGTCCGGATGTGGAAAATGGAGGCCCCTCATGGAGTGGGGGGTCGTCTGGCTTGTTGCAAGGCTCTGCTGGGGTGGTGGGCCAGGGCTAGAACCCGCCATCCCTCCTGGGCGCCTCGTGAGCAGCTGGGCACAGGGAGAGCCAGTAGCCGCTCTGCCCCATGTCTGTGAGTCTCTTTCTTCTTCTCCCGGAAAACTAGATAGAGATAAATAAATAAATAAATGCACCAAGGAATTTGCAACTTAGGAGAATAAGTCAGTAGCGGGGGACACCTGCCCTGCGAGGCTGTGAGCTAAGGCTGCCAGCATATGCTGCCGCATGTGCTGAATGCAAGCCTGGCAGCGCTGCTCTCTGTGACTCCTGGAAGGCAACCAATATGCCAGCACCCCAATGAAAGGAAAGGTGCAATCCCCAGAAAACACAACAACTAAAAGAGAGTGAGCACCATGTTCAGGAAAGCTGGGTCCTGGCCAGTAACAGGTAAGGAGCAGGAATACAGCACTGGCGGTATGTAGAAGTTCAGAAACCTCACGATACCCCCTCAAGCGTGATGGCAAAGATGAAGCCCCACAGCCAGGCATGCGTGTGAGCCCGGGCATTACAACCATATCAACAGTGAGGAGGGAAGTGGTGGGATTTAAAATGAATAAATAAAACACGGAATTTCATGGTGCTACTGTGTCCAGTTCAAAAGGGTCCATGAGATTATCTGTGGAGAGCAGTTAAAGCATTAGGAAGACTGTGTGAGTACCAAAGGGTTATCTCTTGCTGTCTTTGATGAGCAGATCTGAACACAGGCCTGGCAAACACTGTAGCCATCCTGTAGCAACATGCACTCCTGGAAAGCGGAAACTGTCTAGGGCGACAGATGCTCAGACTCCAGCACACAGCATGAGTGAAATAAAGCCATTCAAATGGGCCTGAGACTCTAGTCAGGTGACAAAGTTTATCAGGAAACAACAATGGTTATAGAGGGACAGAAAAGAACACATTACATGTAGCTCATGAGATGCAAGGAGGAAGGTGAAACCTATGGTTTACATGAGCCAGATGGGATGGAGTGTTGCCAGATGTCACGAGACTGCTAGGAAATAATGTAGAAGTGGAAGAATAAACTTTTAGACACTACAGGTATCAGCCCTTCCTAATCTCAAACCCTGGCCACAGGGAGATGCAAGGCCAATGAGCTATGTTAATCATCAGGGAATTCCAGTTTCCCTGGCAATAGCTTACCTTCAGCAAGGCAGGGTCTCGGGGGCTTTATGGTACAAGTCCAGCAGCCTAGCTGACCAGGGAGCTGTGCCAGAAAAAACTCCAACTAAACATGAACTCTTTGTTGGCATGATAATAATACAGTGCATTATAACAGGTGTCACTCTGAGCACATTTGCCATCATAGTCTGTTCAGTGGAGCATGGTTAATAATTACTTAATAATGCAGACAACCAACCTACATCAGGACCGTCTGCCATGAAAAGATTTGAAGACTAGTGAACATATCACTCTCCCATCTCCACAATTAAACAGCTGTTGGTTGTCCCATCAAACGGAGGTCACATAATCTGGGCTGGAGCAATAACCCAGCTGGTAGGGTGTTTGCCTTGCATGAGGCCAACTTGGGGGCCATATGAGTTGCTGGGGTCAATTCCCAGCAACTCATATGGTCCCCCAAATGCCACATCCACAGTGGTGTCACCTGTGTGATAATGCCATCTCTGTATTCACAACTGGAAGGGAGATGTGAGCTCCTCGGAGCATTGCCTCCGGCGGTTCCTGGGCAGTCAGCGAGACTAATGTCTCTGGAACAGCCCATTCCCGATTCTGTCCTCACCCATGGCTTGGAACTTCTGCATCTTCTCTATGTTCCTGTCAACTTTCTACTCTTGCCATATGATCAATGTGTCCCTTGGTGTTTCTGGGAATCAAATGATTATCAGTAATCAGAGCAATGAAGCGCCCCCAATGATTCAAGCTGTGTATTCCTTAATTAATCAAACATTTACTAGTGTAGGTGTTTTTATGAACCAGCTGGAGATGAAAAAAATTAATGATGGAAGTGGAGTCTAGTAAACAGAAGGGAATGAGGAAACCAGAAATAAAAAAGTTGATAGGGAGATATGATGATAAAGGAAGGAGATGGGTTAATTATAATAGGGAACGCAGGGAATTTCACGATTTGCCATTTATAGAAAAAATTAAAACGGTATAGAAAGACTTGGTGCTTCTTAAAGAAAGAAGAAAGAAAGAAAATACTGGTTAATATGTTACCAGCTATACAATACTGGGAAAAACCTTAGGGATATGACGTACAAAAAATATTATAATGATTTTCTAAATGGAGTTAGTGATCTGGGGAGTAAGAGTGACTTTTGGACTTGCGGAACTTATGGTACTTGGTGCGAGACACAAGGCAAAGAAACCTCGTTTAATTTTAACTAGATGGCTTAAGTTAGGAAATGAGATGGTTGCGTTATTTTCATCATGTATTCACTTTCCACTTCACTGTGTATGCCCTGCCAAATTTCCTTATTATGTTATGATATATAAACCCTATGAAGCCCTCAGTAAAATTGCAGCAGATTCAAAGCACACGTGTGTCTGTGTCTGTCTGTCATCGCCAAATCCTGGGTCCGCCTGAACCTTCGCCCTTATTCTCCCTCGGCCTGGCGCTCCCGAGAGCCGGTCCGCTGCAGGTGGCGCCCGAACAGGGACCTGAAGGACAGGTAATCTTTTTCTTTCTTTCTCTTTCATTTTCCCAGGACATAGGATCGGATCTTGCCAGGGAACTGCAGTCCCGCCGGTAAAGGCTCACCGGTTAAGTGCAAGTAATCATAAAGTAATCATGGGGCAACATGTGACTAAGAATGATGAGATAATCATTCAAATGACTAAGCGTATGCTTTTGGCACAGGGCTTCAAGGTTATCAGAAACCCTTTTGTGGAATTTTTGGCATTTATAAAGAAAGTTAGCCCTTGGTTCACGGAGGAAGGCTCTCTAACAATTGATGATTGGAAACGTGTGGGTAAGGATATGCTCAAATATGTGTAGAAATATGGGGAACATGAGTTACCTGCTCAGGCATTTCCCCTTTGGTTACAAATAAGAGAAATTCTTACTGAATCCACAGATTTCGAATGCTAGGTTAAAGAAACAGCCTCTGATAACACCTCAGAGGCAGAGCCTAAGGAATCAGATGAGAATGATGATGAGGGAGGAAAGAAATCTCATAGACTTTACTATTGAGGCAGAGTTACCAAAGGCCTCAAAAACCTCAAAGCATCTAAAATATGGAACTATGTTCATTCAATCAGCAGGAAAGTCAAAAGTGAGAAGGAATGGTCCTCTTAATAATGACATAGATTCAATTGAGGGTGATGATTAGGACCTGGCTGATGAAATGGCCAAACAGGATTCGGATGATGATTTTGGGGATCATCATAATTTCAGCATGTTTCCTGTGAAAGTTCATTCCCAGGCTGCTGGCCATAAAATACTTCCTATGCCACCCGTAGGTTTTCAAGGTGCTGTCAGGGAAGCCAGGAGACAAGGAGATTTCTTCTTTGCTTTTCCAGTAACAAGACTTTTGGATGATGATACTCCTCAGTGGGAACCCCTGCCATTGAAGACTCTTAAAGAGTTGCAATCCGCAGTTAAGACTGTGGGAACTTCCGCTCCCTATACCTTACAGGTGGTGGGTGCAGTGGCCAGTCTCTGGCTCACTCCTCATGATTGGCATCAAAAGGCTAGGGCCACACTCAGTCCCGGGGATTATATTCTCTGGAGGATTGACTATGAGGATCGTTCCTAAAAGAAACAGTCATGGGGTCCCTTAAGCGAAGGGCCCAAAACCCACCATGAGCATGTTGCTAGGCACTGATGATTATGCCACTCCTCAGGCGCAACTCCGTATTCCTGTAGAAATTCTTGAAATGATAAGAAAAAATGCCATATTGGCTTGGAGAAAGTTGCCTCCTCCAGGAACCAAGGGTGGAACTTTGGCAGGTATTAGACAGGGAAATGAAGAACCATATCAGGATTTTGTATCTAGACTATAAGAGGCTATTAATAGAATGCTCCCACCGTCAGAAGGGACAGACCTGTTATTAAAACAATTAGCTTGGGAGAATGCCAAGATATGATTAGACCATTACGCAAGACAGGAACAATTCAAGATTATAGTAAGGCCTGTGTTGATGCCTCACCAGCTGTGGTCCAAGGAATGGCCTATGCTGCAGCAATGAAAGGACAGAGATTTAGCACCTATGTGAAAAAAAGACTTATGGGGGAGGTATGAAGGATGACACCCCCAAGGAGTCAAATGCTATGGCTGTGGAAAAGCAGGACATATGCAAAAAAAAAAATTGTAGTAAGCAGAATAATAAAGAGGCTCACAAGCGGCTGGGGAGGCTGGAACTCGGCTCGCCCGGGCCCAGCTGACTATGGGACCCCCAGGAGGGCAGATGGGTTTTGGGAGTGGGCCCGTCACCTCTGGGGGCTCCCAGAAGCAGCCGGATGAGACTCGCCCATCACACTAGCCACCATTTTCCCTGTCCGGACGCTGGGAAACTGCCCCACAACCAGATTAACAGAGCAAAACCAGTTCGAGCCCAGGTAGGCGGCTCCCAGAAGTGGGAATCACTGGGAATTTGTCAGATGGAGTCAGGGTTCGGCCATTCCCCTCTCCATTTTGTTGAGCCTGGTGGTCCCGCCCAGGAGCTGCCCTGGGCCATCAGCCATAGCATGAAGAGGCTCACAAGTGGCTGGAGAGGCTGGAACTCCGGCTTGCCCCGGGCCCAGCTGAATATGGGGAACCCCAGGAGGGCAGACGGGTTTTGGGAGTGGGCCCGTCACCTCTGGGGGTCCCGGAAGCAGCCGGATGAGACTCGCCCATCACACTAGCCACCATTTTCGCTTTCTGGATGCTGGGAAACTGCCTCACGACCAGATTAACAGAGCAAAACCAGTTCGAGCCCAGGTCACGTGGCCGCTTGCGGCCAAAGTCCATAAAATAGTGGAAACAGTAATGTCTTTTAATGCACTGCATTCCACAAAGAGCAGGAAAGTTTGGCGGGAGGGAGAGATAAAGAGAGAGAAATGACATACAGAACCCGCCAAGTAGTTGATGGGATGGGATGGGTGATGGGAGATGGGTTTGGGTGGAGGGATGGGTGTTGGAACACTGTAGAACCAAAACTCTATATGAGCATCTTTCAATTGTATGTCTAAAATGGTGTAATAATATTTGGGGGATAATAAAATAAAATTAAATCGAAAAAAAAATAATAAAAACCAGGGCCCTAAAAAGGGCCCGCCAGGATGTGCCCCAGATGTAATAAGGGGAAGCATTGGAAAAATGAATGTAGGTCTAAGTTCCATAAGGATGAAACACCTCTTGGTGCTCAAGAGGAAGGGCAAACATCAGAGTCAAAAAACAAATAGAGGGGCTTACTCCTGGCCCGAACAGAAGGAAGTTAAAGTTGTAAATAAAAAGGATATTCAAGAAGAAGAAATAAAACAGAGCCAAGGATGAAATCCCCAGGCTCCAAAGTTTACAATTTGCCTCGAGCAACACCAGGAAGTGCAGGGCTAGATTTAGCCTGCTCACAGGACTTGGGTATTTCACAGTGGGATGAGGTGACTTTTTTCCCCACCAATGTGTTGGGAACCTTGTTGCCACAAACCACAGGGCTGATCATCGGGAGAAGCTCTAATTACAAAAGAATTTTGAAGTTATCCCTGGAGTTGTGGACTCTGACAGAAACAAACATACAGATTATGGTTAGGCCATTGAAAGAAACCATTCAGTTACATAAAGGACAAAGAATAGCACAGTTGTTGCTCATCCCATATGTGAAACTCCCCAATCCTATTTTGCAGAAAAAAGAGAGGCATGGGTCAGTTCGGGTCATCAGATGTGGCGGCGCTGGTCCAGGATCTCTCTGAGAGACCCTTTAAAGTTATAACCTTAAGCGGGGAAGCCATTCAGGGGCCTCCTTGATACTGGCGTAGAGCAGAACCTGCATAGCAGCCTCCAGTTGGCCTTCCAGTTGGCCAATTACGAGGACTGGTTCCTCGTTAATGGGAGCTTGGAATTGCCTCTGGAGTGGCCCAAAGCACCAATATGCTGCAATGGAATGTGAGGATAAGAAAAGGAACAGTTCAGCCTTATGTTTTGCCATCCGTACCCTTCAACCTGTGGGGAAGAGACATCATGGGTGAGTTAGACCTGAAATTGGTTACTGCTGATTGTCTTAGTGAGCAGCATTTTTTCATAGGGGCCACTGTAGATAATTTGTATGCAGATAAGATGGAAAACCCATCAGCCTGTGTGGGTAAGCCAGTGGTCCCTAACACAAGAAAAAATACAGGCTTTGGAACAATTGGTAAAAGAACAGTTAGAAAAAGGGCATATTTCCCCCTCCATTTTGTCGAGCCTGGTGGCCCCACCCAGGAGCTGCCCTGGGGCCACCAGCCGTAGCATGAAAAGCCTCACAAGTGGCTGGGGAAGCTGGAACTCGGCTCGCCCAAGGCCCAGCTGACCATGGGGCTCCTGGGAGGGCAGATGGGTTTTGGGAGTGGGCCCATCACCTCTGGGGGTCCCGGAAGCAGCCGGATGAGACTCGCCCACCACACTAGCCACCACCTTCGCTGTCCGGACGCTGGGATACTACCTCACGACCAGATGAACAGAGCAAAAACCAGTTCGAGCCCAGGTCAAGCGGTCCATCAAAATAGTGGAAACAGTAATGTCCTTTAATGCACTGCATTCCAGGATGTGCAGGAAAGTTTGGCGGGAGGGGAGAGATAGAGAGGAGGAAATGACATACAGAACCCGCCAAGTAGTTGAGGTGTGGGAGGGGGGAGGGAGGTGGGGACATTAGTGATGGGAGATGGGTTTGGGTGGAAGGATGGGTGCTGGAACACTGTAGAACCAAAACTCTATATGAGCATCTTTCAATTGTATGTCTAAAATGGTGTAATAAAATTTGGGGGAAAAAAAGAAAAAAAAGAAAAAGGGCATATTGAGGAATCTAATGGCCCATGGAATACTCAGTATTTGTCATAAAGAAAAAATCAGGAAAATGGAGATTATTACAGGACCTCCGAGCTGTGAATGCAGTCATGGAGGATATGGGGGCTCTTCAGCCAGGGCTCCCTTCTCCTGTTGCCGTCCCTCAAGAGTGGCCTTTAATAATAATAGATTTACAGGATTGTTTTTTTCACCATAAAATTGAATCCAGATGATTGTGAACTTTTCGCCTTCAGTGTTCTCTCACCTAATTCCCAGAGACCTTATAGAAGGTATCAATAGAAAACCTTGCCACAAGGGATGAAAAATAGTCCCACTCTGTGTCAGAAATTGTGGATCAACTTTGCAAACAATTAGGGCATCAAATCTGGATGCATATATAATTCATTATATGGATGATATTTTATTGACTCATCAAAAATTAGAGAATATATTAGTACAAACCATAGAGCAGTTGACTACTCATGTACTTATAATTGCCCTGGAGAAAGGGGCTGGAGTGATAGCCCAGCGGGTAGGGGCGTTTGCCTTGCACAGCCGGCCCATGCCGGCCGGGTTCGATCCCGGCATCCCATATGGTCCCTCCCGAGCACCGCCAGGAGTAAGTCCTGAGTGCAGAGCCAGGATTAACCCCTGAGCATCGCGGGTGTGACCCAAAAACCAAAAAAAAAAAAAAAATTGCCCTGGAGAAAATTCAAAGGAACAGAGCACTAAGTTATTTGGGGCAATGGATTCATAATGATTTTGTTTCAACTCAAAAGGTGTCTGTCAGGGTGGATAAATTAAAAACTCTGAATGATTTTCAGAAATTATTAGGTAATATAAATTTGATCCGGCCCCATTTGAAAATTACTACAGGAACCTTGAGTCCTTTGTTTTCCATCTTACAGGGAAATTCGGATCCAAAATCACCAAGAAATCTTACCCGGAAGCCTTAAAGGCCTTACGGGCGGTGGAAGAATCATTAAATAACGCCAAAGTTAAACAGATGGATTATACTAAGAAATTGTCATTAATAATTTTCCCCTTGCCATACACTCCTACTGAATGCTTATGGCAGGAGGGGATTTTGGAATGGGTGCATTTGCCGCATACTCAAAATAAAATGTTAGCCTCTTATCCATATATGTGTGCTCTAATCATTTCAAAGGCCAGATTGAGAGCCAGAGAATTATTTGGCAAAGAATTTGATAATATTATAAATCTATATAATAAATCACAAGTAGGACAGTTATTACAAAATAATGAGGATTGGTTAATATCATTACAGGGATATGCAGGGCAGATTTTATATCATTATCCAAAACACCCCTGATTGAATTTTATAAGGAAACCCCATTAATTTTTTGAACAAAAGTATTCAAGTCAGCCCTCTTGCAGGGGCAATAACTCTTTTAACTGATAGTTCCTCTAATGGAATCTCAGTGGTTTTCACACCTGTCATGATGCCTTTGAAAGAGGAAGGAGAGCAGATTTCTGCTCAGCAAGTGGAAATTAAGGCAGCCTTACTGGCATTTCAGTGTTACCCACAACCTTTTACTCTTTACACTGACTCTAAATATGTAACTTCTCTATTTCCAGCTATTGAAACCGCACTGTTGTCAGGCAGGTCTACAATTTTGCCATTATTAAGAAGACTGTAGTCTTTGATACAGGAAAGACAAGAAAAATATTTTTGTAGGTCATATTTGGGGTCATTCAAATTTGCCTGACCCCCTCAGTGAAGAAATTATATGGCAGATCTTCTGACAAGAACCATTGTAGCTCCTGTGGCAGAAGCCCAGGAAAGTCATTTGCATTTGCGTGCTAGGTTTGATCAGTGGCATCCCATATTGTCCCCTGAGCACCGCCAGGAGTAATTCCTGAGTGCAGAGCCCAGAGTAGCCCCTGAGCATCACTGGGTGTGACCCAAAAAAATCACACACAGAAAAAGATGCTCTAATCTTACCTAGTCTCCAGCCCAGCCTCCCTCGCAGCCGGTTTCTCTCCAACAGGTTGCAGCTCTGTCTCCACTCTGTGACCAGGACTTTGTGTGGCAAGTTACAGCAGCCTTTCTACATTGCCAAGGATGCTCCTTTACTGTTGTCACCCTGAAGGGGTCCAGGTGCTTCCTGTGTGGTGTCTTGTTTTCTAGCAGTTCAAGGTTCAGCCCTGGTACCATTGAGCCTTGTCTGGCATCTTGTGGGAGTTGTTCACTCTGGTTCCCTTGGGCCTCCCTCAAAGATATGGGATTAACCACTAAACTGCTGGTAAGGCGGGTACCAAGCCTTCACTTAGAGTTCTAGTGAAGCAGGAATATCCTGTCAGTTTGGAGGCGCAGAGATGAGACTCCAGGAACAAGACATATTTCCATTAATATTTTTAATAATCGCCAGCCGGAGGGGCAGCAGCTCTCATCTTGGCAACTGACTGACCACCTAAACGAGGACCCCAACTCCCTTATATGCCACTGGATCAAAGGGCAGTACAACTTAGAGTTAAGTTTGCATAATTTACTCCCAGGATATTTTGCATTCTTATCATAGGATTTATGATGATAGGGAGGAGACAACCAGGAGCCAAAAACCTGTAGGTAGTACTATCTAAGTGAGGTGAGATAAGCAAAGAATGTGACAGTATGTTAACTTAGCCTTCCTAATTAGCCCCAGAAGACAAGGTCTTATTAGACTTTGAAGTAACAGAAAAACAAGAAAAACCTATTTTCTGTCTAACTTCAAGCAGCGTCCATTAAACTCCATCTTGGGCTAGTTACAGAAGGAAATGTGCAGAGAAATGACCTAGGATATCATTGTCTGTGTAACTGCAGCTTGAGAACAGTCTCACTAGGGAATTCTACGTACTAACTCTATTGGGAGTCTGCCAGAAAACCCTGTGCATCTGTTAACAGGCAGTATGGATCAGACCTTCCTTTGCATATCCTTAGATCTACTTTCTGCTGTATCTCCCCCCTTTCTTTTTCTTTAGGCTGCAATTTGGCCAACATAACAAACTGAGAAGCCTGTAGAAACTTAGCCCTTTTCTTATACTGTTGCAGGACTCCTAAAAGCCTCTGCATCTGCCCTGGACTGCCTCCTGCAGATCACTTTGTAGATAGGGGAGAGGGTAGTTTAAATGTGGCAGTTTATCTGACCATGTGTTCTGTACTGGCTGGTATAAATATTATCTCATGCTACCACAATCATCATGGGACCAGCTAGATTTTACCAGCATATTTGCCTGGCCACGTTGGATCTCTAAGTAATTAGCCCAGAGAGAAATGCTGTTTGCCTCCAAGCAAACAAGCATGGCTCCCCTGATAACTCAAAGGCAACTAAAATACAAAACTGGGGCGGGCGATAGCCCAGAGGGTAGGGTGTTTGCCTTGCACGCGGCCAGCCTGTGCCGGCCTGGGTTCGATCCCGGCATCCCATATGGTCCCCGAGGCACTGCCAGGAGTGATTCCTGAGTGCAGAGCCAGGAGTAACCCCTGAGCGTCGCGGGTGTGACCCAAAAAGCAGAAAACAAATAAAATAAAATAAAATACAAAACTACCGTGAAGCAGATGAGACTCTTGTGAAGGCTTAGAGAAATATTTAACTGGCATTAGTATAGTCTTTGGTACAGAGACATGCAATCTCAGAAACCCCCTTCTCTACCCTATAAAGGCATTTCCAGGCAGATCTTGGCTCAAAACATTAGCATCTAAAAAGGGCCTAGGTGAGATGCTGGGAGAAATTACCTCAGGGCATTTGACCCTCCCTATCACTATCACTATCTTCCCATTAATCATCTATTTGCTGGAGCGAGCACCAGTAATGTCCTGTCTCATGCTAGTTGAACCCAAAGGCATCTGCTTGCTCCAGGAACATAGAGAGCCTCAAACCATTATATTAGGTCATGGAAATGACCTAATATAAATGTCACTGGTATTTGGCATATCAAATACGACACGAGCAGCTTACCAGGCTTGCTGTGCGGGTGGCATACTGTTGTAGTCACCTCTAAATAAAGCATTTATTGATGAACTGCGCGCGGCTAAGAGGCCGTGCAAGCCGGCTGTGATAGTCTGGTCTGCTGGGTGGAGTTGTGACGAGAGGGAAGTCGGATGTGGAAAACTCCACCTAGCAGACCAGACTATCACAGCCCGGATCATCAACAGCCACCCTGCAGCAGTTTTTTTTCAATCCGGCCCAGGTATGCTGAACCAGAGACTCTCAGACATGGGGCAGAGCTGCTACTTGCTCTCCCTGTGCCCAGCTGCTCGTGAGGCACCCAGGAGGCATGGCGGGTTCTAGCCCTGGCCTGCCACCCCAGCAGAGCCTCACAACAAGCCAGACCACCCTTCCCTACTCCATGGAGCCCGCCATTTTCCACATCTGGACTTCCCTCTTGACCCTCCCTACTTCCCATAAAAGTGGGAGGTCTGAGTTGCAGGGGTATAAAACTAGGCTGCTTCCTCTCTGGCTCTCTCTCTTTTTTTTTTTTTTTTTTTTGGTCACACCCGGCAATGCTCAGGGGTTTCTCCTGGCTCTGCACTCAGGAATCACTCCTGGCAGTGCTCGGGGGGACCATATGGGATGCCGGGGATCGAACCCAGGCCAGCACAGGCCGGCCGCCTGCAAGGCAATCGCCCCTACCAGCTGGGCTATCGCTCTGGCCCCTGGCTCTCTCTTTTTTGGGCTCTCTCTTTTTGGGCTCTCTTTTGGGGCTCACACTCTTCTTGGGAATCTTGTTTTTGTCTCCCTCTCTACAGGGCCTTTACACGTGGTGGCTGCCATCTTGGCCTACACGTGGCTGGGATTTTAGCCTGGAATCCTAAGCACCGGGTTTTCCTATTGTTGATTTGTATACCTGAACCTTGATAAGTAAAGCATTTTAAAATTGCATCTGATTCCTGAGTCTTCATCCATTCCCCCGGCTTCGGCAGTAGAAGGGAACTCGCTTCCCGACACTGTCAGGGGACCCTGGTGGCATCCCTGACATTATACTGTTTGAACTTACAATATAAGATAAAACCAAGGAAAACTATAACCAAGATAAGCAGTTCCAAACCTTCAGTTCCTCCTATAAGTCCCTTTATGCTAGTAGTGGGGTTAAGAGAGTCAATGCCACAAGCCAAAAGGAAGCAGCAGTAACATCAGAAAGATGATTAGAAAAGAATCATGAATCTTGCTTTGTAACTCTACAATTTTAGCCATAATATTTTCATGAGTTATCACTTGTATCACTTGTCTACCCATCGTTCATCAATTTGCTCAGTGGGCAACAGTAAGATCTCCAGACGTCCTGTCACATACTAGTGTAGCCCAAGGGCATCTGCTCGCTCCTGGAGCGTAAAGAGCCTCAAACCATTTCATCAGGTCATGGGAATGAGGTCTATAACTGTTACTGGTATTTGGCATATCAAATCCGACACAGATAGCTTGCCAGGCTCTGCTGTGCGGGTGGGATACTCTTGTAGTTGCCTCTCATCTTGTTCATTTATTGATGAACTGCGCTGCCACAAAGTGGCCTCATGAGCCAGGCTTGTGATCAGCTCTTCTGCTGGGTGGAGCTATGATGAGTGGGGAGTCTGGATTGTGGAAAATGGCAGCACTCATGGTGTAGGGATTCCTCTGACTTCTTGGGAGGCTCTTCTGGGATGGCGGGCCAGGGCTAGAACCCGCCTTCCCTCCCGGGCGCCTCATGATCAGCTGGGCACAGGGAGGCTGGTAGCAGCTCTACCCCATGTATGTGAGTCTCTGGATCAGGCATACCTGGGCTGGGCTTGAAAAAAGACTGCTGTAGGGTGCGTGTCTGATGAGCTGGGCTTATGGTCAGCTCTTCTGCTGCTTATGAGTTAACAAATGTTTTTTAACCTTATCCCAAGAAAATTCAGTTTGATTATAAAGTACAAGAGTAATACAGAAAGAAGAGGTATTCCAATCACATTTTAATACAGAAAGAAGTACAGAGTACTTGTTTAATTTATTTAATACAGAGTGTAATACAGAAAGAAGAGTTATTCCAATAGAAATTTTAAAGACATTTGCCTTCGTAGGCTAGCCAATTGATCACCAAGCAAAGTCACAGTCTGAGTCACATCAGCCAGTTCATCCTGCACATCAGTATTGATCTGCCTTTGAGCAGTCCAGAGTCTTTGAGAATGTTCATGTTATATGTGTGCGAACTCAACAGTCTGTGTTCCTTCTTTCATTGCCGTTCCTGCTACGGTGATAGAGGCCTTCACTGCAATGATGCCCAAAACAGCAGCTATTAGTAGACCAATGAATCTGTTGGTGCACTTAGAGATGTGAGTAATCAGCTGACAAAGAAGTCCAATGGTCAAGTTCTCCTCCCATGGCCAGGGAAATGTCACAGGCATCCAAATTCCTACTCGAGCTCTGAGAAAATACTTTCTCCAGTGTTTAGTTTTAAGGCAGAATCAACACAAGTATACATGGAATGCTTGGTACAGGAGATAGTACCTTCAGAAGTATTCCAAATTATTTTGTCCTTAAGTATTACAAAAGGAAGGGGAACACACACCTTTATCGGTCGTGTATATTTTTTATAAAAAATTACCTGTTCAATGGTATTCTATTTTTATTATGACTTCCTTCTGAGAGCTCATGGAATACAGAGCTGATTTTCCACAGATGTATCTGTTTGGAAAATCCTAATTGAAAAAGGTGCAGGCGTGCAAGCCCTTCATTTTCACATAAGATAGAATCATGGGAAGATGTTTCCATCTGATCTTTAGTAATATGCCAAGATATTTCTATTTTCAACTTTCTTTTTTCTGAATAAAATAGCCTTTTGGGCTCCAATCCAGTATTTGCACAGGTTCTGAAATATACATATTAAAAACTGAGGCTTTACAATTATCCCAAACAAGCCAATATTGAGGATTCTTTAATGTATTTCTTTTACATACAGGCAACTGGGGAGTAACCACATTATTTACAATGTTTTTTTATTAGAAAACCTGTGACTGATAACATTAACAAACATTCTTTTTTATAAGATGGTTGTTAGGAAATAAGAAATTAGCCAATTTTTGACGACTGGGGTGGACACAATGAGAATATGCTCCAATACAAATTGGTACACCATCAACACCAGATTCATCACTTCACTTGATCACTTGACATCCCGTTATTCATTGTTTTGCTCGAGCGGGTGCCAGTAATATTTCCATTTGACTCTATCACGTGCCATTGTAGACAATGGCATCTGGTTCTGTTTCAAAATGCGAAGAGCCTCGAACCTTTTGTTCAGGGTCTTGACAAGGAAGTCTGACCATCTTGTAGGTGGGGCGACCACGTGACCTTTGATATCCGTGGGATCAGTCGGTAACTAAGCTCTAGTCCAGCAGTCGTCTCCAACTCACATTACATGTCCAGCCCATCTGATTTTCGATGCTTTGGCAAAAGCGAGACAGCGTCCCTGATTTTGGAACATTGACACAAGTTGGAACTCCAGATTCCTTCTCTCACTTGAGTGAGGCGTGATATTTCAAGCATAGCTCTTTCGATTCCTCTTTGGGGAGACCCGAATAGCATTCTCATCCTGCTTTCATAGGGCCCAGGTATCTGAGGCGTATGTTAATGCAGGGAGAACGGTGGAGTCGAAGAGATGTGCCTGCCCGGGCAGGTTCTTTGTATTTTTAGCTATTTCTTCCATGTTTTTGAAGGCATTCCATGCCGCTCTCTTTTCCTCCTAGTGCAGCTCAGGTTTTAGGTCGGTCATCATGTTGACTTCTCGACCTATGTACACATAACTGCTCCAGGAACATAAAGAGCCTCAAACCATTCCATCAGGTCATGGGAATGAGGTCTATAATTGTTAGTGGTATTTGGCATATCAAATACGACACGGGTAGCTTGCCAGGCTCTGCAGTGCAGGTGGCATACTCTTGTAGTCACCTCTGATCTCCAGCCATTAATTGATGAACCCGGCGCGGCGGGCAGCCGTGCAAGCCAGGCTGTGATCAGCTCTTCTGCTGGATGGAAGAGCAGCAGATTGTTTCTTTCATAATAAGTAATAATATAAGTGACACTCAAAAAGGGAAAGAATTCGCCGGAGCGATAGCCCAGCGGGTAGGGCGTTGCCTTGACGTGGCCGGCCTGTGCCGGCCTGGGTTTGATCCTTGGCGTCCCATATGGTCCCCGAGCACCGCCAGGAGTAATTCCTGGGCTCTACTAGCATGAGACAGGACATATGGAGATTGCTGGGGCCGCTCGAGCAAATCGATGATGAAGCGGGAAGACAGTGATACAGTGAACATCATCCTGACACAAAACTGCTCGTAGTAGGGGAGGATTGGTGTATGCGCCCAATAAGTATAATTTGGAACTGGCATTAGCTGCTACACTTAAGATGATTAGTACAGCTAGATAAAATGTTATTGGAGTCAATTTTATGCTTGTAATAGATATCACCTTCTTTGGTTGTTGTGCCAATTTTTAGCAGTCCTTCCAGTATTGCAACTGGGCTTTATACTTCTTTCCGATCGGCTGGTCTTGCAGGCGTTTCTTTTGAACTGGGCTTATCTGCATCTATCTTCACTTGGAACATCTTGGGCTGTCTCCTCCTGTTGTTTTTGTTTTTTCTAGTTGTTTTTTCATGAAAGATCTTGAGCCATTTAGTCAGACACCAGAATTGCTCCTTATCTGTAGAGATAAAGCAAATCCTCACCCCCATCTTTCTACCCAGCCTGGTAACCATTCTCGAGACACGATGTCTTTTTTATTTTTTTCTTTTTGGGTCACACCCAGCAATGCTCAGAGGTTACTCCTGGTTATGAACTCAGGAATTACTCCTGGTGGTGCTTGGGGGCCCATATGGGATGCCGGGGATCGAACCTGGGCTGGCACAGGCCAGGCACGTGCAAGGCAAACGCCCCTACCCGCTGGCTATTGTTCCAGCCCCGAGATATGATGTTTTTATATAAGATTTTTGTTTGACCTGTTTTGTGGCTTTATTTGTCACTGTAATTTCTTTCTTTTCTGTTCTGTAAGAAGAAAATATATAATATTAGTAAAATTGTAAGCTATTTATTTTTTAACAAATATTTTGTAAATATTAAAATTTAACATGAGCATAAAAATATTTATCAATTATAATTTACTTTGCTAGTACCAACTTAGAATTTTTTTCTCCAAATTTTATTACACCACTTTTTATCTTTTTTATTTACATTGATTTATTACATACAATTTCATAGTTTTTTAAAATCAACAAATATATTAATGGAAGATATATATCTTAATGGATTGCACAAGACAAAAATATCTCCCCAAGTAAGATCCTACAAAGCACATTAATTTTTTTTTTTTTCTGTGTCAGCTGTTTTTTTTTTTTTAACATTTTATTATACCACCGTGAGATATACAATTACAACGTTGTTCACGTTTGGAGGTTTCGGTCACACAGTGTTCCAGCACCCCGCCCTCCACCAGTGCCCATCACCCACCACCCATGTCCCCAATTCCCTCCCCTCCCATGGCCTGCCTAAATGGCAGGTTCTTGTCTTCTCTCTCTCTCCCTCTCTCTCTCTTCCTTCTCCTACACATTGTGGGTTGCACTACGTACACTTAGAAGCCATCATTTGCATTTTTTTGTCTGTATTTAATGCTCAGTTCTATGTTGGTATCAGACCTTTTGACATTTATTCACAAATGTTCCCTTCTCTGTCTTACCTAACCTCTGACTCCCACGCTTGTGGTAATTTCCACTTTTGGTAAGATCACCTGGTATATTTATGTCATGCAAATAAATGCAGTCATTCTATGTCTCGCTCTTTCCTTCTGACTAATTTCACTCCAACATGATTCTTTCCATGTCCATCCATTTATAGGCAAATTTCATAACTTCATTTTTCCTGACAGCTGCATAGTATTCCATTGTGTAGATGTACCACAGTTTCTTTATCCAGTCATCAGTTCTCGGGCATACTGGTTGTTTCCAGGTTCTGGCTATTGTGAATAGTGCTGCTATGAAAATAAAAGTGAGGATTGTGTTTCCGCTGTGTGTTTTTGGCTTCCCAGGGTATATTCCCAGGAGTGGTATGGCTGGGTCAAAGGGAGCTCAATTTCTAGTCTTTGGAGGAATGTCCATATTGTTTTCCAGAAAGGTTGTACAAGTCGACATTCCCACCAACAATGTATGAGAGTCCCCTTTTCCCGCATCCAAGCCAGCACTTGTTGCTTTTACCCCTTTTGGATATGGGCCAGTCTCTGTAATGTGAGGTGATATCTCATTGTTGTTTTGATTTGCATCTCTCTGATGATTAGTGATGATGAGCATTTTTCCATATGCCTTTTGGCCATTCGAATTTCTTCCTTGTCAAAGTTTCTGTTCATCTCTTCTCCCCATTTTCTAATGGGGTTGGCTGTTTTTTCTTATATAGCTGTGCCAGTGCCTGATATATCCTGGATATTAACCCCTTATCAGATGGGTATTGGGTGAATATTCTTTCCCATTCTGTGGACTGTCTTTCTATCTTGGTCACTGTTTCTTTCGAGGTGCAGAAGTTCTTCAGTTTCATGTAGTCCCATATGTTTATATTTTCTTCTAGTTGCTTTGTTAATGGTGTTTCACCTTTGAAGATGTCTTTAGCTTCAATGTCGTGGAGGGTTTTTCTATATTTTCTTCAACGTACTTTATGGAATCAGGTCTGATATTGAGATCTTTAATCCATTTTGATCTGATTTTTGTGCAAGGTGTTAGACACAGGTCCAAATTCATTTTTTACATGTAGCTGTCCAGTTTTCCCAGCACCACTTGTTGAAGAGGCTTTCCTTACTCAGTTTGGACTCTTTGCACCTTTTATCAAAGATTAACTGATCATGTCTTTGAGGGTGGGT